>CM053586.1:255918057-255952450 GCA_028646515.1 Pseudochirops corinnae
GGGGGGAAGAGGGGGAGAAAATATGTAACTCAAAATCTTGTGGAAATGAATGATGCAAACTATAATAAAATTCTTAAAAATTAAAAAAAAAAACAGAACAGATTTTAGTTGGGAATTAAAGGCAACTAGGGAAGTCGGTAGGGTGAGTGGAGGAGATTGCAGACATGAGGGACAGCCAGAGAAAGTGCCTGATGTCCGGAGTCGTGGTTAGGCTCAGCCTGAAATATAGCTAATTGCACAATAGGAAAGATCATAGAATCATTTCATTTAGGGAACCTGAGGTCATCTAGGCCAGTGTGTCAATGAATTTGGAATCAGAAACCCAGGGATCAGATCCACCTGTGCGATTGCTCTGTTTCCTAATCTATAAAATGAAGGGAATTGATTTACTACCTCTAAGCTTACTTCTAGCTAGACATCTATGATTCTATGATCTTGTGCTTCCCTCCTTCTCCTCTTTTAGAGATAAAGAAGACTTATCCAGGATCACAGAATGAATTAGTTAATCCATGTCTATTATCTCCTAACTTTTAACCTACTCCTCTGCATTTGGAGGTATTCCTTGAATCTTGAAAGAGGTAGTATAGTAGAGGGGAGATTAAAAATAAATATTTCTTTATACACATGTGCAATAAACATGGGGACATTGTTAACTAAGGCCAAAGTAAAAAATATAAAAGTGATCTCCCAAATTCAATAACTTCACCCCACCCCTCCATTCCAAATTGCTAGTGTCTTTCCCCACAATTATTTTGTATCTATAGTCTAGTATATGTTAGATCCCATCATCCCCTCCCAGAATAAAAGCTTCTTGAGGGCAGGGACTTTTTTTTTTGCCTTTGCCTTTGCACCCTCAGCATCTAGCATGGTGCCTGGTCCATCATAGGGCCTTAATAAATGCTTGTTGTTTATAGAGGATAGACCCATAAAGGGCTTTTACAGGGAAGTATCTGGCATTACAGGAATGATCAAGGCATTATGCTCTCCCACAAACTGTTTCTGCTGCCATGAAAAAGAGAATCCTGCTGGGGAGACCCTGAGGGTGACCCAGTATGGCAGTTCCTATAGCTGTTCTGCATCAGCTCTGTCCAGGGCACAAACAGCTCCTGCAGAGCATTGTCACAACCTATATTTGTCGCCTACTCTTTTTTTTTTTTTCAAAATTGCTTCTGGGGGGAAAAAAGACAGACAGTGACAATATGTGTCCTAAATAAAGTATGTAACTACAGTACACCTGGCAGATTTAGGTTGTAGGCCCTTGGCACACAGACCAAAAACATTCATCTTATTCTTGTGCTGCATTATAGCCCAACGATCCGAGATGGCAACTGTGAATTTAAAGCATTTCAGAAGGAAGGATTTTCATTTGGGGTTCAATCAGATACTGAACCTTCATCAAGTATGGTTTTATTTGAGGGAGGGGACATAGGAGCATAGAATGTCTAAGCTAGGAGGGCCCTTAGGGGATTGATCATCTAACGCATTTTGTTTTAACATATGAGTAAACTGAAATGAATAAGCCCTCACCTTCTTAGTGATGGCAACAGAGATGGCCACAATGGTCCTATAACAACACGCCTTTTTTCTTCCTTATTCTCCCTATTTGTAAACGGTGAATTGGGATCACTACTTGTCCCACTGTTTATTTGTTTGAATAATGGTGGATAGGATACAGGAAGAAAACTCGTCACTTAAACAGCAGCCTGTAAAAGTTCAGGTGAGTCTCATTAAAAGCATAAGCACATAAGATAGATGAGAGACGTAGAGATAGCTAATTGCTAAAAGACAGATATAGATAATAGACATTAAGAAAGAAAGATCTGATAGATGACGGGAGAGAGAGAGAAAATTTATTAAACTCTTACTGTCAGGCACACAGTAGGATGTTTCATTATATCCTCGGGAAGGAAGAGCAACTATATAAGGGGGATATGCCTGCCACGTTTTTGAAATAACAGTTTTCTCTTTCCTCCTTTTATCCCCTCTTCGCGCGCAAATGCGCAGCACACACACACACACACACACACACACACACACACACGCACACGCACACGCACATGGCTAGGAGTTGAGGTGGGGGAAGGGAAGGCTGGCTTGAGCCAAATCGGGGGTGAGTGGGTTGCCTGCCTCTTCTCCCACTCTCATTGGCGCCTCCCGTGGGAGCGGCCCCGGCGGCGGCTGCTACTGCTCTTACTTGCGATGGCCCCAGTGCGCTCGGGAGCCGGAGCCGGAGCCGGAGCCGGAGCTCGAGCCAGAGCTGGAGCCGCAGCCGCGTCCAGGGTGCTGGCAGCAGCTGGAAGCACTGAGCGCTGAGCACTTGTTCCCAGGGCAGCCTGCTTCCTAGCCATGTACTCAGGCAACAGTAGCGACGACGGCGGTGGCAGCTACTGGGGCAGTGACAAAACAGGCGGAGGCGGCGGCACTGGGGTTGCAGGAGAGCCCGGGCCGGAGGGAGGCCCTCGTCCAGCGCCCCTTTTCAGTCCTGGGACTTACGAGCTGCTAGCGCTGCTGATCGCCACCATCGGGCTGCTGGGTTTGTGCAACAACTTGCTGGTGCTCGTCCTTTACTATAAGTTCCAGCGGCTCCGCACCCCGACCCACCTCCTCTTGGTGAATATCAGTTTCAGTGACCTGCTTGTGTCCCTCTTTGGAGTCACCTTTACCTTCGTGTCCTGCCTCAGGAGCGGCTGGGTCTGGGACACGGTGGGCTGCGCGTGGGACGGGTTTAGCAATAGTCTCTTTGGTAAGTTGGGATGGAAGGAGAACACACTCCTTTTTTTCCTATTACAAACTTCCCTTTCCCTTCCTTTAGACCATCTCCTTGTCTCTACCTGTCAAACCATTCGCTTGTCCCCCCTCACCTGCTTAGCCACACATCACTCCAATTCTCACCGCCCTCACACAGTCACCCATCCTGTCGTTTTCCTTCCCATCTGACCTCGGGCCTCATGACCACAAACAGCTTGCCCTCATTTCACCCAGTCTCTTCATTTCCCACCCTTCAGCTGACCATGACCTCGTTCATATTTCTCCCTGCCGTGGCCCTAATCCTCAGCAGCAATATCTCATTCATTCCCAACTCCCAGACTCTCTGGCTCTTATCTGTAAACTTCTCTTAACAGTCCCTGCAGACTCATCAATTCATTTCTTTGCCCTCTCAGCCCTGTGCCTTCTCCAATATATTTAACAGATACAGTTTTCCATCTTTTTTAAAAAAGGGAAGGATGTAAATATGTAAGAGATTTTTTAAAATGTGATTTTTGCCTACAAAAGATGGGGTGAGGACATGAACCCAAATGGTACTTTCCCTAGAATTAGAGGTTAAATACTGAAATAGGTAATGGATTAATATTGCTTTTTTAAAAAAATTATAAAACCTCCAATTTGATCTTTAGGAGTCAGATACATATTCAGATCTTTTGTTGCCTGCTGCTGTAGGCTACTCTTGCTCCATTTTTTTCCATGTCAGTTTCACATTATTAAAATCTAAAGTGAAATTATAAAGTAATTAGGTGAATAGATCAGAGGATCCCAATGCAGATGTACAGGTAACTGGTCCTGTGCAAACAGTGAACTTCTTTGAAGGAGAACTTGAATGTCAATGGAACATTTCCTTATATACCTAAACATTAAAAAAAAAAACATCCCATTGAGATTTTACATTTTGAATGAAGGAAGGCATCATTTCACTAAGGCTGGAAAGGGAATTGCATTTTGTATGATAAGAGAAATGTAAATATGTATTTCCAGGTTTTATAGCCCCTTTTCTACCTTGTAGGACAAGTGTTAATATTCTGGTTGATAACTGGCTGCTGTTACTATTGCAGGATGTAGAGTACCAATGAATGTAACAATAATGGAAAGCTACTATTTTCTTATATACTAGCATCCAGTCCTCAGGCATATACAGTAATTTTAGTACTTAGCCACCATTGGTTATACTTTTATTTTTAAAGCTAAAAAAATGTCTTGGCATTCATAACTTTAATCATGAGTGATTTCAATTATATGATTGTAGCATCATTGATAACTGTTTTATTTTTTAATAAATACTAAATTTAATTTATACAAATAATTGAAACTTAAGAGATGGGTAGTATATAGACAGATTCCCACATGGTAGTCAATCTTTCTTCTTTAGACTAATTCAAAATAACTGTCTGGCTGTTTTTAGACTTTTAGGGAGCAGTGATATAACTTCACACTCAGGGCACCAAGAGTGAAGGTTGTCAAAATGGATGCCTCGCTACCACCATTTTAACTGCCATGGAAGCTTCACAACCATTTCTATACCATTTCTGGTTGGTTTCTAGCCCCTGCTCTGTGATTGTAATTGAGCAAAGGGCTATTGGAGGTCTTCATCAATCACCACTACTTGCCCATTCTTCTTAAGGCAGCTAGGGGGCAACCTGGGGCTAGAGTCAAGAAGACCTGTGTTCAAATGTGACCTCAGAGGTTTACAAGTTGTGTGATGCTGGGCAAGGCACTTAACCTGTTTGCCTTCGTTTCCTCATCTGTAAAATGGGGATGATAACAGCACATAATTCCAAGGGTTATTGTGAAGATCAAATGAGATAATTGTAAAATACTTAGTACAATGCCTAATACATAGTAAGTCTTATATAAATGTTAGCTGTCAGTACAATCGATACTATTATTAGTATCTCCTAGCACTCCCACACTTCTTCCTCCAACCATCTCCCAGCTGACCACCCCAGGGCTAGAATCAGACATCAGGCGTAGTGAAAACACAGGGCATAGCTTTACCTTCAGTCTGCCCTGTTTTTAAGAGCACTTGGGTCAAGCTTTTGATGGCTACCTTAGCCCCAGTTTAAATGGGGCAAGGATGAGGAAGAAGAAGGAGATTGAGACAGGGAACTGAAAGACTTACCTAAGGCTTTGCAGACAAGTCACTGGTGGTGGTGGAACTAAAAGTATTCTTAGCAGTAGCTAGGGATTTCTGTCTTTAGGATAAAATCCAAGAACAGTGTCCCTTGTTTGGAGATTAGGGTGGGTAAGGAAGGGATGGGAACACGGTATGTCTACAGTATTGACAGTTTTGTACTACAGTACAACTGTACCATCAGTGTTTGAGGCACTGCTTAAACCTAGAAGTGGAATTTACAACAACAGCATTTACAAAACGCTTTAATGTTTACATGAAGCATTTTACAAATATGATCTTATTTTGCCCTCACAACAACCCAAGGAGGTAGATGTCATTATGGCAGTCATTTTATAGATGAGGAAACTGAGACAAATTGAAGTTAAGGGACTTGCTCAGGGTCACGTAGCTAGTGTCAGACTGTATTTGAATTTGGATCTTCTTCACTCCAGCACCAATATTCTGGCCACTGCAGCATGGTGTAGCAGAAAAGGCACTGACATTAAAGTCAGGACAAGTCTGGAGATTCTTGATCTGTAAAGTGAGGGAGTTGGACTAGGTGATCCCTACAGTATCTTCCAGCTTTAAATCTGTAGTTCTTAGTACAATTATAATTATTCAAGCCGTAGGATAGACAGTCAATACATGAATGAATAAATAACTAAGTATACAAATACTGAGCCCAGGCTGCTTCATCCTAATCTAAAAGAGCTAAGACATACACACACACACACACACACACACCATACAATATATATTTATTTATATACATCTGGTCATAACCTTAAATTAGAGGACACATACAGACAACATATAATATATATTATTTATATACATATACATGTAAGATACACAGAAATATGTATATATATATGCATATATACATATATATATATATATACACACACATATACTGTATGTGTGTGTCCTTTAATTTAAGGTTATGACCAGAATTGAGATATTTTGCTTAGAAATCCAGAAGCTAGTCTTAGCTCTCCTGGATTAGAATGAAGCAGTCTGGGCTCAGAATTTGACTACATATTTATTCATTCATTCATGTATTGACTGTCCATCCTGCAGCTTGAATAATAATAATACATATACATATATACACACACACACACACACACACTTGCAGGGCTGTTGTGAGTAATATATTTTTGGCAAGTTTCCAGTGCTTCATAAATGGGATTTATTATCATTGTTTTAGGTGAGATGATTAAATCAACCATTTTAACTAAATTGACTAATCAATTTTTTTTTTCAAGAGCCAATCAATTTGGTATAAACATCAGTTGAAATGATTGACTGAATTGGCCAACACTTGTCTGAGTACATGTAGAATTGCCTTGCTTTCTCCTACTCCTATTATTGACTAAAAGGGAGACTCAGATAGCTACTCTCTGATATCATACTTTTATTATGAAATAGTGGACAGAAAAGGGAACTTCTGTCTATGCCTAGTGTGCTTAGGGCAAGGCCCATGAACAGATGTGGGAAGCAATTGTTAGAGCAATCATCAAAGCTAGGCAGGAAGGTAGCAGCTGTTGCCAGTAGCCCTGATGAGAGCACTTGACTCTTTCTTCCTCTCTGAAGCCACCTTTAGCCAGTTTCTAAATGTAGAGCTAGTCAAATTTCTGGGCCACTGCTCCTAAATTGCCCCATACATGGCACAGCTGACTTTGTTGCCAGGAGGTAGAGTAAGAGTGCCAGGAGTCTTGTGTTTGAAAGAGCAGTGTGGCCCTAGGAAGTCCTTTCACTTGTGTGTCTTGTGTTTATGTTCACTGTTTTGGGTGATCTTGGTTAGAGATTTGTATATAGCACTGGGCTATACTACAAGCTTCTGAAAGCCTTAAGGCACAGGGGATGCCAAAGAGCTGTGAAGTGATGACCCTGAGTCACAATATCAGTGATGGTTATATCCTTGACACTGCTTTCTGAGGTCTTCTTCCTTATTATCTTGAATTTACCTATGTTAAAGGGCAAAGAATAATGACTACTGGAATGTATGCCCTGTGAATTCTACATGAGCATGGTCTTCAGCCCAACTGGTATCTCACTTTTCGTTTCTGCAAATTTACAGCTTTTTGCTGCAAGATATTTGCAAATACTGGTTGTTAAAATAAGGAAACTCTGTGGTATCTTTTTTTTTTCTGAATGGAATGACCAGTCAAGTCAAAATTGTTCAAATGAAATGACACATCCGTGGTTCTCATAAAGCTGGAAAAGATCATGAGAGGTATTTTGGTCAATTATCCTGCTTTGAGACAAGATCAGACACAAAGCATACCAGTATAAGAGCCTTCTTTTAAAATATTCAATATTTAGAAATGATACTATACCTTCTTTCCATAAAGCAAGACAGATGTTATGTGTGCATGTATGTGTGTGTGTGTATATTTCTTTGGCTATATATAAAAATGTACATTAAAGAACTATAACTATAACTTTCCACTAATACAGATTGCAACCTTTCTGTGACTTAGTCTTCATGTGATACTATGGAAGAAAAATTCATTATCTTGCAAATAATTTCTCCAAAGGTAGGTAGCATGGTTTTTGGAAAACAGAAATGTAGTCTATTACCTGGCCTCAACACCTTTTCAGATTTTTTTTTCATCAGGCACTGGGTTTTTTTAGTTCAAGTACTTATATACAAAGAAAGAAAAAGTTGTACTGCCACATGGGGTATAAAAATATCTCTAAATTGTTGCTTGTTTCATTTAAGTCTGCTTTATGCATTGGAACACCAATATTATTTTTAAAATATAAGGTTTATGACTTTTTTGTTGTCTTCTAATCTAATTTATAAGTCTTCCCTTTATCAGCCAATTTTTAGTCATGTCTGACTCTTTGTGACTGGGGTTTTCTTGGCAAAGATACTAGAATGCTTTGTCATTTCCTTCTCCAGCTCATTTTACAGATGAACAAATGGAGTTGTATGACTTACCCAGGGTCATACAGCCAGTACATGTCTGAGGCTAGATTTGAAGTCAGGAAATTGAGCCTTCCTGATTCTAAGCCCAGTGCTCTATCCACTACAACACCTACTCTTCTCTTATTTCCAAGCAATTAGGAGAAATGTGAAAAGAGTCATAATGATTGATTTTAGCAAAGTTCTGCAACTAACAATCAAGTCATGTCCCAACAAACTACAAACTGCTGTTTCATGAAATTACTTTTCTCTTACATTTATAATTGTTTGCAGTTGTATTCACTCTTGAATTTTTTCCAGAGAAGTGTTCCAGTCACAAATGCATGGATAATACATTATTATATTTGCTACTATGATGAAACACAGAAATGAAAAACAGTCTAGTTTTTATATTCTCTAATGTGATTAGAAGTATTCTATCATGTTTTGTGCTACTGACCCACAAGAATGAAATCATATTACAAAAGGGTAATGATTGGTAAGCTAGACACCGTGGCTCAGATAATGCTAGGATCAGATTTAATATCAAAGAGTGAGTTTTATTATAATAGGGTTCCACCGCAACCAAGTCCTAGGTATAAAGGTGCATACGTATATTTCCATAGTGATGGCCGTACCATACTTCCTGACACTGAGAAGGAAAAGGTTAAAGTACATATCAGGAGAAACTTCATTGATTCATATACCAAAATACCAGCATCTTGAGTTCTATTTTGAACTCTGGGGTGAATGATCTATTGTTATTGCTCAGTTATATCTGATCCTTTGTGACCCCATTTGAAACTTTCTTGGCCTGGCAAAGACACTAAACTGGTTTGCCATTTCCTTCTCCAACTCATTTTACAGATCAGGAGACTGAGGCAAACAGGGGACTTGCCCAGGATCACACAGCTTCTAAGTGTCTGAGGCCAGCTTTGAACTCACAAAGATGAGTTTTCCTAACTCCAGGCCTGGCACTCTATCTGCTGTGCCCCCTAGCTGCCCTTATATTCTAACATGAGGAAATAATACATGTAGAGGATTAATAGCCAGAAAAGGGAGTTTGAACTCATGTCCTGCTTGCTTCAGGGCCAATACTCTATCCACTGTGCCACCTAGCCATCATGAGATATGGCATGCCACACTAATCTACCTGCTGCTGTACTGACTTCCTAATCTCATTATGCGCATACAACTATGGACTTGCCCATAATGCCTCTTCCTTACTGCTCACCACTATTTTTTATATCACCCCTTTTCCTCCCTATTCCCATTCCAACCTAGTTTGCCTATCACTAAGCCTACTCTCTTATTCTATTTGGAACCTTCGCTTTATTGTTAACAAACTCCTGTACATCTTTGAACTTTTCAACAAATATTTTTTATACGTCTTTGCTTTTATGGCTCTCCCATTTGATCACCCTGATTACATGCAACTGTCTCTAGTTGTGGCCATCCCTTTCTATTCTGGCTGATTCCAAAGACTATGAAGAGTATTGAGCACACTTGTTTCCTGTCTTGTTTCTAGATTTCTTTTCTACCATTCTCTTGTTCAATGACCTCTTCTCTCTTGGGGTCCATCCATTTGTTGCTGCTACTTTCCTCCCCATCTTTGTGACTGTCATCTACCGACCTCCAGGTCATCCTCTTAATTTTTATGATGCCTGGTTTACACTCTTCTTCTCTATTCTATCCCATGCCATCATCCTTAGCAATTTCAAATCATGTCGACAGCCCCCTGACGAACTGATGACATAATTTCTCAACCTTTTTAATTTCAAAGACTTCCATCTCACTACCATATTTCAGCCACACACTCAAATAGTCATAACTTAGAGTTGACTAGCTCTCAGAATTGTGTTACCTCCAAGATCTAGATCTTTGGAATTCTAATTTCCACCTACAATCTCTGCCTCTCACTTCTCATATTCATACTAAAGTTATTTTTTAACTTCGTTGTGATTTTTGGTCCATTGCCCTATCTCTATCTTCCTAGTCTTATCTTCCTGACCTCCACTGGCTTCACTTATATACATACTTGGCTTGAATGCCATGAAACTTCAATGCTTCACTAGCTTCTACCCTAGAATATTCTGTTTTCAACTTGTAAATTCTATTCCCTGGGTAACTCCCACCATCTCATTTCTTCACTCTAGCTCTAGGGCTGCTGAGTCTTACCAGAGAAAGTCATGAGATTAAATTTATTTCACTCACCATAGGTCAATGATAAATAAGCTCATTTGGGCCCATGCTCCTTCCTTGAGTCTTTCCACAGTGCCTGTAGCTATTCCCTATCACATTCCCCAATGCAACTATACCAAACATTTTATTTTCTCCTTTTGCTGCACAGTTCTACTTACAGCTGATTATATAATCTACTGCTTAAATCAACAGCATTCATTGTAAATTCCCCTTAGTTCTTCTTTCTTCCTCAAACCTTTCAGTATCATTGCCCTTCCTTTCCTCCAGGTATGAAGAAGAGATATACCTACTTACTCCCTAAGGCTAATTCCTTTATCCACTCCTTCCTCCCATTCCTTTCTCCAGAATCTTCTTCCATTCATCTCGTGCATGCATCTTCAATGTTTCCCTTGCCAATGACACCTTCCTAGCTGCCTGCAAACTTGTTCTTGTCTCCTCAGTTTTAAAACAAACCTTCTCTTGTCCTTTCTTTTCTATCTACTATCCCTTTAGTAACACTGCTGCCTATACTTAAGTTGACCTCCATCCTCTTTTTTTACCCATTAAATCTCTACCAAGGCTCCAAAGCCAAATGCAAATGTTGCCTCTTCCAGGGAGCCCTCAACTATGTCTCCAGTTGAAGATGACTTTCTCTACTCAGACCTCATATTCCACTTTACTTTCTAACTTCCCAATGTACTTATGTCACATTGTAGATGATGGCTTTCTGGCTTGGTGTTTTGTCCACCAAAATCATAATGTAGTGCCTCAGGGTGGTGTAGAAGTCTCCCAAAGTTTAAAGAACTATGTTAGCAAACCTAAGGCCTTGACAGATATTTCCAACCTGGAGAGGTTTCAAATAAAGGTCTAGTCATAGACTGTAGGACCAACCACGCTAAATACAAAAAGGCTTATCACCAATCTGCTACAGTGATACATTTTTTGGTCACAGACCCTCTCAAAGATTATTTACCAAGGTGGAGAGGAATTATAATCTGCATTGGTGACAGGAGTATCCACAAGGATGAGATCACAGATCCTTTAAATATTAAGGAAGCTAGCTGGGTTGATGTTTTCTCATTCCTAGGCTGTCAATTATTTAAGGACTGGAACGATTTCTTGTTTAAACTTTGAATCTCTCTCCGGTACCCAGAACAATGCTTGCTCCATGTGATAGTGTGGTCTTGTATTCTTCATGCGTCACCTTCTGATCTCATAGAGGCACCTACATGTCATGGTAGATAGAGCACTGGGCCTGGAGTCAGGAAGACTTGAGTTCACATGTGACCTCAGACATTTATTAGCTGTGTAACCCTGGGAAAATTACTTAACCTCTGTCTGCCTCAGTTTCCTCACCTGTAAAATAGAGATAATAACAGCATTTCACTGCCAGGGCTATTGTGAGGATCAAATGACATAATATTTGTAAAGTGCTTAGCACAGTGCTTGGCATACAGTAGGCATTTAATAAATGTTTCCTTCCTTTCCTCTGTGATGAATGAAAAGTCTGAGAGACATAGTTTCTGGGTAATTCATCTTAACTTATCCATTATAGCTAGCAAATAATAAAATGATGGTCCTTGGCTTTCTCTCATAAGCCAAAGATGAATTTTGGGGGCCCACTGAAAGTTTAAATACCCTGGGAAGAGTTCCTGACAGGCAGAATCAACTCTGATTGGTTAACAATTAATGAGAGAATGAATATTATAATGAGAGGTGGGCTTATTCTAATGAGGAAGTGACTTTGATTAGTTCACCCTTACTCATATCTACCCAAACCACCCCGATGGGGCAGTCCTCTTCTACCCAAGCCACTTAGGTCTCAGTTGGGTGGGGCCTAAGATATCAGCCTTGTCCTTCAGAGGCTGCTTTGACCTAGTAGAGAACTAGGGAATAGAAAAGGAAAAACCCCCGGGTCCCTAGATATTAACTGGCTATTAATAGAAGAGAAAAATAATCATTTCTCTCACCTCCTTCCTACTTTCCTACCCCAATGACAGTGGTGCTACTCTCAACTTTTTTCCTTTTTCTTTCACTACCCTTTGACATTTTTGAACTAGATATCTCATAGGAATCTCAGACTCAACCTGTCCAAAACAGAACTCATTATCTCTCCCTCCAAACTCTGCCACCTTCTGAGCTCCCCCATTTCTATGTCATCCAGGTTTGTAACCCCCGACCCCTCACTCTCACTCATACCTGTCAGTTGCCAAATCTTTCTTTTTCTACCTATACAATATCTCTCACATCAGTCCCCTTCTGTCCCCTCATATAACCACCATCTCACTACTGTCCTTGCACACCTCTTTCTTGGACTATTGCAGTAGTAAGATAATTGTTTTTCTTGCCTTGGGTATCACCCCAGTTCAGTTCATCTATAATTCATAGCTACCAAAGTGATATTCCTAAAAACATAGATCTTATGAAGTCATTCCCCTACTCAAAAAAATCTAGTGGCTTCTTATGACTTCAAAGATTAAATAAAAACTCTTCTGGCATTTAAAACTTCTCACGACCTGGTAACAACCTACTTTTTCAGCCTTATTTTACATTAGCCCACTTCACAATAAAATCCAGCCAAACTGGCCTTCTCACTGTTCCTCATACACAACACTACACTCTCTGTCTCCATTGATTTATGCTTAATATAGTGCCTAGTACATAGTGGGAGTTTAAAAAATATTGATTGATTGATAGAAATATTTATTGATTACCAGTCCTCCATACCTTGAATGTACTCCTTCCTCAGCTCTGCCTTTTAGAATCTCCAATTTTCTTCCAGGCTCAGTTTAAAAGCCAGTCTCCAAAAAAAGCTCCTCTCTCTCCTTCCCCCTGCACCTCAACTGCATCCAAACTTCAGATTTTTTCATCAATTTTGTATCCACCAGTTTATATACATTATCTTCCCCAGCTGGATTATAAATTCTTTAAGTACAAAGATTATTTTACTTTTGTCTCTGTGTCCCTAGCCTAGCCTAGTGCTTGGCACATCATAGATGTTTAATAAATCCTTCTTCCAAAGCCAGACCTGATTAGTGCTTCCTTTTTCTCAGTTTCTCACTGGAGAAGCCAGGAAGGCCCTTTCCTCTACTGGCTATAGATTAAAGCTTCACAATCTCAGTTCAAAACCGTACTCCTGTCAATTGATGTCCCCAAGACTCAGTTAACAAAAATCCTGAGTATTCCCTTTCTTTGGCTCTGAGCACTTAACTCCCATGTGCACAGTCTCTCTTCACCTTGATTTTATTATTTCCTTCTATCTTCACTCAGCTTATCCCAGGTCCTTTTTCCTTTATGAAAGCATACCATGTCCTTTACAACTCTACCCCAGGTATCATCAATCACTAAGTTATATAGTGACACATAGAACCTATTGCACCGTTTAGAGTCATAATAATATCAAACATAAGCTTTGGGGCATATTAAAGAAGCTTCATTTCATTGACATGCCTTATACTATCAGCATTAAATAATGGCATCCTGATTATCCTTCAATTTCACTTTATTGATTTTCTTAATTTATTGTTGATTGCCTGATTCATCCCACTTACCTCCTCCCATCTTAAGATCATTGCACAATCTGCAGTTACTTTTAGGAACTGTTGGCTTGTTTTTGACATTACAAAAGTGCTCTAAAAAGGGAAGAAAAACATTTTGTAATCATTAAGAACTTGTTATGTATTTAGTTAGAGTTGAGTGAGAAGCTTTTATTATTCTTTTTAGGATGTCTGTTTGCTGCCTTTGTTGTTATGTTATTGATAACTGTCACACAATCTGTTATAAAAAATAACATTAAACATGACCCATTTTTCTTAATTCTGTGAATTCAGTTTCATTGTTGCATATTTTTAATTATTCTTTACTAAAGAAGCTTAAGTAGCCTTCCAATGCCTCTGGAATCAAATACATAGTCTTCTGCTTGGCATTTCATGTCCTTCATAATCTTGTTCCAACCTATCTTTCTAGCCTGTTTGCACATTATCATCCCCCTTCCCCCATGCCACTGTTGTTCTAGCTAAAGTGACCTACTTTTCTCTTTCCCATATATAACATTCCATCTCCTCCCTCCCTATCTTTGCGCAGCTGTACGTACCCCATGCTTGGAATGTTCTCCTTTACCTTTTCTCTCTTTTAGAATTCCAAGCACCTGTTCAAATGTTCATTTGTTCAGTTCAAATGTCATCACCGACACAAGACCCTTCCTGATTCCCTCTCCTAATTTGTTAGCACTCTCTCTCCGCCCCAAAATTACCTTGCATTGATGTTGTCTGCATTTTTGTATTTTTAAAAATCTGTGTCTGTTGACACAATAGAAAGTAAGTTTCTAGAGGTTAGCAAATCTTTGTGTCTGTGGTTCCTAACATGGTATCTAGCACATAGTAGGATCTTAAAAACTGTTTTTTGATTGAAATAAAATTGAATGAGGGCCCCATAATTAGGAGCTCAGCTCACAGGAAGGTAAGGTTTCATGCATTTAGTATTGATCTTGCTCAGAGACCATTAAGAGCTTGATAAAATCTAAGATTATTTTTCCAGATCTTTATCATTATGGCTAGCACTAATGCCTTCTTGGATTTTCTGGGTTCTTTGAGATTGGGTCTATATGAACCACCCTCCTCCCCCCAAAAATTGATGGAAAAGTGGATTAAAAAGTAGAAGAGGGAAAGAAATCAGTAAGTCACCTGGTTTTGTTTTACAATATAACTAATTTATAATGACTTTCTCATTGAACTGACTACATTGATTGGCTTCTTTGGATTCATGTGGATACAGTGGTCTGAGTAAGTGAAAAAATCTATTTATAAAAATAAGAAATCTAATTGTTAAAATAAGAAATAAATAAAATCTAAATAGTCAAAAATAGGAAATATAAAAAATAAAATAAATCTTATCGTTAAAATGGTTGATTTCTTATGTATATATCTTGTTTTGTTTCATATTATGCCTGAAAATTTCCAAAGCTAACTTGCAAAATTATTCACCAGCTTGAGAGGTAGGAGTTAATTGGAATGAAGTGAGCTTGTTAAGAGTGGCTTCTATTATAAAAAGGGTCAGTTAACAAGTTAAGCAGCTCAGAAAATAAGAGCTAAATTAGAGATTCATTTGAAGGGAAAACTCAGAAAGGAGGTTGGTACCTAGAAATTTATTGCAGAAACTTGCTCTATAGAAAAGTTCAGAGGAGAAGGAGGAAGAGGAGGAGGAGGAGAACAAGGAGGATGCATGCCACAGAGTTAAGAACTATAACAGGGAATCAAAATAAAGGTTTCTCTTTAAGAGGAGAATTATTTCAGATTGGCCATTCCATAAACTTAGAGGAGAAGGTGGACCCTTCTAACCTTGTAGAATGGGATTCTATAGGAGGTTCTTCATCACTGGATATCTTCAAACTGAGATCAGATAAACAGTTGTTCATGATATTTTAAAAAGGATTCCTATTGAAGTACTGGTTAGATCAGGTAGCAATTAGATCCCTTCCAACTCTGAGGGTCAATGATCTCCATTTTGCAGATGAAAAAACCAAAACCCAGAGTAGTTAAATGAATTGCACAGCATTACATAGATGGTTAATGACTTGGCTGAAAATGAACTCACTTCTTCTCACTCCAAATTTAATGTTCTTTCTACTATGCTAATATAAAGGATACATTCTAAGGATATCATCATTGGAAATTAACAATATTAGGAATACTATAAGAGGAATAGAAATGTTTCAAGATGTCAGGTGAGGAGGGGCTATCATAGAAAATTATCATTAACTACTAACTAAAATTTTATCAGAAAATAAATAATTTGAATGTGAAAGTCATGAGGTAAAAGGAAGGGGACAGAGTGGCATAGTTTTAGGGGAAATTGGCACAGCAACCCAGCTGGTGATGAAGCAGGACCAAAGAGGAAAAGGAAGACTAAGAGGGAGGGGGCTTACCAGGGTACCAGTACTCAGACTGGATCTGAGGTGTGTGGAAGCTAAAAGGCAATGTAATTGACATCTTGCCTCTGCCTCCATCGTCCTAAAAAAAAAAATACCAAGACATTTCAGAATGGAAACATCCTAAAAGTACTAAATCAGTTATGTCTGCCATAGTGTATGTGTTACTTTGGTTTGAGTTTAAATGGTCAAAGTTTGTTTTATATATTTATATTTTTAGCAACTGAGCTCTGGAATGTACATGTCCTTCATTAAATATGTATTTGATTATCTGTCAACTAAATGTCTTTCTTTTGCTGGCATTTGGATCACTCTTCAATGTTCACAAAGTTCTTTATATGGACTATCTGATCTCATCCTCACTATAGACCTAGGAGGCATGTTGTTATGATACCCGTTTTAAAGATGGGAAATTGAGATTCAGAGAATCACACAATTTTTGCTTAACAAATCACATAGTTAGCAAGTTCTGAGGTGCAATTCAAACCCATGGTGTTCCTGATTCCAAGTCTATCCTAATTTATCTACTATGCCAGGTTGCCTCTTGGCTTGCTGGTAACTGAAATTCTTTGAACTAGAATTGATATCTTTCATTCCATAATTAGAGATGAGACTTAAATTGCAAAAATTCAAGAAGAGTTGAAATGGACTTTAGAAGTTATGCAGTCTCTTACAGGAAGCATATATTAATTATATAGCATCTCCAAAAAAGGATTCGACCATTGGAATCCAGTTTCTGTTTTGACTTTCAGAGACACCTAATTGTTGGAAGTTTATTACATTAAATCAAAATCTGTTTCTTTGCAACTTATTGCTATTAGTCTTAGTTTCCATCTTTGGGCTTAAGTAGAATAAGTCTAATCCTTCTTCCTTTGAGTCATTCTTCAAACATTTAATGATACATATAGGAGAGCGAGGGCATACAGACAGTCTTCTCTTCTCCAAGCTAAATATTACCAATTCCTTCTAGTGGGAAATATTGGTTAAATTTACCCAAGGACAGATATTTGATATTCATTCACACTAAAATGTTATCAGTAAATCAATCAACAAATGTAAATTAAATCAAATCCTGCTCTTTTGATAGGGATGGAAGAGCCATGAAAAAGCTGTAGGCACTGAGGACTTGAAGCAGGGGGAGGAATGGAGTGGGGAAGGAAACAGCAAAGAAAATGTCAGTAAACTTTGAAGATAAGCTTCAGAGTGTTATAGTTTTGTCCAGGGTCACCACTATTTACCAGAGACAAATAGAAGTTACCTTCCAAAGTGTTTTCTGTCTTGTTAATAAATAAAGCCAGTCATGCTCAAGACTCATAAGTAAATGAAAACAGACAAACCGACTTTTTGTTTGTTTCAATGTTGCTATTTTATTACAAAATTATGTTTGATAGAGAAAGCTTGTCTATTATATAACAGATTATTTTCCAGATGGTTTGCTAATTGAGGGTATCACTTTATTTTTTACCTTTATCCCTACATATAAGAAATCTCTCTTTTGGGGATTGATTGGTGGCACCTCTATTTACCAGGTTCCCTCCTTGGGCTACCATGAAGCAAGACTATAGCCAATGGGTTTAACCAAAAGCTTCCTTCTATGTACTATGGGCACAAGGTAGTAACCTTACTGAGGTTTAGGCCATATTTCCTGGGATTTATACTGTGTATGAAGACCTCATAACCTATTCTCAAATGGATCCATGATTTTATTAATGTAAATCCAGTGGAATAGATTGAAACCCATCCATGCTTATCCATTCTTAGCAATTTTTGTCCATGACATAGAGAAGGAAACTTATAGATCATTTAATCCAACACCTTCATTTTACAGAAGAGGAAAATGAGATTGAAAGAAGTTAAATGCCTAGTCCAAGGTCACATGGCCAGTAATCAGCAGAACTTGAGCCTCCAACATAGATCCCTCCAGAAGCCTCCATCTTTCTTCTATGTCAGGCTGTCCTCTCACAAATTTCCCACTAGAGAGCATTACACTTAATGTATATCATTATTCACAACAGTGCAAATATTATGCTGATTTTATAGTTAAGGAAAGGTGACATATTAGATTGAGTATTGGACTTGGAGTCTAGAAGAACTGAGTTAGAATCCTGCCTCTGATATTTACTAGGGTGTTACTCTGAGCAAGTCCCTTAGTCTCTCCTGGTGTCTGTGGATAATAGCACCTATCTATATATAGCACTTATAAAACTTAAAGTGACTCCAAATCCAGTGTTCTTTAGCCACTCTATTACAAGTACCCGGTGATAGGAACACTTAAGGAGTCTTATCTTCTGAAACAATGGAACACAAGAAAATAACCAAAAAAAATTGATTGTGTAAATAAAATCTTGAAAAGTATGTATAGTATGTCAAAAATGCAAATGCTAAAGGGAGGAGTTATTACATGGGAATATTTTCAATGAGTGATCTCTCATTTATGCTCTCTCATTTATGCTGTTTCTGCATCTGAAGAGAAACATTTCTATCCCCTATATATGTAAAATATATACATATATATGCATGCTATATGTGTGTATGTATGTGTGTGTATGTACATCTCCCATAGCTCAGTTCCTTTAAAAAAAAAAAAAAGACTGGTTAGTCATTCCTCTTATTAGTCCCCCCACTGGCTGTGATTTAGCTTTCCATGGTCATGGATGTTTGGCATTTTTCAGACACTAAATATATATTTAATAATCAAGCACACGGAATACCTGGTAGCATGAATTTAAAATAAGCATATGTCAAAGGAAGAAAGAGGTAGACTGTGGGGCTAGGTCTCTTTGATGCAAAATTATTTAGAGCTGCAGGATGCTGATATACACTTGGTTTTTTTGTATGAATAAAGAGGTTAAATTTCTAGGTGTTATTTGGAAAGAAATATGAACACAGAGGAAACAGTGATAGAAACTTTGTTAGATACTTTAAAAAACAGACAATTATCCTCGGGAGTTAAATTCCTGTTTCTGTTTGACTTTTTATTTTTTGGTCCCTTGAGTATGTCTCTCATATTTAGCATCATTCATTTTTTATCTAATCTAATGTGAAGAAAATGGGTTATAATACCGGAATCAAAGAAAAATGCAAAAGAAACTTACTCCTTTGTAATAGTGCCCCCTCCTCCTTTTTCCACGTCTGGATTGATTGTGTCAAAGTGGCAGGAAAGGGGACAGAGTGTACTAAGAACCAGTTTTTAGACTTATTCACTTAGCTGATGGTACTGTATGTGAGATTCTTGTCTAATAACCAACAAATAGTCACCTGAATGGAGGACCTAAATCATGACATTCTCTCTATAAACAAGACCAGAAGACAAAAGGAAGTTGCAGCTAAGCGGGAGAATGACTCATAGATTCTCTTTGGAGAAGCAGACATTAGAATGGGCAGGGTTGGCTTTATTGTGCACCCAAAAGCAACAAGAAAATCATTTTGGGAGATTTTTATTCATCTCATATTAGAGAGCTCTTGAAAAATGGAAGAAGACTACCGTGAAAGTAATTATAGCTCACACACCAGTTACACACACACACACACACACACACACACACACACACACACACACACACACACGCACACAGAGGAAAGGAGAGGAGAAAAGAGAGAATAATAGAAAGAACACTGGCTTTGAAGACAGAGCCCTAGGTATATATACTGCCTCTGTTCTTTACTAGATGTAGGGCTTTGGGTAATTCGATATAATGATATAAAATTGTTATTGTTGTTATTGAGAGACAGAGCATCAGAAACACAGAGAGAGAGATCCTATGAAGCTAAGACTCTTCAAATTAAATTGACAGATGTTTTGATACTCAATGACTTCAATGCAAAACTGGAACTAAGTGAGGATGTGGGAAAACACTGGAAAATATAGTTGAAGAGTAAGGAATGAAAAGGGCTATACAGAAGATTCATATCTATATATCATTTATATTTTTAAAAAGAAGAATTGGAAGGGGTGGTCATCTTAAATAACATCACAAAAAAAAAGAAATTGATTCGAGTTTAATAGAGAGGAAAGTTTAATAGAGAGCAAATTCCCATTTGGGAATTTGGGAATAATTCTTGAATCAACTGAATGTCTACAGACAGAACAACAATTTAGAACCAAGATAAAAATTAATACAAAGTTAGGAGAATAAAAATGAGAAAAATATTGCATGTAATTTAAACAACTCTCACTTGACATATTTGAATGTTATAGAAGAAAGAAAGGAAAACAATACTACTTATAATAATTTCATGTAGAATTTTTATTGATGTGAGTAAATTACCATAATAAGGGCACCAAGATATCCTAAAAACCATATTAGTCAGCAAATATTTGACTTAGTTGTCAAGTGGAAAGATTTGGAAGCCAAGCACAAGACAGGTTTAAACTCATTTGTAAAATCTTACGGAGAGAGTAGCATCACCTTATTAAGTAGTGAAAAGTAGAAAGAATTTTAAAAAAAACCCAGTCTAAAGAAAGTTTTGCATGAGATCTCACTAAACAAGGTAGCCTAGGGCATTTAAGAGGAAAACTGGAAGAAAGACAAATAGATGACTTAAAAAGATTTTTATAACAAATTTTTTACTGCTGAGAACAATGGAACCATCATACACCACTTATGGATGAGGTGGAAATGGTATCATTGAGAATAAACATGGTAAAAGCAGCTGGATGAAACAAGTATACACAGGGGAGGTCTTTGCTAGAAGTGACATTGAAGGGGGAATGTTAAAGGCCACCTAACCCAACTCTCTCATTTTGCAGATGAGGAAACTAAGAATCAGAGAAATTAAGTGCTTTACCTAAAGTCATACAAATAGTGAACATCAAGGGTATGATTTGAACCTAGAATTCATATTCCAGAGCTGGTGCTATTGATTTCTTAGAGAAAAAAAATACTTAGTTGAAGTTTTTTCTGTTTTACTTTTCTCTCCTTTGCTCTTTTGTCTACTACTAGAGTTTGAGATAATATTATATGTATGTATATATTTATGTGTGTGTATATATATATATATTTTATACATATATGCATATATGTATATATGTATGTATGTATACACATGCATATATTTTTTAAATTAGAAAGATGGGTTAAACCATATAGCTTTGATATTAGAAGAAGACTTTAATTTGTCAGATGTCCAAATTTAATATACTTAGTAATTTATTCCCTGCCTATAATTCTTCGAAAGAGTGGTTCCCCCATGTCGGGAATGCATCCCCTTCTCATTTCTGCCACATAAATCCATTGCCTCCTTCAAAGCACAGGTCAGTTTCCACTTCCTGCATTAGGTCTTTCTCAAATCCAACTAATCATTAGTAGTCTCTCTCTTGAATTTATTTTGTGTTTATTTATGACAGTTCATGTTGTTTTTCCCCAGCCCTGTTCTAGTTACTTAAGAGTAGGACTCTTACATTGCTTCTTGTATCCCTACCACCTGACATATCAGTGTTTATAAATGTTTGTGAAATTTGAATTTGTTCATGGTTTAATACAATTCTGGGAACTAAACTTGCTTGGCTGGAGCTGAGAGCCAAGAGACTTGGTTTCTATTCGTGGCTCTGTTACCACTTTTGCTGTGTGATCTTGTGTGAGGTTCCTTTACTTTCCTAGGCCTCAGTTTCCTCATCTGTAAAATGAATGCATTGGGTTAAACGATCTCTGAAGTCCCTTTTAAACTCTATAATTCTATGAAATTTTTGAATTGAATTCCCTCAAACTCCACTAAAAGATAATTAGATAGATTTTTGTCCTGATCTAATTGTCAGATATAGATTTATAGTTTTATGGGTTTCTTTTTATAAGCAGCTAGGTGATGCTGTAACTAGGGTCCTGACTGGGAGCCAGGAAGTTTTTTTTTTTCTTTTTTGTTCAGTTGTTTCCATCATGTCTGACTCTCCATGACCTCATTTGGGGTTTTCTTGGCAGAGATACTGTAGTGGTTTGCCATTTCCTCCTCCAGCTCATTTTCTAGATGAGGAAACTGAGGCAAACAGGGTTAGGTGACTAGCCCAAGGTCACACAGCTAGTAAGTGTCTGAGGCTGGATTTGAATTCAGGAAAGTGAACCTTCCTGACTTCAGGCCCAATGCTCTATCCACTATACCATCTAGTTGCCTAGAAGACCTGAGCTCAAATCCAGCCTCCAACCTTTACTAGCTATGTAACCCTACGCAAAATCATTTAATTGCTGACTGCCTTAGTTTCCTTATCTGTAAAAGAGGAACAATAATAGTACCTATCTTGCAAGGTTGCTATGAAGATAAAATGAGATGATATTTATGTTCTTCACAAACTTTAAAGTGCCACGTAAATGCTAGTTACTGTTATAGTCTTTGTTCACCTTAAGTTCACAAAGCTATGATGAGTCCATGCAATTAGAAGACACTGAGGAAATGCATGCAGTGAAAGTAATCACATCATTGCCAGTGTTGATAATGCATTTTAATATATTTTCCGAATTATTTACATGGCAATTCAATCTAATTGCATATAGTCTCAGTGACATCAACAAAATTATACTCCATCTGCCCCTAGACAAGTCAATACAGGACTTGATAAACCATCCATAATTGGATGGTATCCACAATTACATTTGTTGGTGCTTCACACATCAGTGAGACAGACCAGCTGCACATTCTGCATGAGATATTGTACAGATGGATGTTAATTGAAGAAAATATCTAATGAAAGTAGATCAAAAAAATGATGTCCTCAGTGTAGTTGACGAAAATTACTATTATGTTGTTATATTAATAACCCATTATTTATTTGTGATCCATTCTTTTTCCTTCTATTTTTGTCAAGACTCCACTCCTGAAAAGGCCAGGTGGTCTCTGAAGGGCCTGATTGGGTGATGTGAACACTCCTAGTACCTAAGGCATCTGTTCCTTAGCTAATTTGTGCTGGGCCCCAACCAAACGGGACCCTGGCTTCTGTTTCCTCTATAAATAGGACCCAGTTTGAGTTAGACCTTGACCCCAGGGAAAATGAGCTTTGTCCTTGCTCCCTTCATTAAATTTTGGGGTGACCTGGTCTACAAAGGGGAGAATGAGCCAGTGAAAACCTGATTGAGATGGTTCATCTTTTTCTGATAAAAGTGCTAGCAACTTGCTTGTCTTAGGAAGAATGAGAGAGGGGCTTAATCAGTTACATCTGAGGCCCAGCCTATTTTTCCCAGCTGTCTTGCCCCACTCCCAAAGATCACATAATAGGGAGGAGCTGAGAACTCTTAACCTACCTCCTCATTAAAATGTTCAGCAATTGGGATTGGCAAGGCAGGTCCCAATGATAGTACAATCAGGTCAATGAGAAAGAAGACACACATAGATATAAAAGACTCTGCTAGTTCTCACTCTGGGTGTTTGGTACAAATGGAGACATACCGTTGACGTGTCCTTTATTAATAGATCGCATGCTCCTATTAATAAATGTTATCATGCTTAGAGAAATGGCCTCATTTTATTTATTGGTTAAATTTCCCCCAGGACATAGTGAAGTACTTCAGATAGACTATGTTGATGGTGTCTACTCTGCAAAATCAACACATGAACTTATTACTAGTAATATGAATTATCGTTAATAACATTACTAATTACACTTTTCTACAGTAATTGAAAGTTTACAAAGCATATCTCTCAGGACAATCCCATAAAGTTTATTGTTAATTTGCAGTTGAAGAAACCAAAGCTTGGAGTGTTATTGTGACTTGCCAATTAATTAAAACACAGCTAGTCACTGTCAGACTTTGTAGACAAATCCTTATCTCCCAACTTCAAGTTCAATGCACTTTCCAGTTTGCTAGCAAAGCTTGAACTATTTAGATAATTCAAGCCTCAGATGATCTCTTTTTGGGCCTGAATTTTTAGGATTGTTGCTCAAGATGGCCATTAGTTCAAAACATAATTTTGTGTTGACGCAGCCTTTGGCTACAGCTCACCAAATAGAAACAACAGGCTTTTTGTGTAAAGAGAAAATAACCACTTACATTCCCATAGCACAAAATGTCTCATAAAGAAAATCCCACTAGCAAATATTGATCATAAAGTACCAGCTGTGCCAGGCTTACAAGAAATATTACTTGAGGCTATGGCCTCCTCAGCTCAGCTGCATTAGAAGAACGAGGGTGGAAAGAAAAACTCTATGCTTTATTCAAATGTCTCTTTCCTCTGGTGTTCCTGAAGAATGAATTTGATTTTGTCTCAACCTTTTTTCCTCAGTTTCTTTGTCTGTGAGATGTGGCACACAAAAGGGAGCTTCAAAAAGAAAGAGGGTGTATTCAGTATAGGAGAAAGAGGTTGGGCAGAGATGCAGTGTCCTCTAAGAGCAGAGGCTGGACAACTATTTGAAGGAGAGATCTTGATACAAAGCACAATTTGTTGACAATAGAACAGGGTTTCAGAAGATTAGAGGGTCCTTTAAGGTACCTCCCAGTTCAAAACCTTATGAGCTTTCTAAGCTACATACCTGCTAATGTCACCATGTTCCTTCCTGACTTAAAAGCCTTCAGTGACCTCCTATTTCCTCTAGGATAAAATATAAACTTCTCAGCCTAATATTTAAGACCTTCCACAATCTGGTTCTAGTGTATCTTTCCAGTCTTATTTCATATTAATCCCAATTCAAATACTGTGTTCCAGAGAAATCAGATTAGTAGCTGTTCTTCAAACTCATTCTTTATCACTCATGTCTATACCTTTGCACAAGCAACCTCCATGCCTCATATTCAGTTTTTCCTAATCCTTCTCTTCCTTCAGGGTTTCACTAAAAATGTGCCACCTTCTTCTGGGGGTCTTTCCTGACTGCCTCAGGTGTCAGTCCTTCCTCCCTCCTCAAATTAAGAATGTGAATTTTTTTAGGTCAGAGACTGCTTCATTTTGGTCTGTGTATCTCCAGTAGCACAGTATCTGGCATGTAGACATACTTAATAACTGCTTGCTGTTTGATTAATAATCTAGCAAAGAAAACCAAGAAAGAGTGATAAGACAGGAGATAAACAGGAGAGAGCAGTATCACAAAACCCCAATGAGAAGAGAGTGTCCAGGAGTAAAGTCAAGAGTCAAAAGATATAGAGAGATTAAGATCAATGATTACTGAGGGAAAACAAAATATTGGTATAATTGGAGAGAACAGTTCAGTTAAATGGTGAGATCCAAAGCCCTACTTCAGGGGATTGGGAAATAAGTGAAATGTGAAGAAGTGAAGGCATTGAATGTAGACTTCTTTGTCTAGGAATTGGACTGTGAAAGAAGAGAGAGATATAGGATTATAGCTTGAGCGATAGGTAAACTAAGGTTGGTTTTTTGTTTGTTTTGTTTTTAAGGATAGGAAAGATATGAGCGTGTTTGTAGGCTTCAGAGAATTCAGTGAATGAAAAGGGGTTGTGATCCACTCTCTCAAATCTTCAAAAGGAGAAGTTCAAGGAGGAATCAGGAGGAATGGATGGGCTCAAAGGAACAAGGAGAGGGGCTATACTTGGCAAGGATATTTCACCTTTTTGTCAGCTGGAGCAAAGGAGAAGAGAATTGGGGATAATGTTGGATTATATGAGGTGTTTAGAGAGAAGAGGGAGCTCACATTGGATTTGCCTCTATTTTTGCTTGTCTTTGTCAGAGTATTGAGAGAAATGTTTTTAACAACTAATTGAATTAGGATCAACATTTTCCCCCTTTTCTGCTTCCTCATTCAGAGATCAGCCCCCATAGGTTATTCAGGAAAACTTTGAAGTGCAAAGCTGATACTGAGAGGAAAAACTCAGATCTGTTCAAAAGATAGTTAGATGAATTGATGGATTCCAGCTCATTGTGTTTTACTCTGACTAGTTTAGGAAAATGTGGCTTCTCCCTTTTGTCAGAGGGCAAAAGGAAAGAGAAAGGCAATGTGTGATGGGGCCTATGGGGGAGCAGGATTAAAGTAGCTTTAGACAAGGGAGCAGTAGCAGAGGAAGGTAGTCTTTACTTGGGCAGCCTTTCATTCTGAATCACAAGGATTCAGAGGAGAAAAGGGTTTGCTAGCCATAGGGTAGTAGGTCATCTTACCATTCCCAATAAGCAATGGTAGCTCTGCCCAAGACCTAGTGGGGGTGATAATTTTTCTAATCTTCTCAGGTGGCTGAGGTCCTAGCAGTGGAATATTCTATTCAACATTCATCATTTTCTCAGATGTTTAGAAGAAGAAATTTGCAGGTCACCCAAAATTGAGAGAGATAGCTAATATGAAAAAAACAACAACAGAATCAAGATTCAAAATTATCTCCTCAGCCCAGTTGCTGGTCTGAAGCCAACAGGTTAGAATTTATCATGGATAAATTTAAAACTTGCGTGGAGGTTTATTTAATATTAATAATGGCATTTACATAATGCTTTAAGGTTTATAAAGCACTTTATAGCAGTGTCACAAAAACAGGATGATGGAGACTTGACTTGACATATAAGAAAGATTCAAAGAAAGGGGTTTGATTAACTACAGGTCTTAATATGTGCCAAAAGGGAGAGTGCTAATAAGAAGAAGGCAATCACTGTCTGTATTAGTAGAAGTATAGTATCCAGATCTTATGAAGCAATAATTCTACTTTACTCTTCACAAACTGGACAATTGTGTTCACTTCTGGGTTCCAGAATTGAGAGTTGACAATTCATTGCACATCCAAAAGAGAATGAAAGAAAAATGTTCTTGGAACCCATATTATGATGAGGACCAATTGAAGTACTGGTTATGTTTAGCCTACTGAAGAGAAGACCTACGGGGGATAGCATAACTTTCATTAAATATTGGAAATGCTGTAATGTTGAAGGGGCATGTTTTGTATTGCTCCAGAAAATTGATATAGGATAAATGAACAGTAATTAGAAAGTAGATCTTGAATAAATATAAGAAAGAACTTTATAAAAGCTATACTTATTCATAACTAGAATGGGCTGAAAAGAAATACTGATCTCCTTACCATTAATGGTATTCAAGCAGAGGCTGAACATGAAGGAGATGTCATATAAAGAACATATAAAGTGGACAGAAGGATAGATTAAATGAATTCTAAGACCCCTTCTAATTTTATGATTCCATGATGAAGAGACTTAGACCCTATTTTAATGACCAGTCCTCATCCGTGAACATGGGCTCATGTTCTCTACTCCACTTTTTCCTTAGCAATTCTTTACATTATATTTCCCATGATCTCAGAAGAAACTCAACAGAATCTATTTTAAATGTTTCATTTATGCCTTTTGTATTTATATACATGGAAATTTGTATTTACATCACAATCATTTCCCAGCCTCCTCTGCAAGACCTTCTCTTCTGACAAAGAAAAAGCTATGAAGCAAAATATCCAATAAAGAAGCCTCTTTTAACTATTAGATTATAAGCCACTTGAGGGCAGCATCATTTTTTTGTCTTTTCTTGTTGTATCCTTAGCATTTATCGCAGTGCCTGACGCATAGTAAGCATTTAATAAATGTTTATTGATCAATGGATTATGTCCTAGTGGTCTAGAAGAAGAATCATCTCTCCTCTAGGACTTTCACTGGTTTTTCTAATAGAAAGAGTTTAGTTTTTTTTTTTAATGATCTTTTCATTTATTTACTTCATGGTTGTCATTATATAAATAGTTCTCTTTATTCTGTTTATTTTTTTGTCATATCATACAAACTTTTCCATATTTCTGTAAATTCCTCATATTTGTAATTTTTTTTACTATACAATAATATTACATTGTAATCATATGCAATAGTTTTTTCAGTCATCCCCCAAGCAATTTAAACCCCCTTTTATTTCTAGCTTTTAGCTACCAAAAAGAGTGCTGCTATAAATATTTTGGTTTGTGTTGGACCTTTGATTCTATTTTTGTTTGCCTCAGTTTCCTCATCTGTAAGATGGGGATAATAATAGCACCTACCTTCCAGAGTTGTTATGAGAATTGAATGAGATAATAATCATAAAGCACTTAGCAGAGCACTTGGCATATAGTGAACACTTTATGTTATTGTTGTTTTTGAGTCGTGCTCAACTCTTTGAGACCCCTGTGGACCATACCACATCAGTACTGTCCAGGGGATTTTCTTGGCAAAGATACTAGAGTGGTTTGCCATTTCCTTCTCCAGTGGATTGAGGCAAACAGAGGTTAAATGTTGGAGGCTGAATTTGAACCCAGGAAGATGAGTCTTCCTGACTCCAAGCCTGGGCATGCTGTCTACTGAACCACCTCCATGAGCTATGAAAATGTTAATTAATGATGATGATGATGATGATGGTGATCGTTATCAGTACTATATACCATTATTGGGATTAGTAGTCCAAAGAATATGAACACTTTAGTCATTTTCTTGCATAATTCCAATTGAAATCCAAAACATCTCTACTGCTTCACAAGTCTACCAACAGTCCATTAGGGTGCCTGTCTTTTCATAGCCCCTCCAGCATCAACCATTCCCATCCTTTTTGACCTTTTATGATTTGCACAGAATGAGGTAAAAGCTCAGAACTGTTTTAATTTTCATTTCTCTTATTGTTGGTGATTTGGAGCAAAGGTATTGAACACCTGGGCTGCATGCGGCCCACATTGCTCCTGAGTGTGGCCCAAACCATATTAAAATATAACGGGGAAATATTTAACAAAATAAATAAAAATGTAATAAGGCATAGACAATATCACATTTTAAAACTAAGTCAATATGCTGTTTGCAAGGATCCTTACATACTGTTTAGTGGCTGTTTCTACTTGAGTTTAACATCACTGATCTGGAGCATGTGAAAGATTCAAGAAAATGGCACTTTCTGGTTCATCCTTACTCTCCAACAATCACCAACTCAGGCTTTACTGCTAAGACCTTGGCTACTTGCCAAGGTACTTGCTCCTTTCACTCAAACTCTGTCCTTTCTTTTTACTACCCTGTCATAGAAGTTGCTTACTCTGTCCTCACAGTTTTCCTTCTATGGCTTGGAGCCACTGTAGTTCACTTTCCAGCTGACTAGTTACTTTTAAAGAACTACTTAGCTGAGACTTGTACTCTGCCCTTAGAGAAAACTGACACCAAACCTTCTGGCTGTGTTTTGATATTCTTGGGTTGAGTCAGCAGCACAATAATAGAAAATTATCGAAAATGCAACAAGAAAGTTACCAGCTGCTATGTGATCTAACTTCCAAGGGGTCATTTCTGATGAGTGCTGTAAATATTCAAAGGGTAGACCAGTGCTGTGTTGGGTAAAACAGAGAAAGGTAATCTTAAGCAGAAATACCAACCAAGTCTTTGCTCTAATGATCAAGACAATTTGGAGCCTCTGAACTTGCCTTGGATTTTTAACACATTTAATTAAACAATCATTTATTCATCAATCAAAAAAGTATTTATTAAGGATCTGCTATGTGCCAGGCATTTGTGGTAGGCACTGGGGATACAAGATAAAAATAAAATAGTCTCTGCCTCTATGGGGCTTATAGTCTATTGATTATAGTTCCTGATATTGTGACTACAAAGACAGACAGACACATAGATCCTCAAGGAAATTATGATCTAATGTATGGAGGGGAAAACAGAGAGAGGGAAGAAAGAAAACATGTACACAAATAACCATGATACCAGAAAGAAAGTAATTACAATGGGCAGAAGTTCTAGTAAAACTGCTATAAGAAATTTGGGTGAAGAACACTTTTTGCTTGAAGGATAGGGCTACTAAGGGGTCAAGATAATACTTGAGTTGGGCATAGAAGGAAGGGAGGGATTGCATAATGAAGAGATTTAGGAGGAGCAGGTAGGTGGTACAATGGATAGAATGCCAGTCAGGAAGACTCATCTTCCCGAGTTCATAACTTACTAACTCTTTGACTCTGGGCAAGTCACTTCACCCTGTTTGTCTCAGTTTCCCCATCTGTAAACTGAGCTGGATAAGGAAATGGCAAACCACCTCAGTATCTTTGCAAAGAAAACCCCAAATGGGATCTCAGAGAGTCAGACACGCCTGAAATGACTGAACAACAGAAGATGGGAAAAAGGCTATTCCAGGCATTTGGAATGGCATGAGCAAAGGCAAGAGAGGTCAAAACAAGAACAAGTTTGTCTGAAACCTACAATATTTCAAAGGAAATAGTGTGAGTTAATCTCATGCCTCTGCTTTTCCTCATACAAGGCTAAGATTTCATAAACCTATGAGGAAAGAAGTGAAAAAACACTTGGAGAATGGAAATACCCTTGTAACAAAAGGAGACTCAACCCATTCCATGGAATACAGTTAAGGAAGGGTGACTAACTTATCATTGGTTCATAACTTGCCAACTTTGCAAGATTCCTTCAGGGATGGTTCAGTCAGCTTATTATAGATGGAAAGAAATAAATCTAGGAAAAGAATCCCTTTATTTGCTACTTTTTGTAATAGCTCATACAAGGACTCTCTCTTTCTCATTTCCAATACCTAGTAGTTGGCACATAGTAAGAATTTAGTAAATGCTTGTTGACTTATTGATTGATCAAGGACTGAGGAATTCACACAAATTAAGATACAAATTACTAGGGCCAAGAAAATTTATGTATTAATTCCAAAATGAATTGCATACATGCTAGAGTCAGGGCTTTCAAGGTGGGGTATGTGATATCCAGGGTGCCAGCTGAGGCATCATGGCCCATGATGCCATTATAGCATTCCATCCACAGTAATTAAGACAATGGCAGGATCTTGGACTTGCCGTTAGTGAAGGGGTCAGCAGTGGAGTAGTCAAAGCAGAGTGCAGAAGGGGCAGAAGCAAAAGGACTATCTATAGGCCATAATGAAAGGGCTGTTGGCAAAGTAGCAAGGGGATCTGAAGACAGTCAGAATCGGAGTCAAGAGCAAAAGCTGTAAATCAGCCAAAGGGGTAATCATGTAAATCTAAGTTGGATCAAACCCTGCAAAGACATTTAGTTAGCTGCGAATGGGCTTTTAATGGTGGGTATAGGTGAGGCCAGTTGGATGGGCCCAATTTTTCTAATGACTTGAGCTGTAGATATGTGTGGCTTTATTCCTCAGTCTGCTTAATGGGGAACAGCTTTGTTAGCAGCTGAGGCTGACCATTCCCCTCATTTCATAATGTCCACCCTCCTTTGGAAAATAAAGAATATGATATTGTGTCCATAAACTTTAATCATTAATACATATTTATTATGCACATTCCACCTTACATCTTGTGGGGTGGGGAGGGGCAAGGAAGAAGGGAGAAGAAGGAAGATGAGACACAAAGCAGTATCAGATATGGTCTCTACTCTCAGGGAGCTTACAATCTAGCGGGGGCGGGGGGAAAGGAGACAAATCTCTTTTTTTTTTAAATTTACTTTTAGTTTACAAGATTCAGTTCCACAATCCCTTGAGTTTCAGATTTTCTCCCCTCCCTCCCCTCCGCCCCCCATGGTGGTGTGCAATCACGTATAGGATCTGCAAATACTTTCACATTGTACAACAGTCTGGTTGTATAGAAGGGTTGTAACCAATGAGTGATCACTGGGAAAAAAAGAAGCAAAACAAAACATGAAAAAGAACGATAGCATGTATTGCTTCAGGAGGAGACAAATCTCAAAGTGTTATCTGTAGCTGTGGGAACTCTCTCCACCAACGTAGGTGGCAACTGTCTAGAATTTTGGAAATAAGTTTTAGGGACTTGCCTGACTCTCAGAAAGTGCAGTGATTTGCCCATGGTCATAGTTATTAAAGAATCAGTCATGAAATTTGGATGTTAACTCAACACACTATAATATGCCAAGATACCTCTCAAGCTGTACATCTATGAAACAAATATACTTACATTTGTTGTAATAAACAACAAGAACAAGGTCAGAACAATAGGACTGAGGTGGTAATGAGGATTAGTGCTAAAAGATAAAGGGAGAAGAGTTTGAATTCCTGAGGTTGGAGACAATTGATAGAAGTATGATAGCCAAGAAGAGGAGGTTGGACCTTCTTTAACAAGGTTTGGGATAACAGACTAGGTACGTAAGCAGGAGAAATACCTGAATGATATTTTAGTAGGAAAATTAATTTAATGAGAAGCAATATGTCACAGCACATAGAGTTGGCCTTTAAACTAGGAAGGCCTGGGTTCAAGTTCCCTCCAAGACATATTAGCTGTGTGACCCTGGACAAATCACTTAACTTTCTCAGAGCTCTAGGCAGTTCTCTAATATTATAAGTTGCAAAGAAAATGCTAACATGCATTAATACAGGAGTTTCTTCACCCAGGAATTCCAAATACTAATGAAATCACGGGTCTAGTCCCTATCTCCTCTTTCTAATTAATTTCACACCACTATACAGGATGGTTTCTATTAGGGAGAGACTAGAGGGAGATTGGTTAGAACATTATTATCGTAAGTCAAAGAGAGCCTCGCCCAGAGGGATGATAATAATAACAGTTCCTATTTAGAGAGCACTCTAATGTTTAAAAAGCATTTTGCTCACATTTTTGTAAGGTAGGTAGTACAAGCATCATTATTCCCATTTTATAAATGAGGAGACTTAGTTTAAATGACTTGTCTTCAGAGGCACAGCTAGTAAGAATTGGATCGGAGACATTAGGCAACCTAGGTCTTCTTATTTCAAATCCAGGGCTCTGGTCATTATGGCACTCTGACCCTGGAAAAAAGAATGAATATGGAGACAGTTCAAAGAAAAATCCTTTCCCTAGTTTTAAAGCAAATTAGAGCTCCATGGATTTTTAGAGATCATCTAATCTACACTAATTTACCTTTCAAGGAGATATAAGCAAATAAAGATGTATTTAATGTAGATATTGGTTATACGCTGCTAGGACAGCATTACCATGCTGATATGGATGACTATGGGAATACTACCATGGGACAGGAAAAGTATGACTAATTTTCAAAAGTTGAGAAGACAATGGAATTGGCAAATCAAAGACCATTGAGCTTAATTCTATTCCAGGCACAATTCTAGGACATATTATTATAAGAGACCGTTAAGTTAACATTTGGTAAATGAAATAGTGATAACAAAGAGGTCATATCACATCATCAAGAGTGAGTCATGCCTGACTCATTTGCTTTGGGGGGTCAGATTTACTAAACTGCTAGCTCTGGGGAATGTTGTAGGCTTAACCAACAACAAAAATGGGAAAAGATTGTTATGCTCTTCCTGTAAAAATGATTGGAGAGATGTAAATAGTCAATATGGACTCAACCGGTGCTTGGCACAGTGTTACCACTTTTTTCAATAACCAGGACAGAGGCACAGGTGGCATACTTTCCAAATTTGCAGAGTAAGGACAGATAGTGAACATCTCGGATAACAAAGTCAGGTTCCAGAAAGATGTCTTCAGGTTAGAAACATTGGGATAAGTTGAATAAGGTGAAGTTTAATAGCTATTAATAACAGCTCCCATTTACATAACAGTTCAAGGTTTACAGTGTGCTTTACATATACCTCATTTGATCCTCATAACAAACCTGCAAGGTAGATGTTACTATTCATTTTATAGATAAAAAAGCTACGACTGGCCAGTTTTGTGTCGTGCCCAGGGTCACAAAGCCAGTCAATATCTGAGGTGGGGATCAAGTTCTGGCCCTCTTGATTTCAAATGCTGCAATGCCACCTCACTGCCTCTAAGAAGGATTAGACTATAGACTTCAGACTAGACTATTGGGATATTTCTTTGACATGATGCAACCTGGGTTTTAAACCATACCTCTGATGCTTACTTCCTATGTAAACTTGTTGTTCAGTCATTTTTTCAGTCATGTCTGACTCTCTGTGACCTCATTTGGGTAGAGATAATGCAGTGGTTTGCCATATCTTTCTCCAGCTCATTTTACGAATGAGGAAACTGAGGCAAATAGGGTTAAGTGACTTGCCCAGCTTCATACAACTAGTAAGAGTCTGAAGCCAGATTTGAACTCAGGAAGATGAGTCTTCCTAACTTTGGGCCTGGCCCTCTATCCATTGTGCCAACTAACCTCTCTGGGTCTTAGCTTCCCCATTTGTAAAATGTGGATGGTACCTAAGGATTCTTTCAGCTTATTACCTTATTATGTGACTTATTACCTTACTGAGCCATTCTGATTTGGCAGTTGATTTTCCCTGATGTGGCAGGAGCTTTCAGCTATTAAAATATAAAGACTATTGTAGAAATATAGTTGGCCGCATTTCCACCTGATTTCCAAAAATAGATCTCTCCCATTAAGCTTCTTACCTGAAAGGACATTTTTGATTCCATGCAAAGAGTTTTAACTTTTGTGCTTTGATGAAATCTCTTTAGTGCTAAATCTTCCTGTGTTAAATATCTGAGAGATTAAAATTATTTCAAGGGGAAATAACTGAAAAAGAAAAGAGGGAAAGAGACATGGGAGAGAAGATCATGAGCTGAAAATATAAGCTATTACTTGGATAAAATTTTGATAAGTCAAATAAATCCAGTGAAAAATGCTATATTGAAAAATATCTTAGTTGGCACTTCCCAATTAGAAGGCTGATTATTTTGTGTAAGACGGGTTCGTTCAGGTGGTATGGGGGGGGGGGGAGGAATCAACC
>CM053586.1:255952950-255982645 GCA_028646515.1 Pseudochirops corinnae
TATGCATTGTGCCACCTAGCTGCCCCCTTTATAATTTCTTTATGCACAGGAAAACCTTATCAATTTAGCATTCACTACCTTGGAAATTTCTATAATTTATGTATAGGCTATGGTAAAATTTACCTTCCCCAATATAATTAGAGTTACGAAATTTACTAAGCAAAGAAACAGTGTACAAATTTCAAAGAACAATATTTACCTACTAAAATTGTCTTCAATAACATTAGACGTATCTAATTATATATAAACAATTTAACCATAGCCAGGAAGTTATGCTATCCTTCTAAATTGTATGTTTTAGATGTGATATGATAAGAGTCTGACAATTGCTGCCTAATCCCTACTTTGTTGTATTATACTATACCAACAACAGCAAGAGGGATAGATTCAGGACCTGTAATTTTGTGATTTCATTAATATGGAGGATGGGGATACTCCCTCTATCAGTACATGCCAGTACCTTCTCACTGTGGGCAGCTAGGTGGTACAGTGGATAGCATCCTGGGCCTGGAGTCAGAAAGACCCATCTTCCTGAGTTCAAATCCGGCCAGACACTTACTAGCTGTTTGCCTTCCTTACTTGTAAAATGAGTTAAAGAAGGAAATGGCAAACCACTCCAGTATCTTTGCCCAGAAAACCTCAAATAGGGTCAAGAAGAGTCAACCACAACTGAAATGATTGAACAATCTTCTCATCAACTTAAAATCTTACCTCAAGTACTGACAGGTGACTTACCCAGTGTCACACTTCCACAGACGTCTTTCTGGACCCAAGGCCAGCTCCCTACCCACTATGTCATGCTGCCTCTCAATAATACTAATAATAGTTGGCATTGTATAGTTCTTTAAGGTATGTAAATACTTTGCATATATCATCTCATTTTATTCTTATCCCTGTAATATAGATCCTATAGATATTATCAATCCCATTTTGCAAATGAGAAAATCAAGATCTAAAGAAGCTAAGTGCCTTGCATAGAACCACGTAGTAAATCTGTGTAAGAAGTAAAGTTCAAACCCTGCTCTCTCCTGACTACAAGTCCAATGCTGTCTTCTAGGCACCCTACTGAGAGAGTATTGGACCTGCAAAGAAGGCCCCCCAAAAATAGGAAGAACAGAAGAAGGCCATCAGGAGATCCAACAAAGCAAGGTGCTAGAGGCCAGGCTAGTGTCAAGGAGAGCTTTATGCTCCAGGGCGTAACTAAAGAAGATGGAGGGGAAAAATAAGCTTTAACTTGAATGTGTACTATTGGAATAACAAAGAGATAGGTGTGTATGTCTATTTGTGTGTATATGTGTGTATATATATATATATATATATATATATATATATATATATATACCTACATATACACATATGCACATGTATGTGTGTGTATGTATATATATGTATGTGTATGTGTATGTGCATATATACACACACATGTATTGAGTTTGGGATCTAGAATCAGGAAACATGAGTTTAAACCTTAGCTCAAGCAATTAGTAATAGTATGAACTTGAGCAAGTCAAAACTTCCATAAGCTTCAGTTTCCTTTTTTGTTAAGATAGAAATGATAATATTTATAATAGTTTTCAATGGTTTTTTGGGAGGGATGTTCTATACACCTTGGATCTTTATATAAATACAAGTTATTATTATTAATAGAGAATCAATAATACTTGCAGAAGAAGTCTGAAGTATCTTTTTAGAGCCTATGAAGTTGCAGGCTAAAGACCATAAAAATGATGTTTTTATCTCTGTTTTTAAATGAAAGGTGGGGATGTCTGAAGAGAAAGATAGGCAGAGTAATGAGCTGACTATGGAGACAGTGTCTAAAACAGAATCTGGTTTTCTGAATGATGACATGGACTGGACTTCTGGTTGGATATGGAATACTTTTCATGAGGACTAGAAAGAACATAAAGGGCAGCTAGGGAGCATGATGGATAGAGTGCTGGGCCTGAAGTCAGGAAGACTCATCTTCATGAGTTCAAATCTGACCTCAGACACTTACTAGCTATGTGACCTTGGACAAGTCACTTAACCCTGTTTGCCTCAGTTTCCTTATCTGTAAAATGCGCTAGAGAAGGAAATGGCAGTATCTTTTCCAAGAAAACCCCAAATGGAGCCGTGAAGGGTCAGACATGGCTGAAACAACTGAACAACAAGAAGAAAAAAAACATGTTCTGCTGAAGGCTTGTCAGTCTGCTTAGGGCTTCAAACTAGAAACGCATAAGAAGGGAGACAAGTACACAGAATTTTTTTTTAGAATGAAAACATCAGATATGCCAGACAAAGAAGAATTACAATGAAAGAGGTGCCTAATAATTCACAGGAAAAAAATAATTAGAAAGAAGATTGCAAACACTATTTAGGGCCTTGGATGTCATTATAAAATGTATAGCATATGAAATAGAGTGAACCAGACCTTTTAACAAGCAGAGAAAAGCAGCCTCATAGAGGAGAGAAAAACTTCATAGAAATGTGACTCATACTAGAATGGAAAAGGCCTAGTGATTTGCCTGAGGCACTTGGAACTTATGTGACTTACAAAACTAATAGCTAATAAATTTCAGAAGCAGGAATTGAACCCAAGTTTTCAGGTTCTTCTTGATTCGAACTTCAGCAGGCCATGTTCCCCAACTGTTTTAGAGATATGGACTCAATCTACAAATTAATTTGATGTAAAGAACTCAAATGAGGAAACTACTGGATCAGCTAGGGATCACAGTGAAAAGAGTCCTGCTGAAGCTCTCAGATCAAATCCTACTTTTAAACACTTATTTGCTGTGTGACCCTGGGGAAGTCACAACTCCTATCTGCCTCCATTTCCTCATCTGTAAAATGGTAGTGATAATAGCACCAGGGTTTCTGTGAGGATAAAATGACATAACAAATATTTGTATAGCATCCTGCAATACTTAAAACACTATATGAATGCTAAAACTATTATTATTAATATCACCAATGAAAGCCACACTTTTTTTCTACAACATATAGTTGTAGAGAGTTACCTAAGGCACTTAATAATTAGCTGATAGCTCAGGGTCACACAAACAGTATTAGTCAGAGGCAGTTGTCTTCCCGACACAGAGATCTGCTCTTTCTCCCTTGTACCATGATGTCTGTAGTACAGAATATATCTGCATATTTTTTTCTAATGGTGGCCATCTCTAGGGCAGGGTTGGAAGGGAGGGGAAAAGGAAAAAGAAAAAAGATTTATATGATAACTTTATCATATATTTAAAAGGAATAGTAAGTTATACATGATAGATTTGCAGTTTCATGTGCAATCATCTTTTTATTATACTGTTATAGAAATACTTGTTTTATTCCATAAATTAAAACTAAAATTCATTTTTAAAAAAGAGAGTACATCACATTCAAATGAAATTATGACTCTGTTGGTCAATCTGACTGTTACTTCTTGATCTCCTCTGCTGATTTTCTATACATGTCATACCTACTTACCCTGAGAATCCCTCAGGATTCTGTTCTAGGCCCTCTACTCTTTTTTACTTTACACTCTTTTACTTGGTGACCTCATCGGATCCTTTGGGTTCATCTCTCTGCAGATGATTCCCGAGTCTAGATATATTAATGCCCCTAGTTTCTCTCCTGACCTCCAGTTTCAAATCAAAAACTATTTTTTGGACATCTTGGACTGCATGTCCCATAGGAATCCCAAATGCAACAGATCCAAAACAAAAGTCATTCTATTTCTTCCCAAACCTTCTTTTCTCATCTATTTACCATTGCTGTCAAGGGCACCACCATCCTCCCAGTTACCAGGCTTTGTAACTATGGTTTTGTCTTTCTCCTCTTTCTCACTCATCCCACATATCCAATCTGTTGACAGGTCTTGTCATTTATACATTTATGATATCTCTCATATATCTTCTCTTCTCCATTTACACATCCACAATCTTAGTTCAAAATCACCTCTCGCTGGGACTATTGCAATAACCTTTCTACATCATCTCCCTACCTCAAATTTCTTCCCCATTGAATCCATCCTCTACTTAGCTGCCAAGGTGATTTTTTTCTAAAGTATTGGTCTGTGTCACCACTCAGCTCAATAAACTCCAGTGGCTCCCTATTACCTGCAGGATAAAAAAAATGAACTACTCTGTTTAACATTTAAGTTCTTCATGACATGATCTACTCTTGCCTTTCAAGTCTTCTTATGCTTTAAAATTCTCCTCCCACTCTATGATCCATTGACACTGGCCTCCTTGTAGGTCCTTGAATACTATATTTCATTACCCATTTCCTATTTTCATACCTTTCTCCTGACTGTGCCCCAAGCTGGAAACTTTGCCTGTTAATTTTCCTAGCTTCTTTCAAGATTCGGTTTACCCTACCACCTTCAAGAGACCTTTCCTGGTCTCTTCTCCCCTCTGCCCTCCACCAGCTGCTAATGCCTTCTCTCGTAGAGTTACCTTCATCTATTCTCCATATAACTTGCATATCCCTAGTTATTTACATGTTATGTTTCCTGCACTCATTTCTGAGCCCCTTGTAGGCAAGGGCTGTTTTTGCCTCTCTCTCTCTCTATCCCCAGGGTTTAGCAAAGTGCCTGGCACAGAATAAATACTTAATAAATGCTTACTGAGTGACTGAGGACAGTGGGGAGTGTTTGGGTAAGGATAAAATGAGAGAATAACAAAAATGCTATCTGTCAGACCCCAGCTCTGGCAGGCCACTGCCCCTTGGAGAACCTAAGGGCTGAGTAGGAGAAAAGCTTCCTTAACTATTCATCTGCATCTGCCAACTTTGCCTTGTCTCTGACTAAAGCCCCATTCTTCTATCCGACTTGGACTATTTTAGACACTGACTCAATTCCTCAAGGCTTAACTTGTGTTCCAGCCATGGTCTTTACTGCCTTTCTAATTCCCTTATTTGGTTGCGTCTTTTATCCTTTCTCCCAGTGGCCTCAGTACATGATCCCTCTTAGCAGATCAGACTTTCCTATCCTGCTGGTGTTCTCCTCCAGTTAAACATCTCCACTAGCCCCATCAAGTTGCTAGTATAAACCTCTAGTGGGTGGATAAAACCATCAAGTAGCTAAATAAAAAGCAAAAAAAAAAAGTTGAAAAATAAGCTAACCAATAAATTAACCAAGTCTGATATTATGTAACCTCTAGTGCCGCGGTTCTCAATCTGTGGGTTATGTTCAATTTGTAACAATGAAAATACATCCTGCATATGGGATAGATTCACAGCAGTAGCAAAATTACAGTTATGAAGTAGCAACAAAAATAATTTTATGGTTGGGGGTCACCACAACATGAGGAACTGTATTAAAGGGTTGTGGCATTAGGAAGGTTGAGAACCACTACTCTAGTGGTTCCATGAAAATCTTTATTCTCACTGTGAACCCAGCTGGATGTCCTCATTAGTCCTATGAGTCCTAGAGTTCTACTTAAGATCCCAACAATGTCACTGGGCCAGTAAATGCAATGGGATATCATAGTATAATGAAACCAGTGAAAGCAAATACCAAGAAATAAAAATGGACAGTGAATTCCTAATGCAGCTAACACAGAAGTAAGGTATAGTGTTAAGGAGGCTTGATTTTTACTTACCTGGATATCTACTAAAAGTTTTGTTTATCTGATATTCCCTTAAAGGCAGAGAATTTCCTAGATTTGTTTTTTGTTTTTTGGAGGGGGGAGGGCAGGGCAATTGGGGTTAAGTGACTTTCCCAAGGTCACACAGTTAGTAAGTGTTAAGTGTCTGAGGCCGGATTTGAACTCAGGTGCTCCTGACTCCAGGGCTAATACTCTATTCACTGCCACCTAGCCACCCCAGTTTCCTAGATTTTTAATTGACTTGCTGATATTTTCCTCTCTCAAAAGTAGAGGAAAGGAAAAGGAGAACTTACTCTAGACCCGTATCAGCAGGCACCCTAGCATACCCAGGATAGCTGCTAGCACAGGTTCTTAGATCTGCTTTTCTAAAGGAAAGCAACTCAAAATGAGTTAACAATCTTACTTTAATCAATCAAACATATATCATTTACCTAGTTCAGGGGAAAACTTCAGAGAATATAAACAGAATACAAACACAAGTTACAAACAGAAGTTACACGTAGACAAACAGATCAGCAGACAGGCTTCCAGCCATCTGACCATTACATCCATACCTAGTCAGTTACCAGAGAGGGAAGCATCAACACGTGGGTTTTCAAAGCGGGGGTGGGAGGTGGGGGACTGGGGTGAGTGGGTGCTCTACGGCTGCCCAGAGTCTCATGCCAAATCACACAACTTTTTCCAAAGTGAGCTCCAAAGCAAAACCTCACATCAGGGTATATATAGCCTTCTCCTGGATCAGAGAATGTCACAGCCCTCTTGACCTACTGCCCAATCACAAAGTAATAAGGCATGGGCATTCTTGAAGAACAAGCCTCCCACCACAGGCTCCATGTGACCACATTCAGCCTGTTAGGGGGCAGAGTATACTTTCAGATCAGGGAAGGTTCTCAGAGCCACTTAAGCCTATCAAAAAGCCTAGGGATAGGGAAGATCTTCAGATTTCCATAACAAGACCTAATTCTTATCAGCCAAGAGGAAGCAATAAATGGAAGTACCATGAGACTGAGCCAAGACTATCCATTTTTAAATCTGATACAGAGTGAGGGGAAGCTCAGGAGATGTTTAGCCTAAGAGGAGTAAACTTCCATCACATTGAATCCTGCTCTTCCTTCAAGACACAGCTCAAGTATCTATGGAAGCCATTCCTGACCTCCCCAACTGCTGGTGCCATCCCTCCTTAACTGTATTTAACTACCTTAACATTTATCTTGTACTTATTCTTTCTATATATTTAATTCATATATACTTATATATGTACTTATTGTCCCCCTTGATAGAAAATAAGCTCCATGAGGGGAAGACTTCATGACAAAACAAGAGTTAGAGAGCATTATAAAATGCAAAATGGATAATTTTGATTATATTAAATTTAAAAGCTTCTACACAAACAAAGCCAATGTTACCAAGATTAAAAGGTAAGTGGAAAATTGGGAAAGAATTTTTACAACCAGTGTCTCTGATAAACACCTCATTTCTAAAATATACAAAGAATAGAGTCAAATCTATAAGAATACAAGCCACTCCCCGACTGATAAATGGTCAAAGGATATGAAGAGGCAGTTTTCAGAAGATGAAATTAAAGCTATCTATAAGCATATGAAAAAATGTTCCAAATCACTAGTGATTAGAGAAATTAAAATCAAAACAGTTCTGAGGTACCACATCTCATTGGCCAGATTGGCTCAGATGATAAAACAGCAAAATGATAAATGCTGGAGACGAAGTGGAAAAATTGGAACACTAATGCATTATTGGTGAATCTGTGAACTCATCCAGCCATTCTGGAGAGCAATCTGAAACTATGCCCAAAGGGCCATAAATAAGTGCATACCCTTTGACCCAGCAATACCAGTTCTAGGGTTATATCCCAAAGAGATCAGAGAAGTGGGAAGAGGATCTGTATGTACAAAAATATTTATAGCGGCTCTTTTTGTGGTGGCAAAAAATTTGAAAACAAAGGGATGCCCATCAATTGGGGAATGGCTGAACAAGCTGTGGTATATGAATGTAATGGAATACCACTGTGCTGTAAGAAATGAAGAGCAGACAGACTTCATAATAACCTGGAGAGACTTATATAAACTGATTCTGAGCAAGAAGAGCAGAACCAGGAGAAATTTGTACACAATCACAGACATAACATATGTGTGACAACTAACTTCAATAGACTGGGCTCCTCTCAGCAATGTAAGATTATAAGACAACTCCAAAAGACTCATGATTGAAAGAGATATCCACATCCAGAGAAAGAGATGCAGTCTGAATGCAGATTGAAACAAACTACTTGCTCTGTTTTTTTTTCTTGTTTTGTTTTGTTTCCTCTTTCCCACTGATCATTCCATCAGTTACAATTCTTTACAACCTGACTAATGATTAATGGGAAGATATTTGTAGGTCCTATATTTGAGTGCATGCTGCCATGATGGGGGGGAAAGAGAGAAGGGGAGAAAATCTGAAACTCAAGGGACTGTAGAACTGAATGTTGTAAACTACAAGTAAACAAACCAATTTAATTTAAAAAAAAAAAAAAGAAAGTAAGCTCCATGAGAGTTGGAACTGGTTTTTTTTTTTTTAAATCGGTATCTCAAGTCCCTCATACAGTGGCTGTTATATAGTAGGTACTTAATACACACTGATGATTGATTAATTGATTGAAAAAGAAGCACACAGGATGGAAAGTCACGATTACTCTATGAATGATGTCATTGGACCAATGATGGAACCTCCACATGAATGAGTGAGATTACAGGTCTGTTTGAGTATTTAAGAAAGTTTCATGTGACTCATAATAACAGAATCTGAGGACTGGAAGGGATGTCAGTAGCCATCTAGTTCAACGCATATACAAAAGAAATCCCCAGTATAACATACTTAAAAATACTTTTCAAGGCAATACATTCTACTTTTTGATACTTCTAATTGTTAAGAAGTTTTTTTTTTTTTTTTTTTATGACATCAAAGATAAATATGCCTCTTTGGAACTTGTATTCATTGCTTCTGGTTACACCCTCTCGGGCCAAGTTGAACAAGTCTAATCTCTCCTCTATCTGACAACCCTTAAAATATTTGAGGACAACTCTCATGCTCCCTCCCCCAACTCTTTCCACCCCAAAGGCTTCTCTTATCCAGGCTAAACATCTCATTGCCTTCAACAAATCTTTTTATAGTATGACTTCAAGGCCCTTCACCATTCTAGTTGGTCTCCTCTGGTCAGTCTCCAGCTTATCAATGACTTTTTTTAAAATGTGAGGATCCAGAACTGAACACAATATTCCAAATAAGAAGTGACGAGGGCATATTATGCTGAGGAAATCATCTTATTCCTGGAAGTTATGCTTATCTCAACGTAGGATAAGATTATATTAGCTTAGTAGCCTAATGCTCAGCTCTTTTCTCAAACTGCTACCTAAATTATGGCTTTCTTATCTTGTACCAGTGGAGTTGACATTTTTTACTCACCTGGAAAACTTTACATTTATCCTGATTGCATTTCATCTTGATAGATTCAGCAAAATGCTCTACCCTGTCAAGATCTTTTGGGATCCTGACTCAGTTGTTCGGTTAGTTAGCTATCCCACCCAGTTTAGAATCATCTGCAAATTTGATGAGCAAGTCATCTTTCTGTCAGTCACTACTTAAGTGATTGGAAAATATATTCAGGAGCACAGAGCCAAATCCAGATCCTTGGAGTATTTTATTGGAGACCTCTTGTCAAGGTGACACATAAAAAGTTAGCAACTTAAACATCAGCAACTTTGCATTCAGCCACCTAACGAATTCCCATGACACCATCTTTTCCAAAACAATAGTATGAAATTCTTTAACTTTTGTTAGGGTCTAGGTAAAGTATACCTACAACATTCCCTTCACCTATAAGTTTTGTAATCCTTTTGAAAAAGGAAATATGCTTAGTCCAGCACAATTTATTCTTGATGAAGCCATTCTGGTTCTTCGTAATCACCATTTCCCAGTGGTTTCTAGATCACCAACTACCTTTCTACATATTCACCTGCCATCTCTTCAACTATCTGTCTTTAGAATTTTCCTAGGAATTGAAGTCAAGCACCCTTGACTTCCATAGTCTGTATATTCTGTTCTTTTCCCTCTTTTGAAAATCAGGGCAGTTTACACATGTTGTGGCACTTCTTGTTTTCCATGCTTAATCGTTCAAATATTCCTGGTAGTGGCTCAGCAATTACTTCAATCAATTCATTTGATACCGGAGGATGCATTTTATTAGGATTGGGTGAGGAATTTAAGAAGGACAACTACTTCTCTCTTAAAATCTCCTTAGTAATTTTAGATATTAGATCCTGTCAACCTTATTGTTGGTTTTTTTTTTTTGTTCTATCACTTTGAATGGAGAGGCCACTCTTCTTAGCAGAGAAAACAAAAGCAAAGTCTGCTCTCTGTTCTTAGGTATCATCATTCCAACCACACTAAGCAAAAATCCCATCCCTTTTCTGATCCCTTTTCACTCAATACGGTTTCTGAATTGTTGCCAGCTTCCCTTGACAACCTCTACTTATACTAAGCATTATCGGACCAGACACTAATTTTCCAGGATCATAACGTGCTTTTGTTATTTGGCATAGATGTTTCCATCTTCTGTATATTTCTTTTCTCTTTTTTTGTTTTTAAAGTTAAGTTGGTTGGTGAGTTCCCTTTGCATCTGCTTGAGCTTCTTCAAATAAATCCCAGTTTCTCATCCTTTTTGGAATTGTTTCCCTTTGTTTCTACAGAATTTGATTCCTGAGCATCTCTCCTGGGCTGACTCCTAAAATATAGAATTTTAGTCTGTGGGATCCTTTGTATCCTTCCTTTGAACTTTTTGAAATTTATTTTCTCCAAATCTGGTGTGGGTGTAAGACTATGCCCAAATTTCCCTTTTTTTGTATCAGAAACTCTTAAGAAGTAATAGTCACTTCCGTGTAGTATTTTTTCATCATTTCTATTTCTAAAAATTCATTTCCTACCTTTTTTTTTTAAATCAGATTTAGACTAGTCAGTCAATAAGAATTTATTGTCTACTAAATACCAGCCACTGTGCTAGAATTTCCCCTTATTGATTCCTCCAGATTTTGAGGGATGGAATTATAATTAAGGCAAGTCAAAAAGCTATTATGTGTTCTGCTTTTAGAAGAATGAGCTCCAACAGATGTTTGGATAATTAAAGTCTTCATTATTACTATATTATATCTCTGTGCCATGCTTGTGATATTCTTCCCAAACTCCTCATCTATGTCCACTTTCTGTCTGAGTGGCCTAAAGTATATTCCAATGGGGGGAGGGGAGAAGAGAGAATGTTTTTTATTTCTCTTGACCATAACCCAGATTTTTGGGAATATGTTTCCCTCTTCTGATTCTTGGATTTCATTTGTGAATATCCCTTCTTAATATACAATACTACCCTAATATATCTTTTACCTCTCCTGTTTCTCTTGAATAAAGTATGGATCTCATGAAGATTCAGCAATAACTTTGAGGTAAAATTTCCCTCCTTGCACTGAGATTTCAAGTCCCTCTTGCTTGTTGTTTATACTTTAGATATTTATGTATAAATACCTGGCATAAAGTAATTTGTTACTGACTCCTTTCTTGGAGTTTATCTCCTGAGAAGTTTGGCATATCATACCCGCTAATCTTTTTTAATTATACTCTCTATGATATCTAGTTTTGGAGATATACATAAACAGTGTTCCCCTTCCCCATCATTCACTAAAGTTCTTTTGATTAGATTTGCAAGATACTTGACAAATACTTTATTAACTGTCTTTGTGAGGTGCATGCTATTTCTGGCAAGGAGTCTGTCATCCTTATACTTTTGGCTGTGATCTAGAAGTTCAAATCCCATTTTCATACACCATCTTCTTAGCAAACTAATCACTTCTCACATAAATTTTTTTTCTTCTGCATTCCTTGTCTTTAATGAGTAACAGTGAGAAAAACACAACCTTTGCCTCCAGTACTTTGGTTTCTTACCCAAGACTTTATAGTCATTGACAAAGCTTTTGAGCTCCCTTCTGGTAGTATCATTTGTGTCCACGTAATCACCAGAAGTAAATAGTAGTCATTTATTTTAATAAGTCTTAGGAGATTTTATGTTTTTTCTTGAATATATACTCCAGGAAAATAGACATCTCTAATTGTCTTTATCAGGTGAACAATAGCTGTCTCACTGTCTTTGAACAGAGCTCTAATCACCAATTACCCTTACTTTTGGATTCTTCCTCTCACCTTTACTGATAGCTTCTGTGACTCTACTATATCATTTTTGGGAGGAAGAAGAGCTGTCTCTAAGCATCCAGCTCTATCACCTTTGGGAAGACCTACAAATCTGTGTTTTTTTTAAGTTCTGAGTATATGACTGACTTTTTCATTTCCTTCCTCCAAACATCCTGACAAGGGTCATATTTCTTCTCCTTTACATCAGATCTCCCCTTTACACCACTGAATCATCGCTTCTGTTTCCTTTGGGAATCCTTCATTGTCCTTAACAATCTGAAGTGTGATGAAGCATTCTTTTAGTCCTTTGACTTAGGTCAAGGAGATCACTCTGCATTCATAAAATAGATGATAATCATGCAACTGTGGCAGAAATATAAACATTTCATACTTGATTCAAGTCACTGGACCATTTCTCTTACTCTCCTTACTGGTTGAGATTTTAGGTGTTTAAACCTCACCCCTACACATCTTGTTATCTCCTTTACAGCTAGTTGTCATCTCTTAATAACTTGGCAAATATACTCAGCTTCCTTTTCTTATTTTCAACAGCACCAAACCCATGCCTTATATCACCTGGCACCTGTTTCCTATGCATTTTGTCAGTTTTCTCCACTCAACAATCCATATAATCAATTTAACTAATCCTCCAATTGTTCAGCTTACCTTTTTTCACTTATATTGCCTTGTCTTGCCATCTGTTTCCTCCTTTTTCTTCTTGAATCTTGCTCTTCAGGTCCTACTCCCTAATCACCCTTGATCCCCTTTTATCCTGGATATTGTCTTTTCAATCAAATAATAGAATCTGGACCAATATCTAGAACTAGAGATTGTTCTCCTTAAAAATTTCCTCAGCTTCTTCCATTTTTTTTCCTCTCAAATTCAACCACTGTTCTACTGCCCTAGTCAAAACTCTTCCAAATGACCTATACATTTTCTTTTTCCTTCTCATTCAGTTCCTTCTCATTCAGTCCCAGTTCTTCTCTCTTTTCCCATTGCTTCTCCCAAGGTCCTTTCCTCATCTCTGCCTCCTAGTTTCTATGGTGAATGTTAATGGGATTTAAGATCTTTCCAACCTATTAATAGGCCTCATATGGAGCCCATTAAAGGAAGCCTGCTTACGGGAGGCTTGCTTGTAGGAAGCCTTTCATATCTTTTGCTAATTTCTAATTAGCCACTGAGTCTTGGGTTGTGATGACTTCTGGCTCTAGGAAGTGTATATATCTATATCTATATATATATAGATATATATATATAGATATATATATATAGATAGATATATATAGATATATATATATAGATATATATATATATAGATAGATATATATAGATAGATAGATAGATATATAGATATATAGATTAGATAGATAGATAGATATAGATATATATAGATATAGATATATATAGATATAGATATATATAGATATATATATATGCTCCGAATTGGTATTTTGCTTTGGGGACTTGCTTATGAGAAGGATCTTGTGATTCCATGGTCAAGATTCCAAGTGGCCATATGTTCAGAACCCCCCAATTGCTCAGATGTAAAGGTTCTCTTGACCCAGGGATGTATATAAAGTGTATAGCAATATTGCTTTGATTCAGGCAGTCAGACCCTGGTCTGTTGGTCTTTATTTCTCTGCTTGTATTTTCTGTTTGTATTTTCTCTGAAGTTCAAGATGCTTACTTTTCCCCTGAACTAGTGAATGTAATTAAAAAAAAAAAGATTGTTGACCCCTCATACAGCTATCTTTCCTAGTAAAGCAGATCTAAGAACCTGTGTTAGCAGCTGTCCTGGGTATGCCAGTGTGGTTGCCACTATACATGGTTTTCTTCAAGTTTCAGTAAAGTCCTTCTTTATTGAGCAGAACCAGAAGACTATTGTACACAGTAAGAGCTGCAGTGTGCAGTGACTGACTTTGATAGACTCAGCTCCTCTCAGCATTGCAAGGACCTAAAACAATTCCAAAGAACTCATGAAGGAAAATGCCATACACATCCTGAGAAAGAACTGTGGAGCCTGAATGTAGACTGAAACAGACTATTTTGTTTTGTTTTTATTCTTTCTCATGGTTCTTCTGATTCATTCTAATTCTTCTATACAACATGACTAATGTGAAAATACGTTTAATAGGAATGGATGTGTAAAGCCTATATGAGATTGCAAGCCTTCTTGGGGAGAGAAGGGAAGAAAATTTAAAACTTATGGAATTGAATATTAAAAACTCAAAATAAATAAACTAATAAAAAAATAGTCCTACCTTATAGAAGAAGCCTTTTCCAGTCCTCTTTAATCTTGATGCCTTCCCTCTTGGTTATCTCCAAGTTATCAGATAGATAGATAGATAGATAGATAGATAGATAGAGATATAATTTGAAACTAATTGTTTGCATGTTGTCTCCTCTGTTGGACTGTGAGTTCCATGAGAGCAGGGACTGCCTTTTGCCTTTCTTTGTATTCCCAGTACTTAGTAGAGTGCCTGGCACAGAGTAGACACTCAGTAATTGATCGCTGAATTACTAACCAACTGGTTACTAGGAGCTAAAAGTAGAATGACAAAAAGAGAAAGGATGTTAAAGGAGCTGATCTGATCTTGGGCTGAATTAATAATACAGAAGTATCCTGAACGTGGGAGGTAACAATAAAAATAACAATAATAATCATATCTAAAATTAATATAGCAATCTGAGACTTAGAAAAAGCTTTACATATCTTTATCTGATCTTCACAGTAGCTCTATGAAGTAGATACATACATATATATGTTATACACACACACACACAAAACAAATGAGGAAACTGAGGCTGAGATAGGTAGGTTAGGCAACTTACCTGGGTCATAGCTAGTACCTGTCTGAAAAAGGATCTGAAACAAGTCTTTATACCACCAAGTTCTTGCCTCTTTCCACCATGCTATGCATCCTTCCTAACAGATAACAGCCCCACCATACTCAGCACTGATTAGACCTCACCTGAACTGCTAAGCAACATTTAGTTAACCTAATTCCAGTGATAGTATATACATAAGAGCAATACAACTACATTTCTTAAAATACATAAAATATATGAAATATATATGTGAAGATTTTTTCAACTCTTTAAAAGAGCTTCTCCACCCTTATCTGAAGAAGTAGGTTTTTGCTCCATATCAAGCCCCAATGACCATTATTATGGCATGCCATTTATCATTGCAAAAGCTGAGGCAAACGATCCCAAAATGACAGCTATTCAGAGGTGGAGCAAATTGTAAAATTCATGCTGTTTAATTTCCGATTCATGGTTGCTTTTTAGATTTTTAATTTATATTATATTTAATTTTTATATTATGTTTAATTTATAAAAATTTAATTTTTAAAATTAATTTATAAAAATTAACAGATCATTGCTTTGGTGACACCATTACAAGGAGAGATTAAGTATCCAGCCCTTCTAACCAGATATGTAAGTGTTTGCTAAAGGCAAAAGTACTGGGTCATTTGGCAGTTCCTAGAGGTCAGCGTGAATATCCCTTGGTGCTCCCTGGCATTGGTGGGAAGTCAAGTGGAATCCCTAACCTACCTTCCTAATTCCCATCCAATGATAACTAACCACACAAACCCAGAAGGTCAAAATGAAATGTTTCTATTGCTCACTGGACAACTCCTTTTCATGTTTCCCAGGATCCTGATCATTCCAGGATTATTAGAAATCTGCCCCACAAACTCTAGTCCAAGATATGTTCTATAGAATCCTGGTATTCTATGCAGTATAATTTGGGGTATCATGAGAGAGTATAAATGACATCTTCATCTTCAGAATACTAAATGTGAAATATTCTATATAATGAAAATATTTATTACATGTCATTTTTGGTATTAAAAAAAAAAGACAATTTACCTTTGCCCCCTAATTCCTCAACCCTCGCTTTTATCCCTCTGGGTGTTGCATAATCCAACCTCCCCATTACCCCCACCAGGCCAACCTTTTTTGATTGCATCTGTGTATGTTAAACCTATAAATGTTCTGTGGTCAGATTATTTTGGGAATGCTGCTCCTGAGACCATGGTGTCAGTTTATTGAAGGTAAATTATTCAATATTGCCATCTAGTGGGAGAAAAGGGAAATGACTGTTCCTTGAAAAAAGGGCAAAAAAAAAAGACTAGTTATTTTGGGATGCCTTATTATGAATATCTAAAATCCTACTAACTCCAAGCCATGTCTCTACAACCCCAAATCCTAACAAATGCAACTCTGTTCCCAGACCATTGTTGTCCTCGTTATTTACATTTATATAATGTTCTAAATTCTGTTTGTAAAGTGTATCATCTCATTTAATTTTTACAATAGTGCTATGGAGAAAGCATGATTATCTTCATTTTACAGCTAGCTAGGTAGAGCAATAGATTTAGTGCTAGGACTGGAATCAGACAAGTTCAAATCTAGCCTCAGATACTTATTAACTGTGTGACCTGGGCACATCATTTAATCTCTATTTGCCTTGCTTCTCCCAACTATAAAATGAGAAAATAATAGAATTTATTTCCCAGGCTTGTTATAAGGATTAAATGAGATACTACTTGTAAAATGAGTGCCTAGCATATAGTAGGTACTTAATAAATGCTTATTTCCTTCCTTCTCTTGCTGATGAAGATATCGAGACTCAGAGAGAGTCTTGCCCAAGGACATGTGACTAGTGAATGGTAGAACCAGGACTTGAACCCAGGTTTTCTAACTCCCTGGGAGTATAGGGATCTTTTTAACTACGTTATGTTTCCTCTCACCAAACAACCTCTTAACTCCCCTGGTATGAGTGATACAATGGAAAGAACACTGGCTCTGGAGTCAGAGGATCTTGGTGCAAATCTTGCCTCTTTGACACCTACTAATGTGATTTGGTACAAGTAAAATAGCTTCTCTGAGCCTCAGTTTCCTTTACCTGTTGAATAAAGCGATCAGACTAGATGGCCTCTAAGGTCCCTTGAAGTTCCAAATCTATGATTCATACATTCCATAAGGACACATAATGGCATATTGGAATAGTACTTTGTCCACAGTTATCAGCAAGTTACATCTAAGGCACATACAACTCTTATGTTCAAGTAAAGATATGCATTTGAATTTATTATCTTTCTAGATGAAACGTCCAGTGGAAAATATATAGGGTAATTCTTATGACCCTTCTCTGTGCAACTGGCAAAATGAGTGTGTAATTCTAATTAAGGTGATTGCTATGTGCATTCCTGATTTTTTTTCTATATTGCACTAAAAATGGACTAAAATTATTAGACTGTTATAATCTTAATTTTCAGTGCTAAGTGCTTCACAGTAAAAGTGAGAATTGCAGAGTTCTTAACTTTGAATATATTCCAAGTGATAATTTATGTGCAAATTAACTTTATAAACCAGTAAGTGTCTAACAGTCCCAGGATTGTAAAATACTTGGTCACAGAATGTCATCATTCCAGAGGAAGACAACCAGAATAAAGGGAATCTGACATCATAGGAGCATAGATTTAGAGCTGAAAGGAACCTTAGAGGTTATGCACTCCATCAACTGAAGCTCAGAAAGATTAAATGATTAAGACTTGCCAGTGGTGAACACAGCTAGTAAGTCTCTGAGGAGTATTCTTGATTCTGTAACCAGTGGTCCATATCCTATGAAGATGACTTTATGAAATGAAGATATTTAGCCTGGAGAATAGAGGTGGAGATAATGATGTGGGGCACAAAGTAGCTTATATTCAAATATTTGGAAGACTGTCACATGGAAGAGGGATTTAATTTGTTCCATTTGGCCCTAGAGGACAGAACCGTGCACAATGGACAAAAGTTGCAAAGAGACAAAGTTAGGTTTGGCATGAGGAAGAACTTCCTAAAAATTTTAGATGTTCAAAAGTGGAATGGAACACTCAAGGGGTAATGTTTTCTCCCTTTTAGAGGTCTTCCAACAGCGGTCGAGTGGTCCCGTATTGGATGTGTTATACTAGGGATTCTTTTCTACTACGTGTTGGATTGAATGGACATTCTGGTCCATTCCAGTTCTCAAATTTTGTGATTGTTCAACCCATACCAAAACAAGAATCACTTCAACAGATCTCATATCAGTTATTCATTGGCCTATTCTGTCAAAGACTATAGCAAGAGGGAAAGCTAGATGGTGCAGTGAATAGAGCACTGGCCCTGGAGTCAGGAGGACATGAGTTCAAATCCAGCTGCAGACACTTAACACAAAACTAGCCATGTGATCTTGGGCAAGTCATTTAACCCCAATTGTCCTACTTTCCCCCATCCAAAAAGCAAAGCAAAGAAAAGACTCTAGCAAGAAGAGCAGTTGATCTAATGAGGAGTAGGAACAGGGAATAGACCTGAGAGTTCATTAGTATTAGGAAATCTCTGTACTAATATCGGTCTTCTTTAGGTTCACATTGATGTACATACAGTATTTAATGTAGCTGACCTGATAAATCTTTTTAAAAAGATGGAAGATAAAAATCAAGAAATTTGTATCCACAGAATCCTGTGCATGGAATCTCAGTGTTGGAAGAAACCTCGTGGACCATCTAGCCCAACTTATACCTGACAGAGATGTCCATCTACAATATTGCTGACAAATGGTCATTGGGACTTCTACTTGAAAATTTCCAGTACTAGATATCCCACTACCTCCCCAAGTGGTCCATAGCACTTTTTGCCAGCTTTGCTTCAAAGGTTTTCCACCCAGGGAACTGATATCTTTCTTGCTCCAACTTTCACCTATTCTTGCTTGAGTTTTTCACTATTGGGCCAAGCAGAAGAAGTCTAGTCCCCTTTCCATGTGACCAATCTTCAGCTAACTAAACATTTACAGTTTTTTTCAACTGATCCTTATATGGCATCATCTTCATTCCCTTCATCATAATAGTCATCCTCCTCTGGAATGTTCTCTAGCTTGTTAGTATCTTCCCAAAATGGGGTACCCAGAACTAAAAAAAAAATTCCAGATGTGATATGAGTAGGACAGAGTGCCATGCAATTATTATCTCTTTCAACATGGGTACTATCCTTCTCCATCATCCAGATTCACTCTGTTCATAGTCTATTCAATTTGGGAGTCCTTCAACTGTCCTCAGTTTTAGAGAACAAGAATATTACTACTTTCCAGAGCCAGTGACACTGTACAAAGCTACAGGCTAGCCCTAGGTTTCAAGTTCTACTCTTTAGCTTTTGCTTTCTTGCCACCCAAGCTTTGCATGCCCTCACTTTTCCTTTCTGCCCATCAAAATCCTAGACATCCTCCAAAGTTCAGTTCAGGTTCCCCCTCCTCCAGGAAGGGTCCTCCAAAGTATATTCCCACTTATAGAGCACCTCACCCCACACAGTGTTACCATATTTTTTCAAATATTACTGTGTAATTGTTTATATGTATTAGCCTTGTCTACCTGAGTGTAAGCTCCCTTAAAGGTGAAGGCCATCCCTGTGGCACTTGTATCTCCCATAATACATAGTACCTAGTACAGAGCAGAGATCTGGGCATTTAGACACTCAAACTACTATCCTGTTGATTGACTGATAATAAATACTGTAGGAAATGCTACAAACATCATCTCATCCCTAAAAAAGGATTTAAGAATATGGAAAGACATCTTTGAAGCCCATGGGAACAGTAGAGAGATAGAACTCACTAGTATAAACTAAATTTCACAAGTTTATTGAAGCAATATTGGCCCATACCCTGAAGAAGTAGGTTCATTATTAGCTCAAACATTTCTTTAAAATCATATAAAAATATGCAATTGCATCATTCCTAAAATCATAGGATCATAACATTAGAGCTGGAAATAATCTATCTTATCTAACCCCATCATTTTAGAGATGAGGACACTGAGATCAGCATGATAGAATGATTTACCCAATGTTATGCAGGTAGTTCTGGAAATTGAATGATGGAAAGGAAGAGAGGAACAGAGGAAAAAAGGAAGGAAAGAAGGAAGGAAGAAAGGAAGGAAAGGAAGGAGAAAGGGAGGGAGGAAGGAAGGAAGAAAAAAGGAGGGAAGGAAGGAAGAAAAGAAGGAAAGAAAGGAAGGTAGGGATGGAAGGAAAAGAAAAAGAGGAAGGAAAGAAGGAAATAACTTACAGGTGTCATATATAGCATATTGTAGCTTAAAAGTAAAATTATCTCATGTTATATAGATCTAGAGAATATTTTAGTGTGGCTGACATGTATTTTGGCTACAGTGATACAGAACAAATCCATCTATGTGGGTATGAGGTCTGTTCAAAAGAGTTTATCTGTCATGGGATAAGGAATGGGGAATAGATTCATCTTAGTAGATTCATGGTAACTATCCATAGCGAATGAGTTATTCAGCATTTTCTATATTGGTTGTACTTTGCTACCTTTCGGTCCAAAATTTTCTTTTTTAATTAAAAAAGACAAATAAGCAAGAATAAAACACTGGAGCTGAAACTGTATTTTCCCTCTTTGCTCTAATCTTAAGAGCACATGAAAAGTAAGTGCTAATTTGTAAGGCAGTGTGTTCACTCACACTATTTTTTTGTTCTTGGGTAGAAAACTTAATGCTGATAAATGTAAATGAACTGCAATTAATGAGATACAGGCCATGTTCTAACAAATTTTATTGTGATTATGCCGTTGAATACCTAGCCACGCTCAATAAGCAGGTCACTCTGCGTTAAAATCCCATCCCTGACATTTACTAACTGTATGACCCTGGGTACTTATTTACTAAGTCATAAAAGGTGTATAATCTGCATATTTGGATATCGATGGGGGTAATGAAGAACATAGGCCCCTTTTCCACAATCACTTCCTCTCAATGATGATGGAGAGGGGCATGTTGGAAGCAGGTCCAATGGATGCAGATGGGTGGGGAGGTAGGGGGGCACTCTGTTTCCAAGGCTCTTGGGTCAGGGTCCTGAGCTGTCTATATTAGGGTATGAAGAGAAATGGTAGTCAAGGTGGTGGTGGCAGTTTTATTCTCCTGAAAAACGCTGCCTCTGGTCTCTCCCTCAGGTAGCCACACTGCCTCAGTAAACTATCTGGCCTTTCTTGAGGGTGGCAGCTGATTAGCAGGTGGTAGACATAGTTATCCCTTTGTCCACAGGGACTGCCACATTGCATGATGGCTGCGAAGGCTGGATTTGAAGCAGGACTGATTCCTCCACTGATTCATTCATTGAAAAATCTTTTAGAAGTTTATATGGTATACATAGTAAGGAGTTATCTCCCAGCCTCTTCTCCCTTTAAGTTTGCATTACTTGTCTCTAACTTTCTCTGTGGAAATGACCCTTCTTACCTGAGCCCTTAACCTTTCTCACTATTGGCAATATCCAGTTGCATACAATTGAGACACTGTAACTCCTTGGCTTTTGAGCTTCTACCAGGAGATCATTTCCAAGGAGATTTCAAACTACAGAAATGGCCAAAAAGGCTAGGTCCTAGAGGTCATCGGTTTGGTGATGGTGATTTCTTTTTGAATTGGGCATTGGAATTTATGGGAAAGGGAAGTTGGAAGAGATTCTATCTTACTTGCCATTAGAGAAGAAGGAAAAGGAAGGAAGACAGGGTCAAGTAGGAGCATCTGACCTTTGAGTGCTGGCTCCCCAGTTTCTGTCCTTCATTCAGGACTCTAGTGTGCTAAAAGTGTGGAACACTTGCCACCAGCCCCTCTTTCAGTGAGAGTTGAAGCACAGTGGAGGAATATCCTATTCAAATGTTCCACAGAAAAGAGAAATGTCCTACAATTATATCCTCCAGGCAAACACAAATTTCCTATATGCCTCTTGACCTAACATAAATAAGCCTTCAAGTTAAATGAGAGCCCGAGCAGGATAAGTCTCAGTAGGACAGCATCCTGAGCCTTCAGGTGGGAAATAGTGAGAAATCTTGGACCCTTCCTGTGAGTCCTTCTACTACATCACTCTCACAATTATCCCACATATACCCATGTTGTGGTTTCATGATGTGTTGTGGTGGAAATGTCTCAAAGAATTCAGAGTCAGACCACCTCTAACCCAAGTGTAGGCATTTATTGAGAGTAACACTCCTCATGAAGCAGGCTAAGTTCCAAGAGGAACCAGCAACTTCAGAGAAAGCAAAATAGATTTTTATAGGGTAAAGATGTAATTATATAACAGAAATTAAAAATATTAAAAAGGTAGGAGGGGTTTGTTAAGGAAGTAGGTAATAGGAGAGGGATCCCAGCCTCAGTGGAACTGTACATGTGACTACCCACAATGCATACAGAAAAATCCATTAGTATGTATGTATGATAATGATATTATAATAAGCCTCTCTACATCACAAGTTCACCTAAAGGACAACTTTTGCTATAACTGCGAATGTGTCTAATTAGGGAAAGTCCTTTCCATTGTTTTGGGGTCCACATCCTGCTTAAGCATCCTGGTACTGCTGCCTTCTGATTGGCTGAGTATTGTGGTCCTGTCTGAGACTAGATGGATGTGGTTGGAGTTGAGTGCATGGATATATCTGCTGTCTCTGTAGGAAATATGAAGAATGGGTCTGGGGACAGTGGCTAGCTAGAGGCAATGGCTGGGATCCCATCACATGGACATGACTGCTGTTTCTGTGAGAAATATGAGTTCATGCTGATCCAACCATTTTGGAGAACAATTTGGAACTATGCCCAAAGGGCTGTAAAAACATGCATACCTTTTGACCCAGCAATACCACTTCTAGGGCTATATCCCAAAGAGATCATACAAATGGGAAAAAACCCAAATGTACAAAAATATTAATAGCAGCTTTTTTGTGGTAGTAAAGAACTGAAAATTGAGGGGATGCCCATCAATTGGGAAATAGCTGAACAAACTGTGGTATATGAATGGAAATGGAATACTATTGTGCTATAAGAAATGATGAGCAGGAGGATTTCAGAAAAACTTTGAAAGACTTATATGAACTGATGCTGAATGAAGGGAGCAAAACCAGGAGAACATTGTACACAGTTATAGCCACATTGTGCACTAACTTTGACAGACTTGGTTCTTCTCAGCAATGCAAGGTGCTAAGACAATTCCAAAAGTCTCCAAAATACTCAAATGAGTATTTTCTCATGGAAAATACTATCCACATTCAGAGAAAGAATTACAGAGTCTGAATGCAGATAGAAGCATACTATTTGCTCTTTTTTGTTTTGTTTCTTCTTTCACGTGGTTCATTCCCATTGTTTATAATTCTTCTTTGAAACATGACTAATGTGAAAATATGTTTAAAGTGAATGTATATGTAGAGCATATATCAGATTGCATGCCCTCTTGGGGAGGATGAAGGGAGGGGGAGAAAATTTGGAACTCAAAAGCTTGTGGAACTGAATGTTGTAAACTATAAATAAATAAATGATTACATGAATGAATGAATGCCTAAACAGAAATATGAGTTCATGGACATACCTGTTGTTCTAGTGAGCAATGAGGCAAATATAAAGAAGCTAGGATATTGAGTGGGGGCAGGGATGGTGAGTGGTTAGGTAGGTGCAGTGGGCCTGCTGTTCAGTGAGGCCTGTAAGGAAGTTAGAATATTGGTGCTGCAGGCAACTTTGTTTGGATTCCATCACCTACATAATTATTATAAGTACTGAGGTCTTTTAGAAGTGTTTTTCCCTATTAAGTCAATTTAGCTTGCCAATCATAATCTTGATAAGTTATATTACTTGAATCTAATTAATAAGTCCATATTATGAAGTATTTTTCCAGCCAAGTAGTCAAAAGGACCCAAGGAAACTCTGCCTCCATTGTCTGAATTCAGATTTAGCCAAAGTGGGGCATAAAAATAGGTAACCTTAGAAAATAGTGTCTCATTTTGTAATTCCTACGTCAGAGTTTCCATTTGGCAATAGAATGATAAATGGTTTTTCATTCTTTTCACCTTGTTTCACACCTGGTAGTTCCTATTATTGCCAACTTTTCTGTAAGTCTAAGCAGAGATCTTTTTGGAAGCTAAGTTACTTCAAACTTAGGGGAGTCAAATGTTGATTACTATTCTGTTTATTCTGTCCACTCTAAGGATTTCTCTATGCAAAAGACTATGTTATTTCTATCATTTACTCGGGCCTCTTCGTGTTCTCCCATTTCTTTTTCTTTTTTTTTTCCCAGGAATTGTTTCCATCATGACCCTCACCGTCCTTGCCTATGAACGCTACAATCGAATTGTTCATGCCAAAGTGATTAATTTTTCCTGGGCCTGGAGGGCTATAACCTACATCTGGCTTTACTCATTGGTATGGACAGGAGCTCCTCTCCTAGGCTGGAACAGATACACTCTGGAGACCCATGGACTAGGCTGCTCAGTGGACTGGAAATCCAAAGACCCCAATGATTCCTCCTTTGTGCTTTTCTTATTCCTTGGCTGTTTGTTGTTGCCTATTGGTGTCATGGCCTATTGCTATGGCCACATTCTGTATGCCATCCGAATGGTGAGTTGCAACCTCTAAACTCCCAAACCCATCATTACCAAATTTTCTGTGAAACAGTATCCATTGTAATGGTACATAATTACTAGTTGCAAAATCATATAATTATAAATAGAGGAATCTAGGGAATTTTCTAGTAAAAGGAATCTTATTCCAAAGTCACATACTATTGAGTTTTTCAAAATGTGGCTCACTTATGGGCCTAGAATGTGTGTGTGTGTGTGTGTGTGTGTGTGTGTGTGTGTGAAAGAGAGAGAGAGAGAGAGAGAGAGAGAGAGAGAGAGAAAGAGAGAGAGATTCTGACAAAACTTTAATGGTACTAAGCATAATGTAAAATCTTATATTTTCTTGATTTAGCAAATCTTTTTTTTTTTTTTGCAGGGGAAAGGGCAGGGCAATTGAGGTTAAGTAACTTACCCAAGGTCACACGGCTAATAAGTGTTAAGTGTCTGAGGCCACATTTGAACTCAGGTCCTCCTGACTCCAGAGCCAGTGCTCTATTCATTGTGCCACCTAGCTGCCCCTAATTTAACAAATCTTAATTGGTACTCCCAAATGTCTGTTAAGGGATCCTAAGATTATTAATAGGCCTTATATTTGTATCATGGGTGTTTTAAACATATAACTTGACAGTACAATAGGTGCATGAGTTAGAAGACCTAACTTTAGATGCTATCTCAAAGTTACTTAATAAGTTATTTGAAGGTATCTTTTGTTTCTGAAACTCAAAGTGAATGGAATATTTGGATGGGTGGAAAGATTTGGGGTATTAACCTGCCAGTGAATTACATGACCAACCTGAATTAGACCTGAATAGAAGGCAAACTCCTCGAAGGCAGGGACCATTTTGTTTTGTTATTCCTTACCCATTGCCTTACATGGTGCCTTATTCACAACTGACAACTAATACATGTTTCTTGAGTTGAATTGTTGAATCAGAGAAATAAATCACCAGAAGGCTGGCCACAAGTTGATGGATTTTTTCAGCTTTAGCAGCTCATGACATTGGGTATTGTGTTTTTACATAGGACAGAATACATGCTCCAATCAATGAAATAACATACTCCATATGGTTCTGGCAGCACGGTGTCATGGCATACCAGACATAGAGTCAGGAGACCTGGGTTTAAATCCTACATCAGATACTTAGTAATTGTGTGATCCTGGGCAAGTCCTTTAACTCTTAGAATCCCAATATCCTTTGCTTATTTCGCAAAGCTATAGTAAGTAAAGTATTTTGCAAGCCTCCCAGTGCTATGTAAATGTAAATTTTTGTTTTTACAAAAGTGAAATAATTATAGTAGTAATAATAGGAAGGGCCCCTGAAACACATTTTGTCTGAGAATCTTGGAATTATAGATATAGATCAGGAAGAGACCTCAGAGGCCATCCAATCCAAACCCCTGATTTCACAGATGAAGAAACTAAAGTCCAGGGAAGTGGGTACTTAGTTCAGAACATTCTAGGGAACTTCTGTCACATCCTCAGCATCTTTGAGGTGGAGAAATTAAAGGAATAGTAAAGTTACTGATTATTTAATTGCCTACAAACTTTCTGAGAGTCAAGGGAACAGTTGGAGAATATAAAAAGGATTTCCAGCTTCTTTTCTCCAGACCATTCTTTTAGATGTCACTCTGGGATAAAACCAACCACAAATTGTCATGCAGTCATTAGCATTGAATTGGAAAGTTCAGTTGTTTTGAGATTAAGGCCTCAAAGTCTGTATGTAGGATTTATGCATGCAGAACATCTGTCATCAACAGAAATTTGTTATGTGTTTTGAGAGCTGGAGGATTATATTCTGGGAGAGATTGTTCTGAGATTCTTGTATTCTTTTTTTTTTTTTTAACTCTACTGGTTTACCAGTTTAGTTCAGTTCAGTTGTTTTTAAGTCGTATCCAACTCTTTGTTTTTTGGCAAAGATGTTAGATTTGCCATATCCTTCTTCAGCTCATTTTACAGATGAGAAAATTAAAGCAAACAGGGTTAAGTGACTTGCCCAGGGTCACAGAGCAAGTAAATGTCTGAGGCCAGATGTGAACTCAGGAAGATGATTTTTCCTCACTCTAGGCCTGACACCCTACCTAGCTGCCTGGTTTACCAGTGGAGTTTACCAGCAGAGTAAACCTTTAAGATCTAAGAGATTTACCTTTTAGCTAACCCAAGAAATTGGAAAGTAGAAAAATTCCCTTATGGGAAAACAAGATGCATTCCTGCCACTTCAAATCTGTAATCTCTCTGATATAGGAAAGAACTACCTCAGTTGCCCCCTATTCGATCAGTACAAAGAACAAATAAGTTTTTAAAATACCAGTCTCAAGTCTAAGAGACTTGGAATTCCAGCTTTCTTGCTTACTCTAACTGTATCACAATGGGCAAATTGTTTAATTTCTGTGCAAACTGTTGATCATAATACCTGCCTTATAATAATAATAGCTAACACAACAACCCTGGCAGTAGGTACTATTATTATTTGTATTTTACCATTGAGGAAACTAAGACTGATAGAGGTTAAGCAACTTGCCCAGGGTCACACAGCAAATTAGTGTCTGAGGCTGGATTTGAACTCAGACCTTTCTCACTCCAGGTTCTCCAGTTTCTCACATCCAGATACTCTATCCATTGCAATACCTGGTTAGATCTTTTTTTAAATACTTCTTTATGACTGTTACAAGGAAGAAATCAGATAATGGATGTGCTTGAGGCTTTGTAAGATGTAAAATACTATACCAATGAAAGTTATTTTCTTTAAATCATCTTTGACTTTGTTTCCAACTTTTCCTCTTTTGCCTTTCTACAGCTTCGCTGTGTTGAAGAGTTTCAAACTGTCCAAGTGATCAAAATCCTGAGATATGAAAAGAAAGTGGCCAAAATGTGTTTTTTAATGATAGCAACATTCCTGTTCTGTTGGATGCCTTATGCGGTGATCTGTCTCTTGGTAGCAAATGGCTATGGCAGCCTGGTCACACCAACTGTGGCCATCATACCATCTCTCTTTGCCAAATCCAGTACTGCATACAATCCAATTATCTACATCTTCATGAGCAGAAAGGTATGCTTTACAACAAACAGAATGCTTTTATTCATCATAGATTGGGAGCAATTCAGGTCAGCTTTAGGAATAATTCTCTAAATCAGAGATTAGCTGGAGGAAGAAAAAGACCTTGAAATAAATTGAGTATTGTATAAATTTCCTGTGAAACTTTAAACTTTACCAACTTTAGATATAGACTCAATAGGTCCATTTTAAAGTTGTTAATTTAGTCAGCCAAATTGCATGCTTGCCATGTGTAAGGGCCAACGACTACAGAGATACAACAAACCACAATTTCTGCCCTTATAGTCTAGTTAAGGCAATGCAACATATACAGATGAAAAGATAATTAACAATGCAAGGCCATCAGATGCATTGAAGGACTGTAAGAGTTCTTATAAGACCATAAGAGGAAAAAAAATGTGAGCTAGTTTTTAGAGAGAGGAAATAAGTGGCCCTAGTTTGAGTGCAGCTCAAAGGAAATATAGGATTAAGATGAGCAGAGATGATTAGAGAGTATGCATCCCAGAAGGGAAATAGTACGTAATGTGTGTTTTGGGAACAGTAAAGCCAGCTTGGCTAAAGGCAAAGAACAGCAGGAGATAAGGTTGGAGTGGTAAATTGGATAAGATTGAAAAAGCTTCTGAATACAGGCTTAAGATTTCACATCTTATCTCATAGAAAATAGGGAGCCATTGAAGGGGAAATGTCATTTGAGCAGGGGAAATGATGAGAATTGTGACGATTAAAAAGGTTCTGAGAGACATAGTTTCTGGGTAATTTAATCATTTTATTAATAAGGCCAGCACGTTATTAATGGAAGGATGGTCCTTTAGCTGTCTCAGACTAAAGACAATCATGGCGGTAGGCTTACAGTTTATATGTTCTTTTGGAAGAGGAGTGGCGATCAAATCTGATTGGTTAACACAATAGGAGGTGAGCTATATTAAAAAGAGGGTCTGAGAATGATATCACGTCACCTTGGACATAGAAACTATCTCTACGCTCAGACCATCCCTATTCTTGGGCTCTCTGGACAAAAGGATCTGTCTCCACCCAAATCTCATGATCAGCAATATCCTTCAAGAAGCAGAATTTTTAAAATCAAGACTTTAGAAAAGGGGGGAAACTCTCTATTAATAATCATTTCTTTCAGAGGTATTTTACTTACCAGAATCACATTCTTTGAGGATCAGGATGATAACTATGACTCCAATGTATTAGGCTATTCAACAGCAAGTTGGAAATGCCAGTTGAAAAATACATGATGAAAGATGACAGCTATGAATTGATTTTATGTTTTATTGGTAATGTTTTCCACAAACCAGTTCACATCTCTCATGTATACATCTGAAGTCATTCATTTAAATTAGTACGATAAAACTATTCTATATACCAGAAGATATTTTCCATAGATAAAGCCTTCTGATGGCAGAAATCTTGGCCCCAAGAAGAGGGGACTTGGGGGTAATCCAGAATAGTTAATACTTGTGCAAAAAGCTCTAGTTCTAGAGACAGAGGACCTGGGTTCAGATCATATTCTTGATGTTTACTGCCTTTGTAAGCTTTTTTATCTTTTCATCTATATATCCTGCATCTCTTTAACTCAACTGTAAGGGCAGAAACCATGGTTTATTGTTGTTATATCTCTGCATCCCTTGGTGTGCCTACCTCCAGCCCTTACACACAGCAAGCATGCCACCTTACCTACCTGGGTCTGCTTTCTCATTTTTAATGAGGGTTTTGGCATAGATTGTCTCTGGGGTCCCTTTCAGCTTTTCATCTGAACTGGGTCCCAATGTGAGCATATGGCCAAAGTCCCAACTTAAATGGGATGCTATCACTCATCCTGCCAAGTGTGGGATTCTTGTGAAGATAAGACAAGACAATATTTGTAAAATGCTTAGAGCAGGGGCAGCTAGGTGGCGCACTTAATAGAGCACCAGCCTTCAAGTCAGCAGGACCTGAGTTCAAACCCAGTTTCAGACACTTAATACTCACTAGGTGTGTGACCTTGGGCGAGTTACTTGACCCCAATTGCCCTGCCCTTCCCCTCCAAAAAAAAATGCAAAAATAAAAAATAAAAAAAAATGCTTAGAGCATGTGCTACATAAATGCTTATGTCTTTACCCCCTTTACTAGGTGCTAAAATTCATTTATTGAATGACTTTCAGAGGGTAATAATAAGTTATAACTTACTTCGAAATTCACAGATCTAGTAGCATCATAGTATGACACAAGAGATATCGACTAGATACACTAACCTCATATTCCACTAAGCTTCCCTGTCTTGCTCTTCTCTTTTGATCTTTCTCTCTTCTCTTGCTTCTCTGTCTCTCTTCCTCATCCTGACCTTTCCTCACATTCTCTTCTTTTTCCCCACTAACCTGTCTCTCTCTCTTTCATCTATATCTCTCCATTACCTAGACATCATATGGAGAAGAAAA
>CM053586.1:255983145-256031844 GCA_028646515.1 Pseudochirops corinnae
ATATATATATATATATATATATATATATATATATATATATATATATATATATACATATATATATGTATGTATAAATGGGTCTAATTGTAAGACAGAATCATGTGGTTTGGAATTACACCATTATTTATATTCTTTGAGCATGTTTGAAGCAACCCAATAATCTTCCTTCACAGAAGAGAACTTTATTTCAAATGTTTTTTTTCTTGATTTGATTCATCCATAATTTCTAAGATTTAAATATTATACATTAAAACAAAAGTGTATGTTATTAATCTGACCCTTATTATCATTTTAACTCAGATGTATTCCAAAACACAAGCTCTCCAATTTAGTTTTTTTGTCTGTAACATGGAGAAGAGTTGAAGTGAGGATACAAGTAGAGAAAGGGAATGTTGTATTTGCCTCTGACCATATCTTTAATGAGGATAATTCAGTAACTAACAAGTTGCTGATTATAATACATAGGATAATTTCATGCAACTTGATCGCATAAACATTTATTTTCACCACTTAATATCTATGAGACACTGTGCTAAGGCACTGGGGATTCAGAGGCAACCTCAATAAGCTTACATTCTCTTGAGAGGAAAATCACTTAAAGAACATGAGAGGTAAAGAGAAAACCTGTCCTTTGAAGACTAGCTAGAGATAAGGACTTAATCTAGGATTTCACTGTTGTAAGGAATTTCTACAGGAGCAAACTCTACTGAGGCAGGTCAGAACCGCAGCCATCTGTAGTCTTTGGCATTTGCCTGGAACACAGAGAGGTTAAAATGACTTTGCCCAGGGTCACGCAGTCAGTATGAGTCAAAGTCATCCTCATCATCATAAATATACTTTCCTTTGAAACATGAATATGATCCCAGGGACCCATTAACAGAGAGGCTGTTGAGTTTTTGTTAGAGTGGTTACTACTGATGAACAACACATCACTCAAATCTTTTAAACCAGCCTTCTTTATGATGATTGTTATTTTTTTTTGCTTTTTGGAGGGGGGGCGTGGTAGGGCAATTGGGGTTAAGTGACTTATCCAAGGTCACATGGCTAACGATTATTTATTATGTAACTGGCTGGGTGTAAGTCTCTGGCCTTTTGCCTCACTGTAAAGTTAATGGGCTCTGTAAGGGACTGAACATGTAATTCTTGCTGCAACACAATGTTTCGTGTTGTGAGTTATTTTAGATATAAGACAAAAGGCCCAGGGTAACTAAAAATATTCATCCTTAGGGAATTTATTTCCCCTTTCCTCAAGAAATGCCCAATTATCAGAATAATCTTCATATAGTTTTCTCAAATGGCATTTAAGATGGAAGACCTTTAACTTGACATTATGCTGTCATAATGCTTTTTTCTGTGCAGTTTCGAAGATGCCTTTTACAGCTCCTGTGCTTTAGGCAGCTAAAATTCCAGCAGCCCAAGAAAGACAAACCTATCATCAGGACTGAAAAGCAGATCAGACCTATAGTGATGTCCCAGAAAGTTGGAGACCGACCAAAGAAGAAAGTAACATTTAGCTCTTCCTCCATCATCTTCATCATCACCAGTGATGAGACACAGACGATTGATGACAATGACAAAAACAGTGGGACAAAGGTGAATGTGATTCAAGTTCGACCTCTCTAGGGATGGAGGGGGACATTAAAAGACAGGATTCTGTCTTTTAGACACAGTAGACACAGCTTCTGATCTTTCATTTTGAAGACTGTGATGGAATTCCCCAGAGGACTTTTGTTCCACTGTGATATGATAAAAACAAGTTGACACAGTTGAACCCCAGTTATGTTCACTGGCCTCAGAAAATAACCTGAGCAATGGTTTTGGTTAATGGGTGCTCCATGTACTAAAATATGACTTCACAACATAAGAAGATCAGAGGATTATTTTGAGCTGGAAGAGATATTAAAGACCATTTGGTCCAATTTCCTTTTACAGGTGATAAAACTGAGGCCCAGTTACACTGAAAGGCCATACCACTTGTTAGAGAGTCAGGAGTCATCACTTTCCAAATATATGAATATTTTCATTCCAAATGTTTCTAAATGCTGTACTTTCTTGTGCTTGTGATGCTTTCTCTCTCTGTTTTGAATATGGCTTTCAGAATATCTGCATCTTACATATATGCATAAAATGGGTAGGAAAACTCACCACTTGTAGCTAAAGAGTACTGTCTTTTATGCTATTATATCCAACTGTCTTCTTTACTAATGTGACATTATGACTAGCCAACTCTAAAATGAAAATAGATATATTCCCCATTTGCAATAAATGGAAACAATGCTCTCAGAAGACCTTAAAACTATGTGTGCCAATGATAACCAAATAGCAGATTAAGACAGATGTGCTGCTGAGCACAACTCTAAAATATGTGAGTGCTCGAGAAAAGACATAATCTTGAAAAAAAATTAATCTTGTGTTCTAAGACGATACTAATAAATACTTTTCTGGTATTAATATGTAGAATTCTGCATCACCAGAAAATCTATCTGGGGAAGATGACATTAACCCAGGGAGAGTCATCACTTACATGTGGTGAAAGTATGATAAGAGGTTTGTTAATCACTTTGATTAATTTTCCCATATATATATCTGCCAAGCATATAGTACTAGCTGAATACACATGAATTGGGTTAGTGTTAGTCAAGCACCAGTAGTGTATTAGAACACGGTCAGGATTTGGAGAAGAGGCTATTCTTTTCAGGTAAACGTACAACTGAAAAAAGATTGATCTGAAATCATGAACTTACATGGCTTCCAGAGTGTCATACAGAATTACAGAATGTTCGAGCTAGAAGAAACTTTAGAGTTCATCTACTCTATGCTTTCATTTAATACATGCTCAGAGAGGTTAAGTAATTTTCCCCAAAGTCATATAATAAATATTAAAGCCAGAACTTAAACCCTAGTCTTATGAGTCAAAGATCACTAGTCTTTCTATTACACCAGCTTCTTCCCTGGACTTAGAAGAAAAATATTTGCTCTACTTGTCATTATTTCATTTTTATTATTGGGACAACTGTTTGCCCTGCTGGGATAGAATTTTGTATGTTTCATGAACTTGGGTATCTTGGTATATTGAAGAAAGAAGAACCAAAGAAAAAGTTTTCACAAAAAGTGCTTTTGAAAGTCACTCTTATTAGCCCAACCATAGCTTAAAGCTAAGAATCAAGTTGGTTAAATTGCCATTGAAGGTCTAAAATGAAATAAAACATTGTTTCATGTGTCTAATAAAGCATCTCGGCTTGCGTTTTAAAATATTTAACATTTTTCTATTTTTGTACAGAAATTCAGGTGTTTAAAATGTTTAAATAAAATTATTAACTGAGCCATGTCATAGCCTTCCTGAGGCTAAAAAAGTCCTATTGACTAATTACTGTATATAATTTTTCTTTCCCACAGAAGAATATGGACACACAATTATGAACTGTGCATAAAACACTCCCAGGAGCACATTTTCTAAAACTGGGACAAAGAGCATTTTCATTCTCTATATCCTTAGAGCTCTTGGTGGTTACTTGAGACTCAGATCGATAGTGCTGGAAGCTATCTCAGAAACTTAGTCCAACACCCTCATTTGTATAAGAGGAAACTAGAAAGAGCTAAAATCACTCACCCAAGATCTTATGGTTAAGTTAGTGGAAGAATCTGAACTAGAAGTTGTCTACTCATTCTCTGCCCAATGCTTTTTCCATTAAATCAAGTTGCTTCTCTCCATGACTGGGCTCTAGCCTTAGAGAAAACCTATGAGGGTATCAGAAAGCTCTATTGACTTACTGGACAAAATATGAATTTATCCCTCAAATGACTTCATGTGTGACCACACAGATGACCTTTTAAAAATTATTGTACTGGCACAACATGATATTAATTTTTCATCTTCTTGTTCATGATGTGAACCTAACTAATGGAGTAATATATAAGAAATTCCAATTCATTTTAACAAAGAGGTAGGTACCCATAAAAGCAGCTGAGAAAAGGACTTAGTACATTTCAGGAAGAATCAGGCATCTGTACTATTGTCTTTTTAATTTCCATGATATAAATCCAGAGATAGTGTTAAGAGGGGAAATGCTTTATTTAACATTGGGGCTAACAGAATATATAGTAGACTGTACGTCCCTTCTAGGTTAGTAATGCACCAGAGCCTTGCTATAATGCTTTCATATATTGTCTACTGAAATTCAATCAAAATTATAAAATACCCAGAAGGATTTCATTGATAACACTATCACCTAAATGATTTCGGACCCTCAGGACAATGTTGTCCTGAGAATCCAAAATCATTCCACTGTTCTCAATTTTAAAAAGTAGAAACTGTTTTGGTTTTTTGCTTTTTTAAAAAAAATACACTTTTAAATAGCTCCAAAGAACAATTCAAAACGGCATTGCCATTTGAAGGATGCCTTCTATTAGTGAGTTGGATATGGAAGTCAATATATGTTTGTGAATGCCTGATCTCTTTTCCAAGAAGCCAACCATCTGCCATTAGATAATTTTCTTTCATAACGGCCAATATGGCAATCTATAATTTGCTCTTTATTTCCATGGAAGTTTTAAAAAGAGGTTTTCAGTGCTCCTGAAGGAAGTGATCCAGTTCCACAGCATCTTCAGCTGGAACTTTGGTGACAGGTATGTTATAAATAAGCAGATACCACTTAGGGCTGTTGTTGTCCCAAAGAAAAAGAGTCCCCTCTTTATAACCTGGAAGGAAAGGAGGTGTTGTTATGGTTTCAGTTGATAGGAAATCAAAATCTGATGAGAAGACTATGTTCCTGAGGCTTTTGTTCATGCTGTTCCTTTCAACAATTCAATTCCTCAAAAGTCTGTTAAGCTCTTACTATGTATGAGGCATTGCAGGCTCAGCTCACGATTTCCCTCATTCTTCCAAGCTTTACTCCTCAGACACATATCTAGTTTTCATTAAAATTTTCTATGCATTTGTCTTATCACCTCCAACCAAAGATAAGAGATCATGTCTTTGACTCATAAAATCATAGACTATTAAAGTTGGAAAGAATGTAGAGACATTTAGTTTGGACTTTCTCCCAGTGCTTACATATAACAGACGCATGGTAAATACTTTTCAGTGTAAACTGGCAGATTCTAAGACCTGTTATATAAAGCAAGCAGTTCTCAAATAGATGTTTGCATGCATTTTGCATGCAAACGTCTCCATCTATTCATTATAATTTATCCAACTGAGGAAGTGCTACTTACTCAAAGCAACCACACAGAGTCAAGTAGGCTTGGTTAGGAACCTTTCGTTTTCAACCAACTTGACCACAGGCAGGAACAAGGAAATGGATATTTAGCTCTGCACTTGAGGCAGAAAGGAGATCAGGCTTACAGCTTTGTAAACTAAAGATATAAGTCTACATTAACTGATCAATAGCTATTCCTGGTTGTAGAAAACTGCAGGACATGAGAGAAAGAACTAGAAGGTCAGGGAATATTCCCAAAACCAGATTTTTACAAATAATCATATTGCTTTATGCTAGTAAAGCAGTGTTCTCCGGGCATGCTTACAAAATTGTAAGGTGTCAGTTCAGTGCCTTATGTAGAAAAAAGGACGAATACAACAAGAAAATTGTTCAAACCTGTCACGGGGTGGAGGAAGAAAAGTTATGGGAATAGCCAAGCAACTCACTGAATTTTTCTGGTTCTCAGACAGTTGCATTTTAATCATTTAGACATATGATCTAATCAAATTTCATGTCATATCTTACTTTTGAGTCATTTTTCAGTCATATATGACTCTCTGTGACCCCATTTGGGGTTTTCTTCACAGAGATACTAAAATGTTCATCTCCAGTTCATCTTACAGCCGAGGAAACTGAGGCAAACAAGGTTAAGTGACTTCCATAGGGTAATACAGCTGGTAAGTGTCTGCTGTCAGATTTGAACTCAGGAAGAGAAGTCTTCCTGACTTCAGGCAGCCCAGGGGTCAGCCACTTAGCTTCCCATGTCTCTTACTAAGTGAATGATATCTCACATTAGTAACTATATTAGTAACTTCAGCTTCTGGCCTGAGCTACTAATCACTCAGTAAAATTAAGTCTTGACAATGGTTTGGGAAATTCAGGCAGAATCTGAATTAATGGCCTTTTTCTGAGCTTTAGAACTATGTCTGGGAGATCTAAGGGCCTGGGGTGAAAGGTAAATGGTGAGTTCTGATGAGAAAAATCTCAAGGGAGAAGAGGGGAAGTACAAGGCCAACCCAACAGTTGTGAAACATTATTTGAAGGGTCTCAAAAAATACACTTGATATATTATATTTCTTCCCCTAAATGGATTGCTCTGGTTGTCTGATATTCCCAAAATAGATCCACTCCACATAGGCCTTTCCTACAGACAAAGATTCATAGAGACCACAGAGATCATCCAATTCAGCCCCCTAAATTTAGAGAAGAGAAAATGGAGGCCCAGGGAATGGAATGACTTCTCCAAGGTCATATCACTAATTAGCAGCAGAGCCAGGAGTAGAACCTAGCTCTTGTAGTTGTAAGTGTAGGACTCTTACCATATGTAATATAGCCATGAATTAAGAATGCTGGCTGGAAGAGGAAAAATAAGGCACATAGAGTATTTCACTGCCCTGACTCAGTGGGGTTCTTGAATAATCAGGGACCCTGAACATATAAGATATGGCATGAGGGCCCTGGGAAAGGAAAAGTAGTGAAGCAGAAAATCCATTATAGGAGTCCAAAGAGATCAGTACTTGAGCAAGACACAAGACACAGGGAACATTGGGGACCTGACTTTTGCCCCACTCAGCTTGTTTCCCCAAAACTTCATGATCTTTGCCCTAGGCTTGTGTTCATGTATCAGTAAGGTCAGACTTGGCCTGACATGAACTATACTGATTTAACTGTGCCCATATGGCTGGGGGTATAGGCTTATATACAATTAAATATACTTATTTTGTTGATGTTCAAGACTTGCTTCACTACAAAATCAAATAGAAACTATTTTGTCACCTAAGTAAAAACTGGGGCTTAATTAGTATCAATGCACATATTCAGAGAAAGCTAAATTAACTTGCTTCCTAGGCCTGGAGAGCAGTAAAATATTAGAAGAATATTCTGTGGCTGCTTAAACATTAACTATTCTGAACTTCCAGTTCTGGGTTTAAAATGACAAACTCACTCTCAACAGAGTCAAAGGGCCCTTATCAAAGGCTTTTCTTCATTAAAAAAATAACAACAACAACAAAGCACATTTTTATCTATGTGCTTTCACCAAGCAACCATTCAATATAAAGATATTGAATAGTGAATTTCCTACCTGACCTAAATCTGAATTTCCACTAAGGTATATCTTCAATGCCTCATTGCAACAATCAGTTGGCCCTGGCTTTAAAGGCTGGCGGGTCCTGACTAACCTGGCACCATCCAGCAATGGGCTCTGCCTCTGTCCTCTGAGAATCAGTCCAGGTAACTGCAGGGAGGATGATCAGCAGAAGGTACTCATATCAATGAAATCATAGATCTTTTGAAGTTAAGAATTAAAAAAAAATCTGAAACTTCAAGTGAAGCCTTTCATTTCCTTGATACCATGTGTTTATAAGCAAAATTAGCAGCTCATGATTGTTCTATCTATCCATTCAAACAAGGTTTTTGAAGGATGAGCATTTTCTAGATGCTGAAAGTAGACTGGAAAGATTCACTTGAATCAGAGCCCTAATATGGTATCAATGTTTAATTTGCATCCCAAACTGGACGGATGACTAAGATTGACTATTCTCATTTGAGTTGTGTCACCTTGGGAAACATAATTTTTCACACTCTATCCCTAAAGGCTCTTTTGTTGAGTGGCTCTGGCACGTTGTACTGGTTTGGAAACAGATTAATAGGAAAGAAGGTTTCTGAAATGTTAGACTTGCCTTTCTACTAGATAAATAGAGATATAGTGATAGAGATATTTAGACTTATATGTTGTTGTTTTTCAGTCCCATCTGGCTCTTAGTGACCCCATTTGGGGTTTTCTTGGCAAAGATCCTGGAATGGTCTGCCATTTCCTTCTCTAGTTCATTTTACAGATGAGGAAACTGAGGCAAACAGTGACATGATTTATGCAGAGTCACAGAGCTAATGAGTGTTAGAGGTCAAATTTGAACTCAGGAAGATGAGTCTTCCTGACTGCCGCCATATATATATAGACTTATATATCTCTACTTAAATATATGTCTATGTATCTTTAACTATCTATCTATCATCAGGATATGGCTGTAACCCAGGGTTAAGATGATAGAGACTGGTTAGGGATTTTTGTTTGTTTGTTTTAGTACTTTAACACTGATACTTCCAGAATTATTTAATTTAATTCAGAATTTTTAAAAAAAATGTCAAATTAGAAAAAAACCAATAAATGATGCTTTACTTAGCATATGCCCAGGACCCCTTGATTGCCTCCAAAACTAGATGGGTGAATGGGTGACTATTTAAGCTACTAAAGCTTAAAATTCCACCAAGACTTTTGGCACACCCCATATCTTGAAGGGGGAAAATATTTTCTTTTAATGGCATTACAAAACAATCAGGATATCTTTTAACCATGGAGCATGATGGTGAACCATAACTAAGCTCACTAAGCCAATAAAAGGCTTGTATGATGCCAATCACAGGGCTGGCTCAACTTACAAAAATGAAGAGTTACCGTGCAGTGTACTGTTGTCTTTTTTTTCATTATTTTTCCCTTCAAACTCTCTCTCTGACCAGCTCTCCTTTCTGACTTGTCTCATTAATCAAAGTGCCTTCATGGCCAAGGCCATTTTAATTTACAAGGCAGACAATTCAATTTGACAATCCCAGGAATCAGAATTTTAATGCTTCTACTTGTTAATTCTTTGGAAAGAGACATTGCTAGAGGCATATATGAAGCAATAATATACCTTACATGGCAAGATCCTGTGATTTCACTGGTGAAGAGCTCCTTCTCTGTACATAAAGCAAACCAACTATAGCTATATCCTTAGAAAACTGTGGTAAGTGGCTTGCTCATGGTCATGCCACTCCAAGTTTGTTAGAGGTGGGAATTGAATCCATGTTTTCTTGATTCCCGGTCTAGCATTCTACCATGCCATATTGACTCTGAAACAACAAAGCTGTGTTGGAACAGTGAAAATTGGAAGCTGTTCTCACCTTTTTCTGCCAATTCCACTGTAGAACTGCTTCATGGTATCTTATTCTGGAAAAAGTGACCTGTAAGCAAATATTAAGAATGTCTTTAGGTATTCTCTCCTTTAAAAAAAAAAAGAAGAAGAATACAGATAGAATAATGTTCTATAGATCAGCTCTTACCATAGTGTAGAGTGGAATAAAGGTAGATGGCATAATTACATGTAGAAATTTTTCGATGTTCTTTTGGAAGATGAACCATCTCGAATTGACATGCGCTCGCATCTGAAACAAATGTGACACGTTTCTTGTTACCACCACAACCTGCTCTTTCTTACTCTTGGTTCTAAAGAAATTGTTCCGAGCTATAATTGTCAAACAACATGATACTGGACATGTCATACTCACTTAAATTGAAGATATTACTGCCAATATTAGGAGATGTGTTGTTCCAACAATTCAACAAACTTGGATGTAAAGCTAGCTTGAGATTCAAACTGCAATATTGTTGCCAAAGGACCCTGGGTTTGGAGGTAAGAGACCTGGGGGCAGGCTGGCTCTGCCATTAACCACCTAGGTGACCTTATACCACTATGTATTTCATCTTTCTGAGTCTCAGTTACCTCTTATCTAAAAATGAGGAAATTTTAGCAAATAACATCTGATCTACCTTGCAGCTCTAAATCTAATAATCTGATGAGAAAGTGTTTGGGGTTTTTTTTTTAAGAAAAAGATGAGACCCTAAAAAGCAGGTATGGTTTGAGAAACATTTGTGGAAGAGGAGGAACACAAATCAAGATCTTGTCTCTCTACCTCCGACCATGGCTGAAAACTCCATTCCTTTATACATTGGATCCTCCATTCATCAGTTCAAATGTCCTTGCCCTTTGATCATAATAGAAAAGACATTAAAGAATAACCTACACCTATCTCAACAAAAGATACAATAATAATAATTGTAGCTAGCATTTACATATCACTTAAGGTTTGCAAAGCGATGTCCCTATCTTACCTCACTTGATCCTTACAACAGCTACTGGCAAATAGATGGTTCAGTGGATAAAGAACTGAGCCTGGAGTCAGGAAGAACTGAATTCAAATGCAGCCTCAGACACCTACTAGCTGTGTGACCCTGGGCAAGTTACTTAACCTCTGTTTGCCTAGTTCACTGGAGAAGGAAATGGCAAACCACTCCATCATCTTTGCCAAGAAAACCCTAATGGACAGCACTGGCATGCTACTGTCAACTCACAAAAAGTTGGACATGACTGACAACTGAATAACAAATCACCCTCATTTCACAGATGTTGAAACTGAGGTTAAGGCACAGACTAAGTAACTTGCTTAGGCTCAAACAGCTAGTAAGTATCTAATGCAGAATTTGAACTCAGAACTGACTCAAAGGGAAGCACTCTTCCCATTATGCCCTCTGGCACTTCCATTGTCCCCTCTGGTCAGCTGTAAGAGCTGACATTCATATACTGCAGCACTTTAGCTTTACAAAATGTGTTCCTCTGTTGTTGTTGTTGAGTCATGTTCAGTTGTGTCTGATTCTTCCAGAATCTATTCGAGGTTTTTTTGGCAAAGATACTAGAGTGCTTTGCCATTTCTTTCAGATGAGGAAACTGAGGCAAACAGGATTAAGTGATCTGCCCATGGTCACACAGCTAGTAAGTTAATTAAGTGCCTGAAGCTAGATTTGACCTCAGGAAGAGGAGTCTTCCTGACTACCAATCTCCACTCTATTCACTGTGCCGCCTGGGCTGCCCCATCGTCCACAATCACCAGATAATATAAGTACTCCATTTTACTGAAATTTGAAGGGCAAGTGATTTGCCCAAGGTCACATAGCTAGTTAGCCAGTGTAAAGAGGTGGGACTAGCCTTGTCTCCAAACTTCAAGTCTAGAGTGCTTTCCACTAAACGATGCAAAAAACTATATAGATGGCCCTTTCATAAATGGTTTACTGAAGCTGAACTGGTAAGAATCTGTGTGCCAGAAGGTTAGAAGCATTCTTCTTGCTTCCTGCTAGGAAATCAATGCTTTTGGCATTACACAGTTTGTCTGTGGCAACCATTCATCTGAAAAAATTGAAAGGCAGTTCAGAGACTATTCCCAAGTTGTTATGTTTGTTCTGTTTTTGAAAAGAATACAAGGAAAATATTGTGTAACATCCCTCAGTAAAATACTTCAGGGAGTCAGTCAGTCAATTAACAAGTATTTATTAAGAGCCTGTTAGGCTCATAGTCTTCTTTGGATTAGTATAAAGTCTACTGACTAGGTCTTCCACAAGTTTATGTTACATAATCTCATCTGAACTCTCACTTGTGGCAAAGCAGTCCTAATCTATTTATTTTCCCATTTAACACAGCCACTTTACTAAACCTTTTTCACCCCTCATCAAACCTCTCAAAGCTCTGTATTTGTCCATCCAGATTTCCAATAAGAGTATAAAAACCGTTGAGGGGAGCTATGGGCCAGATTAACCCTGGAGAATTCTTACCTGTTGCCATGAACATCTGACACTAGTGGCGTCTGTAACATAATTCATAGTGCAGGAATTTGAGGCTTGGAGTCAGCTATGATGAATGAGATTACTACTACTCCTATGCAAACAGACCAGAGGGCTGCCACTTTCTAACTGAATCTATCCTTCAATAAACATCTCTAGCCTTGGAAGATTCTCATGTAAGTGTCTTCTGCAACCTTACAATTCAACACTGCACACCAACTGGCTAGTTGTTTGTTGTTGTTCAGTGGCATCTGACTCTTTGTGACTCTGTAGACCATATTGTCCATTGGATTTTCTTGGCAAAGATACTGGAGTGGTTTGCCATTACCTTCTTTTATTAAAGCAGACAGAGGTTAAGTGACTTGCCCAGGGTCACACAGCTAATAAGTGTCTGAGACTGGATTTGAACTCAGGTCTTCCTGACTCCAGTTCCAGTGTTCTATTTCACTGAGCCACCTAGCTGCCTCCAATTGGCTGGTACATCAAGCTAATCAACACTCTTCTCCATATATCCAATCAGTAGTTAAATCTTTCTGTTTCTACCTCTACAAAGTCTTTTATATGGGGCCCTTTCTTTCTAGTCATCCAAATATCACCTTACTTGAGGCTCTCATCTCCTTTTGCCTAGAATATTACAAAAGCATCCTGACTGGTCTCTCCTATCTCAGGTCTCTTCCCACCCTAAATCATCTACATGCTGCTGCAGATGTGACTTTCCTGAAGTGCCGATCTAACCATATCATTTCTCTACACAATAAACTCCAGTGGCTCCTTTCTGTTTCTAGTATAAAATGTAAATGTCTTTAATTAAATTTAAATTATTTTTAATATATATTTTTTTAACTGTAAGTTCCTTCATGACCTAGCTCCAACCCATCTTTCCAGCTTCACTGCACTTTAATCCCTTCCTGTACTCTGTGATCAGGCCAAATTAACTTTTCCATTTCTTCATACCCAACAATTCATCTCCTATCTCCATCAGACATTCCACATGTCTGCAATGCACTCCTACCATGAGGACCACCTTCTTCATGAAACCTTTCCTGATCCCCCAGATGCCAGTGCCAAACCATCTTGTAGTTAACTACTTTTTAGCAATTGGTATTTCTCTTCTTTTATTCTTTATATACTTATACATACACTTGATATCTCCCTGGTTAGAATGTAAGTGCCTAGCAAGTGGGGATTTTTTATTTCTGTCCTTGTATTCCCAGTGACTAATACAGTGTATGGCACATATAATGCATGCTGCAAAATGCATATTGATTAATTATTTGTGTACTCGATCTACCCCAAAATTAAACTGGAAAATCTCTGAACACAGGATGTTCATTGTAATCCTTCTTTGTATGCATAACAGCTAGAATGATGCCTTGAACATGAAGCAAGAATTTGGGAAATCCTTGTCCAATTTAGTTATATGTTATTTAAATCTATTCTCTTGCATTTTAAACTCGTGTCATCTTTTTCTTTCTCCAGAGGAGATGGGGGGGGGGGACAGAAAACTCATCACCACCCTTTTTAAATGAAATTTTGAAGCTTTTCTTCATAGTATCCATTTTCCAATCATTTCATTATTTTCATTCCTCTCATTTCTCAATCTTTGGAGCCTCAAACAAGACCAAGTGTTAAATTATGCTACATACCATGAAAACATTAGACATGTTTTCTACATGCCATATATCTGTGATGATATCTCAGGGTTATATCTATTTTTTGAAGCAGCATCAATAGAACCCTTCGAATCACTGTGCTGTCAATCCAGATCGTAGACCAGAGTTTACAAAATATCAGTGTAGCTAAAGAAGTTTTGACATGCTTAGCAGAAGCTAGGGAGCATAGTGGATCAAGCACCTAACTTGGAGTTAGGAAGACCTAAGTCCAAATCTGATCTTGGACGAGTCACTTATTCTGACCTTCACTTCCTCTTCTATTAAAGGAGCATAATAATACCTGTGATACTCTTCTCATGGGGTGGTTGTGAGGCTTAAACAATAGGAAATATGTGACTCCCTTTGAAAATTTTAAATCTATATAAATATCTGTAATATTATTATCATTATCCACTCAGAAATGTTAAGAGGAATGAGGTTTTATTTTTCACTTTGTCTATACGTGCTCTTCTATTAGACATTTCTTATAGACCTATGGTGCTGAGGCAAAAACAGGAACTGAGAAAAACAGTACCATAAATAAAGGAAAAAGGAAAGAAAACTGAGGGATAGTCATTCTTTAGATGTAAAAATCTCTGGTCTGTCAAGATGGAGTCAAACCTCCTCGCTTACCTCTATGTAATTGTACATGGACAAATCTGAAACAGCATGATTATCTGGCATTCTAAATCTTGAGAATTCAGGAAGACAAGCACCTAGGAAAACAAATGAAATGATTTGATCAGGTCATCAAAATAAGTACCTTAAAGTATGCTAGGCTCTGTGTACTGCAAGTACCTAACATAATGAGTTCCACAGCCATTAGCCACCAATGGTAAATAGTTCACATGAAAGACTATAATTGACATTAGTTTTCAACTGCTAAACCAGAGTTTTCTGGGTTTTTTTCCCCCTTTTCTCTCTTTGGAAGTTATTCTGGATCTATGATTAGCATCAAGATTGACAGTTTCCCCTGATCTTATTTACCATTTAATCATCGTCATCTTTCTTGTTCCACAAAGGTTTGGGGTCTTAATCTTCAACAGCTGCAATTATCTTGCCTACAAAAAGTCCATTCCCTTCTTTGGTATGTCACTGGATAAGTAAATCAATTTAGATAGAATTAATTGTCACTTATATATTATATTGGCTCAGCCTACAAATGAACTTTTAATGTTTCTCTTTCTCCCTTCATTACCTCAGGCCCTGTTGCTTAGTATCCATTTCCAGAGACTCTTTTATCGCTCTCAATGAAATCTGAATGAAATTGAGTGCGGAGTGTGTGAGCCTAAATTGCAAATCAATTTCATTCAGAGACTGTGATCTCTTTGAGAGAAGGCACTGTGTTTTTTGCTTTCTTTGCCTCCCAACCCTTGGCTAGCATAGGCTCTGACACATAGTAAGCACTTAATAATTGCCCAGACCCTGCACTAAGACGTTGGAAAAGAAAGTCAAAAAGGAAATAGTACCTGCCCTCATGGAGTTTACATTCTATGAAAGGAGACAGCATGTACCTAAATAGGTATATACAAAATATAGGGGATGACGACTAGGCCGGTGATTTCCCTGGTTTAGGGAATTCCCATGTAGGGAAGCTCATTGACCAAATTCAGACCAGTGCCTTCTCTGAAAGAAATCTTTGGGAGTCTTTGAGTGTTTCAGTCTTAGAGAGTTGCCCATAATGCTGGGAGGTTAAGTAAAGTGCCCAGGGTCACAAAGCCAGTTGTGTCAGAGATAGGTCTTCAACCCTGGTCTTCCTAACTCAGGAATTAGCATACAAAATAAATACAAGTTATTGTGGGGGTTGGGGGGGAAGTGGTACCAGCAGCTGTGGGTATCAGAAAAAGCTTCATGTTGAAGATGTCACTCATGGAGAGCTTTAAAGGAAACAAAAGTGTCTAAGAAGCAGAGAGAGAGTGGGAAGACATTCCAGTGACAGGGGAAAGAGAATGTAAAACTGCAGAGATAGAAAGTCATTTGTGAGGAGCAACAAGATCAGTCTGGCTGAATTGTAGTGTACAAGATATGGAGTAATGAATGAGCTTAGAGAGGTAGGGTGGGGCTAGGATGTGAAGGCATTTAAAAGCTAAACAGAGGAGCTTATATTTAATCCTAGAGGCAACAGAAGAATAATAAGAATTGTACTTTTTTGGGGACCGGTGCTGGACAAGTGTTTTGGGTACTAGAGATGGGGACACCCAAATCAGAGATGGTATCACAGAGGAAAGGAATAAAGCAGTGAAAATGGGCTCTGGATCCCTAGCATCAAGGTGTTTTAGAACAGAAGGACTGTAGAGAAGGTGTGAGGGAGCAGTTCTCAAATGTGAAGTCAAAACTATGGTTATAATAATACAGATAATTTTTATAATAATACTGGAGGGTCTCATTTGGGAAGGCTTGGGGTCCTTTTGGATAGGTCAGGCCTCCTTGGCCTTCAGAATACCCACCACATGGTGTCACTCTCTGTTTTTATATATCATATACAACACTGAATAGTAATATATACTAATACTCTTTCTGCAAAGTACATATAGTTGAATTCATATATGTTAAATACATATGATGCAAATCTACTGTAATCTACAATATTGAATTCTAGCAAGGGGGATACTCTGGGTGTACTGGGGCCTCTTAATAGAACCCTTAAAATCACATTTATCACTTTTTTCCTCATATTGAGCCAAAATTTTCCTCCCTCTTCTCTCCTTTGGAGATATGCCTGGTTATACAGAGAAAAGTTTACAGAGATTTCAGGTGTTAAACCTGTCAATTCAGGGATTTAGTGTTCTAGCATGGTCAACCCCTATATTTCTCATTTAGTCACCCTTACAGAATTCTGTAAACCAATCTTTTTGCTCATTTAATTTCCGGCCCACTATCTGGTTATGTAGTAAGAGGCAGGTTATCCATTTTTATATCCATGATACAAACAGATTATTTTCACCTCATGTTTTTCCATAGAATCATAGAATCCCATGGTTTGAAGGAAACTTGAAGCTCATTTAGTCTAGCCTCCACTAACCAAAACCCCTTAACACCTTTGTTAGTCAGTCATCCATTTTCTGCTTGAACACATCTGGTAATGAGGAATCCATTCTTATAGGCCAGACCATTCCATTAAAAAACAAAACAAACTCTTTAATTGTTAGAAAGTTCTTGTTCATAGTGAGCCATAATATGACTCCTTGAAATTTCTCAATAATTCTGGTTCTATTCACTGGTGCTACACAGAAAAAAATCTAATTTCTTGCTCATTTCTCTGTGGGATAGTGTTTTACCATTTTTAGGGACAGGAACAGTAGTGGACTGCACTAATCAGTTTTTTTTATTATTATTATTACTTTTTTATAAAAGTATGGTAGTAAAGAAAGAGAAAACTGATAGCTAAATGAGGTTTGGAGGTCAGCCATGGATTTTACTTATCCATAATTTCCTTATATACTTTTAGTAGGTATTACTGGATAAAAATGGTGAAATTTTTTTTATTTTTATACAAAATCTACATTGTAGGTTTTAACCCTATCAATCTACTAGAAAAAGAAAGTAGAAGTGATATGTTTAGCAAACCTAAGAAACTTACCATCTCTAAAATTTGCCAAGCAAGAATATTCACATAGTGGTACAAAAAGTCAGAATTTGAGGGAGCTAATAAAGCAAAAGACAGAGCTATGAATTCTGCTGACTTTTTTTCTACAAATTGTAGCTATGCAGAGGTTTTAATGCTTTGTTAACTGAGTAGTTAATGGGCTTTCTTGGGAAATAGATGCTATAAGAGGAAGCTAGGCAAACCAAAGCTATCAGTATTGTTTCAGATTTTAAGTACCCTTTTGCTCACCAGTCCAAAAGGGATTTACTTACTTAAGTCATTATGGAATTTATCCATTAATTCATCAAACACCAAACAGTCTTCAAAGCCCTGAAAAGAGATAAATCTAAGATAGTAAACTGGCAATAATAAAAGTCCACTAGGTTCTTAAGTAAGCATACCCTCTTTAACGAATTAATTTAAATTACATAAAACTTTCCTCAGTCAAGGAAGAATAATTGAGCCCTGATCATCTTGCTCTACTGTTGTCATTATTTAATGCAGACTATTCAAGTATTAAATAAGAGATAGGTATAGTAGGTAAGACCCTGGACTTGGAAAAAAGATGACCAATTTTTGCCTCAGACATTTAATTGCCAGTTTATTGTTCAGTCATGTTCGACTCTTTGTGATCCCATTTTTGGTTTTCTTGGCAAAGATACTGTTGGTCATTTCCTTTTCCAGCCCATTTTCAGAGGAGGAAACTGAGGCAAACAGAGTTAAGTGACTTGTCTGATTGTGGCAGGCCATAAACAGCAAGCAACTATTATGTGTCTGGGGCATACACCTAGCTGAGGTGTTCCTGTAAATGCTTAACAACCAGCTCTTCAAAGAAAAAAAATTAAAGTCTGATCCCCTTATTAGCATTTCCTCCATTATTTTACCAAGCCCTTATTTGTAGCCTTATGTCTGATGTATAAATGCTCGCATTGAAAACTTAAGAATTGGCTCTCATGAGGTAGTTAATGTTGGCTCCAGCACACCCCTGTTTAATAGTTATGTAATCCTTAAGGTGAGTGTTCCCCTAAGTTACGCCTTTGGTCATCTTCTTTTTATACTCTTTCTTGGCAATTTCATTCAGTCTCATATTTTAACTGTGACCTATCTAAAGGTAATTTTCACTTTATATTTCTAGTTCCATGACTGCATGTTTAATAGATCACTTGATATTTCCACTGGGAGGTCCTGTGGCTACTATAAACTCAGTAAGACCCAAACAAGCTTATTATGTTTCTCCCTAAAGCTGCTCTTCCTTCTCACACCATTATACTTATTATTGGTATCACTGTTTACTTCATCCCCATCTTCCAAGCCTTAGTGTTATATTTAAGTTTTGCCTCTTCCTTACCTTTGAGATCCAATCAGTTAGCAAGTACTACAAATTTTATCCAAAACATCTGTCATGTCCATTCCTTCCTCTCAAATTCCACTGCCACCACCAAAATACAAGACCTCATTATTACCCACTTAGACTACTACCATAGCTCACTACAATTATTCCCACCTCCACTCTCTTCTCCCCAGTGATCCTTACTTCCTCCATACCAATGCCTGACTAATCTTTCTTATGCATGTATAACTTGTCTGTTCAAAAATATTTAGTGGCTCCCTATATTCCCTATTGGATCAAATTAAAGCTACTTTGCTTGGTATTTACAGCCTGACACAATCTGGCACCCCTTTCCCCTTCCAGTCTTATCTCATATTATTCCCCTTTATGCCTCTATCTTCTAGCCAAACTGGACAAATCTCTGCCTAGAGAATATACCACATTCTTTTTTTTTTTTTCTCAGTGCCTTTGCTCACTCTGGCCTTATGCCTGAAATATACTCCATCTCCTTTCTTGCCTACTGAATGGCTTTAAAATCCAGTTTAAATGCCACTTACCTCATGAAGCCTTCCATTAATCCCTATCAACTTTCCCCTACTGCCTCATATAGAATTTTATCTTGAAACTCTCTAGAGAATTTATCAGGTAAAATTATATATTATAGTTAGCTGTTTCTGTGTTATCTCCCTAATAGACTTTTAAGTTCTATGCTAGCCAGGACTGTCTTATGTAAACTTTGTGTGAAAAGCAAAAGGTGCATTTGGAGTACAGTGAGTAACAGTGAGTAAACCAATTTGACCTAGTTTACTGACCAGAGTAATAGGGATGTTTATGTTAATCTTTCCATTTAAAAAATAAATCCTTATAAAAGAGAATTATAAAAAGAAGTGCTTATGCTCACCCACTACTTAGACCTTTGAAAACTAAATTATGTCTCCACCACTAAACACTAGTGGGCTGGCTAACCTTTTTTTGAAAATTTTAAACTTAAATAAAAAATGAGAAAAGAAAAAAAATTGCCATGTACACAGCAGACAATATTCAGAAGATTCTCTGAATCCTCACAGCAGAGGAATCAATATAAAACAACAAATGTCCATTTAAAAAAACCTACATAATAAATACTATATATGGTTTTCAAAGTTACCCAGCTTTGCTTTCTTGTTAATTTTCTTTTGTTCTCTGCTGTGCACTTTTTATTTTATTTCTTCCCTCTCCCTCCCTCCCACCCTAAAGTAGGCTACTATTCTTGCTTTTTTTTTTACACACTAAATTCTACTCCTGTCCTTTATTTTGTCTTTGTGTGGATCTCTCATTCTTATAAAGTTTATTGAAAGCAACATATCGTTGAATTCAAATTTTTGATCTGCTATCCGTTTCTGTTTTATGAGCAAATTCATCTTATTCACATTCTAAGCTACAATTACTTATGTATTTTCCTATTTCAAATTTTTCTTCCTATCCTTCTCAGCTTATTCACCCTATCCCTCTTCACTCTTCTGCTTTACTTGTACATGCTACCTTGCCTTCCTATTCCTTAACCGATCCACTCTTCTAAAAGTCCTGCCTTATCCTCTTCCCCCCCACCTTATCCTCTTGCCCTCTTATTTCTTTCTAAATTTAGAAAACTTTTACACCTTTCTAGATATATATGTTGTTCCCTCTTTTACCCATTTTCAATGAGAATAGGTTTCAGCACTATCCACCCTTCCCCCACTACTTCTGTATCAACTTTTCCTCATGCTTCAATTGTATGGGATAATTACTCCTTTTTATCTTCCCCTAGTTTTATTTTTTTAGAATCACTATACTCAGCTCAACCCATGCCTTTCTTTCAAACTACCCAAATAATGACGACTGCTAATATTTTCACGTATTATGAAGTAAACAATTTGACCTTATTGAGTCCTTTATAACTAGTCTTTAATGTTCTATTTCTCTTGGATGTTATATGTTGAATTTTCTCTTAATTTCTCATGTTTTTGCTACAAAAAAACCTAAAAGTCTTTGAGTTCATTAATTTTTTATTTTTTTTTCCATTCAGGATTATACTTAACTTTGCTGGGTAAGTTACCCTTGGTCATAACCCTAGCTCTTTTGCTCTACAGAATATAGTATTCCAAGACCTATGGTCCTTCAACATGGTAGTTACTAGGTCTTGTGTAATCTGTATTGTAGCTCCATGATATTTAATTTTTTTCCCTATTGCTTCCAATATTTTGCCACAGCTGTCCTTTCTGCCTGGGAAATGAAACCAGGGACTCTACTCTGTTGCAAGTGCTCACAAACCACAGGGTCCCTGCCTCTCACTACTGCACTCACCAGGTGTGTGCTAGTCCCTTCTTCCCACAGCCACAGCCCAGGACATGTCTGGTCAGTACAGCTGTGATTGGCATCTTTTGATAGAGGAAGGTCCTTCAGTCTTCTCCTACTCAGCCTTCTCAGACCTCCCCCCCAACCCCAACCCCACACAGATGCACACAGTTGATGAGATGAAAGTTTCTAAGCTTGAGGCTGCCTCTCAACCCAGTTCTCCCCAGCGATAGTTTGTTGAATCTGCAGAGCCAGCCAGGAGGTGTTTGCACTTCACTCAGGCCACACCTCCCCCCCCCCCCCCCTTTCCTGGGATCTTCTCAAATTCTCTTTTCTGTAATTGTCAAACTGCTTTATCCTGTGTTTATTTCTGCTGCTCTGAGAGGCTATTGTGTCTTTTTTTGTGGAGGAAATTCCGTCATCTTCGGAGAATCGTCCCTTGCTAATCTTTATGGTTTTAGGTACATCTGGGCAGATCATGATGATTTCAGCAGGCCTAATTATTATAAATAACGTCACATGCATAAAGGAACTTAAGGCTCACAAAGCATGTTTCTAATGACAAGCAAGTGAGGTAAGTCATGTGAGCATAATGACCCCTGTATTATTACAAGGAGAAAGCTGTGGTTCAGTGGCATTTAGTTAGTGATTGGCCCACTGACCACATGGCTAGTGAGTTTCAGAAGCAGGCTTTCAACCCTGGTTTCTTGACTCCAATTTCTTTCCATTATATCATGCTTCCTCAAGATGATTTTGTCCAATATTTGTGGAGCATTTATGTCTTAAGTACTGCAGTCCCTGGCTTCCAGAAAGGATACCACATACCCAAGCAGGGTAGCCTACTTAACACATACAACAGAAAATAAATACAGCGCTATAGATACCATCCAAACACGTATCAAATACTTTCCTTTACAGGCTTAGTAAACATTTTATCTTTGCCCGTTTGAAATCTCTCTTGGTGAATTCATGATTTAGGTTCGAACCATTTTCTCTCCCTTTCTCAGTTTTTCTAAAGAAGCTATTTTTGGGAAATCATCATGATTTCATCTGTGTTCCCTTTTATTATATATGTTTTATTCATTCATTGACCATCTTGAAGATATTCAATACTTCCCTTCCAGAAAACCATTTCCAACAAGAATGTTGAATTTTCATAGGAGGCACAATTTATTCAAGTTTTAACGGAGTTTAATACGTTTATTTAACACTAACAAACAGAGAGTCACTTCTTTCCTTAAGTTTGCCATACAGGACATGGATCCTATAAAAATATATGTAAATGCACATATATGTATACATGTTTGTGAATATATGTAATGAATGTACTATATCTATGTGAATATCTATGTATGTATGCATATATACATATGTGGCCCTGAGATGCTAAAAAGATCTATTTTAAAATTTTAATACATGCATTCATTTTTATGATTGAACCAAAAACTGTACTGTGATTCCCCTCACCCTCTTAGCCACATCTGCTAGGGTCTATCAATTAAACTGTTTTCACTTAGTTGACCTGATCTGCCAAATGGCTGGTTTGAATGGTACTTTCACTAATTAACTGGTTCTTGGGGATTATGTAAGCATAACCTTTGGCATCAGGTAATTGGGATATTTTGCTTCAGATGATGACTTCAGTCTCTTGATTAGCAAAGGGAACTCACCGCATTCATGCCTTGTCCAAAAAAGGGCACAATTGCATGCGCTGCATCTCCCATGAGTACACATTGGGAACCAATGTGGAATGTAGAGCATTTGACAGCGATCATAGCCTGGGCTGGCAGCCGAAAGTAATCTCGCTTCAGTGCTTCCCTTCCAGGGGGCAAAAATCATAAGATATATGGATTAGCATGAAGAATCAGATAAGCCTAATGACTTTGTCACATTTAAAATATACCTAGGTATGCTGATGAAGAAATAGGAAAGGCAAAGACCTAAAAGTTCTGCACAGCTCTGGTATCATGTTTCTGTGTAGGTCTATGTTTCTAATTACAAAACTACTATTTACACAAAACTAGCATTTACTATGCCTGTTACAATGCAAATATATTCAGGCAGATATTTCCCTCTTATACAATTTTCAAATTCATTAATGTTTTGAGAAGTTCTATCTAACTATTTCAGTATTTCAATCTAGGCTTTTCCATAAAATAAGAAGAGGAACTCACATTTCTAGAGAGCTTTGAGGTTTACAAATAACTGTTTTATAACAAGTCTGTCAAGGATATAGTGCATGTATTATTATCCACATTTTACCAATGAAGAAGCTGAGGTTCAGAGAGGTTTGGTGATCTCCCTAAAATCACTTAACTCAAATCCAGTCACCTTGATTGCATGTGTGGTGATTTTATCATTACACCCCAATACTTCTCAATGTTTATGATTGTAGTTAAGTTTCAACAATTTCAAATAAAATGCCCCAAACATCAGCAGCAATTTCAGATCCCTCAGGAATTTTACATACATTCTATTCAATCAATAATTACTCACTAAGCACTTACAATGTGCCCAGGACCGAGCTGTACTAATAGACAATAAGAAACAACTACTTTTCTAAGCCCTCAAAGTCTCAAGAAGTAATCAATTTCTTAAATCTCAATCAAAGATTACCTCCATCTCAGAGGTAAAACTCCCTTCTCTTTTTTTAAAAAAGAGCTCTTTCTTTTCTCTCTCTGCCTCTGCTCTGTCCCTTGTTCTTCATGTCTCACACATACAATATGTGCAAGCATGCACACAGACACAGATACAGACACAGACACAGACACACAGACACACACAGACACACACACACAGACACACTCCCACACCCTACACAGTTTTAAGCACGTGTTCCTTGGCAGCACTTGTTCCTTGGCTGCAGGAAAATGAGTTAGCAGTAGAAAGGTCACTAGACCTGGAATCTGGATCTAAAGTAAACTCTGTCAACTAACAAAATGCAGAAAAGCCTTTGCGAAAACCCCTTGACCTTTCTGGAACTAAGGAGTTTCCTCATTTGTAAAATGTGGGGCACTGAATTCCTTCTAGCCCTTCCAAACCTAGGGTACTGTGGCATTGTGGAAGAAGCACTGAATTAAGAGTCAGAGGATCTGGATTCAAATTCTGATTCTGTTACTTGCTACCCATGTGACCCTTCTGAACCGCAGTTTCCTTATCTGCAAAATGAGAAGACTGAACCAGATTACTTCTCTGGATGCATCCAGCTCTAAATTGGTGATCCTAGGATCTCAATATCATCATACTCCACCAAAAAAAAAGCACATGCAAAACCCTTTCCTAGAGAAATTTTTTTGGGGGGAGGTGGGCTTGGGGGAAGAGTCTCAGGATTATGCAGAATTCCTCATCAAAAGAAAAAATCCATTCAGATTTTATGCTGTAATGCAGATTCAGATCCTGGTGATTATATAACTGATCTAAACTAAAAGAGAAAAAGAATTTTAAATCCCTTGCCTAATTTTATACAATTCAAGTTCATGAACCAGAATATATAATTGCGGATAATGAAACTTACTCTCCTATTAGGGGGATGGAATCTGGAAAGTACTTCTGGAAGAAATCCAGCACATCACTACCTGTGGTGAGCTTTTCAAAATCTTCAAAGGGCATGAACAAAGTACAGGTGAATGATTTGTTCTGTGTAAAGAAAAAAGGCACCTCACATATCAAAGGAATCAGAGATCTGGAAATATAATCATTGAAGATACAGCACCAAGTCACAGTCCTCTTGGCTAGGTATCTTAGTGTCAGAGAGGAATCCTAGCTATATATTTTGAAGCCTAATACACACACATGCATGCATACATACATATATACATATACACATATACACATACATGTACATATATATGTACATATGTGTGTGTATATATATGTGTGTGTATATATATATACATATAACACTTATGGAAGGAAATCTCATTCCTTTAACCTCACTCTTATACCAAAAGTATACAGGAAGTCCCAGGACTATCCCCACAGGCCCGGATTGGGCTAAATATTCTGTCTAAGTCAAAACTGTGAAAGCTCAGTAGTTTTTTTTTCCCCCCAGGTATGCACTGGGCTATTCAGAATGTTAAATAACAGTCTTGGGCTGCTAAATTTCTCCTTTCTCTTTTCTCCCTTGTCTTTCCTGTAGATATTAAGAAGAAATACACATACTAGGGCAGCTAGGTGGTGCAGTGAATAGAGCACTGGGCCTGGAGTCAGGAGGACTGGAGTTCAAATCTGGCCTCTGGCACTTAGCACAAAAAAAAAAAACTAGCCATGTGACCCTGGGCAAGTCACTTAACCCCAATTGCCCTGCCTTCCTCCCTCCAAAAAAGCAAAAAAAAAAAAAGAAATACACATACATATACAGTCACATATAATGTATGTGTATATTTATATGTGTAACTATATATAACAGAGACTATATGCATATATATATATATATATATATATATACGTATGTACGTATGTATGTATATTCAGTCATGTCCAACTCTTTGTGACCCCATAGATCATAAATAGCACAAGCACACCAGGCCCCTATATCCTCTATTTCTTGAAGTTTGCACAACTTCATGTTCATTGTTTCCATGAAGCTATTTCTCCATCTCATTGCCATCTCCTTTTATTTTTGCCATCAATCTTCCCCAACATCAGGGTCTTTTCTGATGAGTTTTATCTTCTCATTTATGTTAAGCCAAAGTATTTAAGCTTCACCTTCAGCATTTGACCTTCCAATGCTTTAAGTATTGACTAATTTGATCTTCTTGCTGTTCAAAGGACTCTCAAAAGTCCTCCTATACAACAATTCATAAGTATCAATTCTGCAGTGCACAGCTTTCCTTATAGTCCATCTCTTATAGCCAGCCACACTTTGCTACTGGAAAAACCATAGCCTTGACTATATGGACCTTTGTTAGCAAGGTGATGTCTCTACCTTTCAGTATGCTACGCAAATTTGCCATAGCTTTTGTTTCAAGAAGGAAGAGATGGCTGCATTCACCATCTGCATTAATCTTTGAGCCCAAGAAGATAAAATCTGATACTGTTTCCATTTCTTCTCCCTCTATTTGCCAGGAAGTGATGGTACCAGTTACCAAGTTTTTTTTGTTGTTAAGCTTCAAGCAAGCTTTTGTACTCTACTCTTTCACCCTCATCAAGAGGCTTCTTAATTCTTTATTTCCTGCCATCAGAATAGTATCATTTGCATATCTGAGATTGTTGCTATTTCTCTGGGCAACTTTAGTTTTGGTTTTTGATTCATCTAGCCTGGTATTTGGTATGATGTATACTGCGTATAAGTTAAATAAATAAAGTGACCACATATAGCCTTATTATATTCCTTTTCTAACCTTAAATCAATCAGTTGTTACATGTTTGGTTCTAACTGCTGCTTCTTGACCTGCATACAGGTTCCTTAGGAGACAAGCAAAATGATCTGGTACTCCCATCTCTTTGAGGACTTGCTGAAATTTTGTTGTGATCCACACAGTTAAAGGCTTCAGTGTAGGCAATGAAGCAGAGGTAGATGTTTTTCTGGAACTCCTTTGTTTTCTCTGGCAATTTGGTCTCTAGTTTGTCTGCCTCTTTGAAAACCAGCTTGTTCTTCTGATAATTCTCAGTTGCCGAAGCCTAGCCTGCATTTTTAACTTGCTGGAGTGTGAAATGAATGCAATTTTTTTTTTTTTTTGCAATATGAACATTCCTTGGCATTGTCCTTCTTTAGGATTGTGATGTAAACTGATATTTTCCAATCCAGTAACCATGCTGAGTTTTCCAATTTGCTAGAATATTGAGTACAGCTCTTTAACAGCATCATCTTTCAGGATTTTAAGTAGCTCAGCTGGAATTCCATCACCTTCACTAGCCTTCTTGCTAGCAAAGTTTCTTAAGGCCCATGACTTTATTTTCTAAGGTGTCTGACTCTATATCAGTATGGTTATCTGTGATGTCAAGATCTTTCTCTCAGGGTTCTTTTGTGTATTTTTGCCACCTCTTCTTAATCTCTTCTGCTTCTGTTAAGACTCTATTATTCTGGTCTTTTATCATGCCTATTTTTGCATGAAACATTCCCTTGATATCTCTAATTTACTTGAAGAGATCTCTGATATTTCCCATTCTATGGTTTTCTTCTATCTCTTTGCATTGCTTATTTAAGAAACCTTCTTATTTCTCCTTGCTATTTTCTGGAATTCTACATTCAGTTGGGTATATCTTTCTCTTTCTCCTTTTATTGCTTTCTTTCTTTCCTCAGCTATTTATAAAGTCTCATCAGACAGTCATTTTGCTTTCTTACTTTTCTTTTTTTGGGGGTGGGAGGGATGTTTTTTGCTGCTGCCTCCTGTATGATATTGCAAACCTCTGTTTATAGTTCTTCAGGCAGTCTCTCTATCTATCACCAGATCTAATCCCTTAAATCTATTCATTACCTCCACTTCATATTGATAAAGGATTTTATTTAGGTCATATCTATATAGTCTGATGTTTTTCTGTACTTTCTTCAATTTGAATCTGGTTTTTGCAATAAGCTCATGATCTGAGCCACAGTCAGCTCCAGGTCTTGTTCTAACTGATTGTATAGAGCTTTTGGTTACAAAGTGTATAATCAATTTGATTTTAATACTGACCATCTGGTGATGTCCATGTTTAGAGTCATCTTTTCGGTTTTTGAAAAAGAGTGTTTGTTATGATCAGTGAGTTATCTTGATAAAACTCTATTAGTCTCTGCCCTGCTTCATTCTGCACTCCAAGGCCAAACTTTCTTGTTATTTCAATTATATTCTTATTTCCTACTTTAACATTCCAATCTCCTATGATGAATATAACATCTTTTTTTGTGTTATTTCTATAAGATGTTATAGGTCTTCATAGAGCTGATCAACTTTGGCTTCTTCTGCATGAGTGATTGGAGCATAGTTTTGTATTATTGTGATGGTGAATGGTTTGCCTTGGATTCAAACAAATTTCATTGGTTTTGTTTTGTTATTGTTGTTGTTGTTTTTTTTAGATTATACCCTGGTACTTCTTTTCTAACCCTTTTATTGACTATGAAGGCTACTCCATTTCTTCTAAGGGATTCTTGTCCATTGTAGTATATATAATGATTACCTAAATTAAATTCACTCATTCCTTTCCATTTAAGTTCAAGGACATCCAAGATGTTGATGTTTAATCTTTCCATCTCCTGTGTGATCACATCCAGTTTACTTTGGTTCATAGATCTTATGTTCTGGGTTCCTATGCAATATTGATCTTTATAGTATTGGACTTCCCTTTTTTCACCAGATGTATCTATAACTGAGCTTCCTTTCGGTTTTGGCCCAGCCACTTCATTAGTACTAGAGCTACTTGTTGTCCTCTGCTCTTCCCCAGTAGCACATTAGACACCTTCCACCCTGAAAGACTCATCTTCCAGTATCTCTTTTATCATTTTAGTACTGTCCATGGGGTTTTCTTGGCAGAGACACTGAAGTGGTTTGCCACTTTCTTCTCCAGTGGATAACCTTTTGTCAGAACTCTCTACTATGTCCATCTTGGGTAACTCTGCACTGCATAGCTCATAGTTTCATTGAGCTACATAAGCCTTTCTACTATGATAAGCAGTGGTTCAGGAGGGGACTAACAAAGAACTAATCAAATGGCAGAGGAGGTAGTTGGTATAGTGGAAAAGATGGTATATTTGCCATCAGTAGAAACCTATGTTTAAAACTTGTCCCTAATACTACTAGTTGTGCAACTATTTGCAAGTCACCTAATCTTTATGAGCCTCAGTTTCCTCCTCTGTAAAATTTTAATGCTGCTACTAATTCACAGGATAATTGTATAGACTGAATGAAATATAGTTTACAAGACATATGAAAATCAATTATTATGATTTTAAAATTTTTTTCCTATACCTAGCATGGTGCCTTGCACATAGCAAACACTTAAGATATATTTGTCCAGTTGCTGAGTTAAATTACAACAGGTAAAAGAAAGAGGAAAAGTATGAACAAGTGGAAGAAATTCCCCAGCCTTCTTTGGTAATGCCGTAAACAACCACTCAAGACCATATATCAATTCATTTCAATATATTATACAGAGGTTAAATATCCTCATTAAGTATTCAATTAATTTAAAGAAATATTTAATAAGCAAACAGGAGAACACATACATGCTGGTAGTCCTTGATGTTTGGAATGTTCTTTCTCCTAATCACCACCTCTTAGGTTCCCTGACCTCCTTTAAAAGACTCCACTCAGAAAAATATTAAAAGAAAATCTTCCATATTAACAAATCCTGATTCTTTCAAGTTTTTCCTCATAGGGATCATTAAAAAAAATTTAATCCTTCATTAAATAAGTAAAAGCTTAAAAAAATAACCATGTATACTAGTAAGTGAAGAAACAAATGAACAGTACATATACAAATATGATTAATTGTGCAATATACTCTACCTGGTTAGGAAGAGCAATCATCATGAAAGTGTTTCTTGGCCAAATGTGTAGATAATTAGGTTCCATGGCATACTGTTGGGGGAAAACTCACAGATATTTACTGAAACATTAATGAAACACCTCTGTTAAACTCATTCTCCATATGGTATAAACTTTTCCCTGATAATGTAAATATAATAGTGTCATTTCTCAAACAGAATGACTTGACTGTCTGTCCATTGGGCCCATCAGACAGCTTCTTACAGTCTCCAACAGGACTCAAAGTACATTGTCCTCATGGTACTGGAATGATATGTTGCCTTGGCATATTTGTTTCTTATGTACAATCTTCACTCCAATTGTACCCTGAATTTATATGAACTCTTCTCACTGATGTTGTGTTTGTGTGTGCCCCAGGCTTATAAGGAGGAACGTTTCAAAGCTACTGTTCTTATTCTACTATTTCAACAAATGCTATTGCTTTACGCTAATTGTGTTTACTGGTTGACAGTTGTTGGGAAGCATCAAAGGAATTCTTAATATAATGTATCTAAGAGATGGACTGTTTGAAGTCTCTGTTTGAAGACCTCCAAGGAAGATGAACCCTTGATAGAACAAGGCATGTGTTAAAATGAAGACACAATGCCTCTGACTGGACTAACACAACAGGACACAATTTTCCAAACTCATTCAAAATGCATAGATCATTTGTTCTGGCTCTGGCTGTCAGTACCTAAGGTGGTTGGCTGATATACAGTAGTATCTTCCCTTCATGGTATGGTACAAATATTAGTAGACCCGACCAAAGGACTTGGGTTTGAATTCTAAGACTTGCCAATTATTAGCCATAAGATTTTGGGCAACTTATTTCATTTTTGGAATCAGTTTCCTCGTCTGCAAAGGGAGGACATTGGATTTGATCAGGGCTGGGGAACCTGTTGCTTCAAGGATCAGATGAGCTCCAAAGTCCCATCTAGTTTTCAGTCTACAGTCCTGCGTTCTAACAAATGTCTGACTGGATGACAGTTAAGAGATGATGTTTCTAGTAAAATGCAAGTGTTTTCATCAGTACTATTTGCTAGTTCTGACTTAGGAACCAACATTACAGTTGTGTCTGTTGACAATTCATTTTATTATGACTTCTTGGTTTCATTTGCTTATGACAACATAAAATTATTTACCCTGTATGCTAAAAACATTTCTTTTTACACTGTTGTTGTCATTTTGCATGTTGTTTTCCTTGTTCCTTGTAAGGAAAAATATTTCCCTAAACCAAAAGGAAGAAAAGAAGAGAAGCATCTTTATACTAAACCCAAACTTGCTACTTATTTTTAACCTAATGTTTAAACTAGTTAAGAGTTTGACTTGGCATGGGGTAGTGGCCACATTTTCTTAAAGCAATACATACCACTCTACAGTACATCTTTTATAAAAGGTAACTATAAAAAGATAGAGAAGAAATGTTAATGAGAGAAAAAAATGGGCATTTCCTTACCTCCCCATTCTTAGGTGGAATAGTCAGTTCCATGTACCCATGAGGAATATACTGTTGACTGTAGTTGAAGCGAGCCCGCTTCAAGAACTGTGTTCTGACTGTTGAATAGGCTCCATCACACCCTACAATAAGGTCACAAGTAACTTCTTCAGGTACCCGATTAGATCTGTGAAATCAAGTAAAGAGTTAATCTGTAGGCATAATGGTAACAACAGAGATGTACACCACTTCAGTGTAACTGGGATTTGCCTTGTGGATTTAGCAGTAGCACTCAGCAGACCTTTTCATACGAGCTATGAATTTTCAACTCTTTTGTATTTTGTATTATCTGTAGATTTTCTTCAAAGATTTTGAGGCAGCTAGGTGGCACAGTGCATGAGAGTGCTGGATGTGGAGCAAAGAGGATGAGGTCAAATCCTGCCTCAGATATTGGCTGTGTGACCCTGGGCATGTCAGTTCTCTTTGTTTCAGTTTCTTCAACTCTAAATCAGGATAATAATAGTACCTTCCTGTTGTGAGCATCAAATGAGATCATTTACTACTATATAAAGTACTTTACAAATCTCATAGTACTATGTAAATGCTAGCTATTATTATTGTAGTTTTCACCATTGTAAAGAGTGACCCACACTAATGCTTTGTGGGTAGAGCTATGAATTAGTATAACTATTTTGGAAAGCCATTTGGAATTTGGAATTATGCTAAGAAGGTGAGTAAATGTCAATATCCTTTGTCCAAGAGATCCTCTGCTAGGCATATATCCCATTGAGGTCAAAGATTAATAAAACAGTCCTCTATACACCCAAATACTGATGGCAGCACTTTTGTAGTGGCAAAGAACTGGGAACAAAGTATATACCTACTGTGGAATCAGTAAAGAAGTTATAGTACATGAATATAAGGAAATATTCCAATCCCATAAGAAATATTGAATGTAGTGAATAGGGAGAAGTATGAAAGGACATGTGAATCAGTGAAAAGTGAAATAAGCAGAACAAGGAAACCAATATACAAAAGGACTACAACAGTATGAATGGAAAGAACTGCCACCATAAAACAAATGAAACTGAACAACGTGAAATTAGAATGGCTAAGCTTGGCTCCACAGAAAAGACAAGAGAAGGTACCTTCTTTCCTTCTTCGCGGAGTGGGGCTGTGGGGGTGGGGTGGGGAATAATCAATGTGGAACTTGGCATAAAATGTTATTTGTCGTTTTGCTGAGCAGTTTTTTTTTCTTTTTTATTCTTTGTTATAAGAGATAGCTCACTAGGAGCTGAGGGGAAAGAAGATATTAGGAATATAAGTGATGTAAAATGATATCAATAATTTTTTTTATCTTAAAAAAATAACCCATAATATTGTTCATTGGAAAGACTGATGTATCTGGTGTGAGGGGATCTGAGTTCAAATATGACCTCTATTACTTTCTGACTGATCTTGGGCTCACTTTGCCTCTAGAACTCAGTGTTCTCATCTATAAAATGAAGGGTTTGAACTAAATGAAGATTAAGGTTTCTTCTAGCTTTAAATATACAATCCAATGATCGTCCTCATATTCAACAAACACTGACTGACTGCCCACTATGTGCAAGTTATTGTGCTGGGCTTCAGGAGTTTAGAAGATGGAAGAATCAATGAAGCCTAGGATGGTTGGAGGTTTCATGGAGGAGATGGGACTTGAGCTAGGCCTTCAAGATAGGGTAGAACTTAAGAGAAAGGAAAATGACAGGGACAGCAATCAAGATAGTAGAAAAAAAAAGACTTAGAAATAGGAATGTGTTTAGTCCAGGAACAATGACCAGATCAATGTGACTAAAGTATATAGGTCATTTAGCAAAGTTACAGAAAATGAGGTTGGTCTGGTACTGGCTAAGAAATAGAGTGGTAGATCAATGGAAAATGTTAGGTACACAAGACACAGTAGTCAATGACTATAGTAATCTATTGTTTGATAAATCCAAAAACTCCAGCTTCTGGGATAAGAACTCACTATTTGACAAAAACTGTTGGGAAAACTGGAAAATAGCATGGCAGAAACTAGGCATAGATCAACACCTGATACCATATACCAAGATAGGGTCAAAATGGGTACATGATTTGGACAAAAAGGTGACACCATAAGCAAATTAGGAGAGGAAGAAATAGTTTACTTGTCAGATCTATAGAGAAGGGAAGATTTTATAACCAAGCAAGAGATAGAGAACATTATGAAATGTAAAATGGATCATTTTGATTACATTAAATTAAACAGGTTTTGCACAAACCAAACCAATGCAACCAAGATTGGAAGGAAAGCAGAAAGCTGGGGACTAATTTTTAACAGCCAGTGTTTCTGATAAAGGCCTCATTTCTCAAATACATAGCAAACTGAGTCAAATTTATAAGAAGACAAGTCATTTCCCAATTGATAAATGGTCAAAGGATATTAACAGACAGTTTTCAGAAGAAGAAATCAAAGCTATCTATAGTTATAAGAAAAAATGCTCTAAATCACTATTGAATAGAGAAATGCAAATGAAAACAACTCTGAGGTACCATCTCACACCTATCAGATTAGCTAATATGACAGAAAAGGAAAAAGATAAATGTTGGAAAAGATGTGGGAAGACTGGAACACTAATGCATTGTTGGTAGAGTTGTAAACTGATCCAACTATTTTGGAGAACAATTTGGAAGTATGCCCAAAGGGCTATAAAATTGTGCATACCCTTTGATCCAGCAATACCACTATTAGGTTGGTATCTCAAAGAGATCATAAAAAAGGGAAATGGACCCACATGTACAAAAATATTTATAGCAGCTCTTTTTGTGGTGTCTACTATAGGAAATTGAGGGGATGCTCATCAATTGGGGAATGGCTGAACAAATTGTAGTATATGAATATAATGAAATACTATTGTGCTATGAGAAATAATGAATAAGTGGGTTTTAGAAAAACCTGGAAAGACTTAAATGAACTGATGCTGAGTGAAGTGAGGAGAACCAGAAGAACATTGTACAGAGTAACAGCAACACTGTACAATGATCAACTATGATAGATCAGCTCTTTTCAGCAATACAATCATCCAAAATAATCACAAAAGACTCATGATGCTATCCACATCCAGAGAAAGAACTACAGAGTCCGAATGCAGATTGAAGCATAATATTTTCACTTTTTTGTTGTTTGTTGTTTTTTTTCTCATGTTTTTTCCCTTTTGTTAAGATTCTTCTTTCACAGCATGACTAATGGGGAAATACATTTAAGATGATTGTACACATATAACTTGTATCAGATTGCTTGCTGTCTTGGAGGGGGGAGGGTAGAAAGGAAGGGAGAAAAATTTGGAACTCAAAATCTTATAAAAACAAATGTTGAAAACTTTCTTTACATATAATTGGAAAAAATAAAATACTATTAAGTACAAAAAAAGTAAATAAGTTTGGTTCAGTAGGTAAGGGCTAGATTGTGAAGGACTTTACATATCAAGCTACAGGCTTTGGAGTGGAGTGCCACCTGATCAAGGTGCCAGATTTGATACTGTATGTACAAAATGGTATTTAGCAAGATGAATCTGGCAAAGTGAAGAAGGATGGATTGGAAAAGGGAGAACATGGAGGCAGGGAGAACAGTTAAGAGACTTACTTTATAGTGCAGGTATGAGGTGATGAGGACATGCACTAGGATAATGGCAGTGGAAATGAAAAGGAAGGGACAGAAAGGAGAAATATAAAGAAGAAAGACTAGATAGTATTTGTTAACAGACTAGAGATGAAGAGAGAGGACAGACTAAAGGATGAGAATACACTTAAAGGATAGGATGAGGAGGAAATGGAACCAGTGAAGGAAAGACACAGAGAAGCTCAAGAAGCAGGAAGAAAACAGAACAGTATACAGTAAAGAGAGTGTTGGACTTCGAGAAAGGACAACCTGACTCAGATCCAGCCTCTTGACACTTACTAAAAATTCTTGACTACTCATTTAACTTCCTTGAGCTCCATTTTCCTCATTGTAAAATACATACAAGTAGGTACTTAACAGGCTTGTTTGTTGTCAAGATCAAATGAGGTTATATGCGTAAAGCACTTCAGAAACCTTAAAGGGCTACACAAATGGCAGCTCTTATTATTGTTGTTATTGTTACTGTTGTTGTCAGACTACAAAAATTCTATGGCAGAGGGAGATAGTATTTTAAGAAAGACTGGGTCATCAGTTAGCATCAAATGCTACAGAGAGGGAAAGGAAGATGAAGACAGAGAAAAAGATCACTGGATTTGTCCAGTCTCCTCATATATTTTCCCCAGTAACTATTTTTAAAAGTTAGTTCCTATCTCAGTAGATCTCAAGTATAAGCTAAATTAATTAGATAATTGAAATTGTATAAACATAACATTGAACATTAAGGAAGAGACTGAAAATTTCATCTGATTCAAATGTACATTTGGAGGCCCCTACGATTCCTTCAACCTTTAACATTTTATCTCTTAAAAAAGGAAACACATTTTCAATGAACATTTCCCAAGATAATTATTTAAGCCTTTTAAAAATTATTTACCAAAGGATAATTCTCCACCTCCCAACCCTTCCTCTCTAGTCCTTTATGAGGACTGATGGCTGTGATTAATTACCCAAGGAGAGTGACTATGCCTTCTTCAGGTTTACAATTCAACAACTTGTGGCCAAAGTGCACCTTTGCAGTGGGATATTTTTCAACAGCTGGAGAACAAACAGAAAAACAACACGTGGAGATGTAATTTAAATTCTTTTTTATACCGAATTCAAGAAGAGTTGAGATTTTCACTTAATGTTTAATCTGGTACAGTGACTTATTGACATCATTCAAATTAATTGGTTTAATATCATTCCTATTTGACATCATTTCCCAGTATCATTTTAGGAGTAAAATTTTAAATAAGTATAAACTTGTCTTCTTTCTTCTCATTTCCACATTAAAATTTTTTAAATCCAGTCCCATTTGTTTAAGTCTCATATACCTGAAGGAAGGGCACACTGGGAAAAAAGAATGAGCTGGAATCTAGCTGCTATATCATGTTACAATATGTCAGTTGTGTAAATGCTCATGAGTCAATAATACCTCAATTACTCACATACTTATTTGTCCTTGTATCTGTTTTGAACAGCTCTATTGCCAGGAAAGCTTTCAATTCAAAGTAATATTAACTTGGTATTTTAGATCGTTACTGTATCAAGTAATTAGCATTTTGTAGAAAATCAACCAGTTACTGAGCACTGATGAAGCACTGATTATGAACCGGGTACTGTGAAAGTGCTATGGATACAAAGAATCAGGCAACCAGACAAACTCCAATTAAAATGTTAAAGTTGCTATATCGGTCCCAATTATCCCAGTAACACAACAATGCAAAAAGGTGAATGAGATTTAATTAAATAAACATATTAGACTTACCAGTCAATAGGTCCTTATTTAGATGTTCTCTATTTATAGAAAGAATATACTAGAAAAAAATGGAATTTGAAAAATCATTTAGGAAGAACATAAAAATATATTTCTGAAGTATGGGACAATTTTTCTACTAGATAGGTAGTTGAAAAATTAATAAGCATGCTATCATTTCTTTTTAAATTATTCAACCAAAATTTATTATTTTTATTATTTATTTTATTTATAATTTTATTAAGATTTGTAATTGGGAAAATAAAATCCTTCTCTTTTTAGAATTTAGCCGTGTTTTCACAAAAACAGGGGATATAATCCAATCATAAAGTATTTCTTCACTTAGTTCCTAGTGCATTTCCTTGCACAAAGTAGATTCACTCAACAAATGTTCGCTTCACTGAACAAAATCAGATCATGTCACTCAGCTGTTTTGGAAATCTTTTGAACTCCTACCTATCCCTATATAATTCTACATAGGCAATAGGTTCTGGATCTGTGATTTCACTGCTATAGGGAACTCCTAGGTAAGGAAACTCCCTCTACTTATCCTAAACATACTGTTATTATTCAAAAACAACTTTAGAACTCCTCTGTCATTGCCTCCACATCCAGCAACAAAGACACCAAAACAAGAAAATCAGTCATATTATTCTTTCAGACTGATATGCTGGTTTTGACCCAAAACAGTAGTGTCCAATTTGATCACTAACTCTATCAACCGGATTCATCCTTGAATACCATTTGGCTATTTCCAAAAGTAAAATCAACCTTCAAAGGACAAAAATTAGCCAGCATTAAGTATCACAGAAAAACTTCTCAAAGGTGCTTTGAATTGTACAACATTCACGCACGCACACATACACATGTGAGCACATACACACACACACACACCTGGCACATTTATTTGAAAGCTAACAGTTACATTAGCTTATTGTTATACCTCGAATAGAGTTAATCATATATATAACACACCTAGGCATACATTAATTAAAAAATAATGTTAGATGGAATTTGCTAATAGGAAGAAAGAATATTTTATAAGTGAACAACCTAGGGGCTAGGGCTAAGAGAATCTCTGGCCACACTCCACACCCCAACACATACATACATTGTCACACTGTTTCAAAGTCAATGGAGTAAGTAGTATTCAGAATTCTATGTAGTAAAAGGGATCCTAAAATCTCCAATTCCATCCTTCCACCTCTGAATCTTCCTTACCTGCCTGAGAAAGAAAGGTGTCTGCAATCCTATGATTAGAGATTCATTTATTAGGTTGAGGTATATTTAATGCTAGGTACCATCTTTAAAATGCAGTTAGCCTTGTCATTTTTACTTTGATGTGATTTTATTTTTTTAATCATAGAATTAGAGAATCCCAGAGCTATAATGAACCTTAGAGATCATGTTAATCTATCTCACTTTTCAAAACATTAAGCCCTGGAGAGATTATATGGCTTTCTTAAAAACTAGAATCCATATCTCCTAATGCTCCATTCCCTCCCCATCCTCACTCCTTTGAAATAGCTAAGAGCTAGGACCCCCAAAGAGTCAAAACTTTAATGTGAGAGGAGTATAAGGCACCCCTCATGAGAATAAGAATATATCTGGTTGGGGAATGCAGTGAGGGAGGGGTCCAGGATAGTTGGGGAACAATGTGAAAGCCCTGGGCATCTTAAGTAATGACAGAGGGGATTGAAAGAGAAGGTGGGAAGACATGAAAGACAAACAACACAGATCACAGTTATTTGCGTAACACACTGGTGATTGTTCTGAACTGGAAAATGAGAATCAGAGATTCCAACAAAATTGATTCATCCTAAGTACATAAAAGGCCAAATTAAGAGGAATGCTGATACCTTTTAAGAGATACCAATATAACTGATTTGTAAGTATATGATGTATCCTAAAGTGAAAAGCTGAATTAACAACTTAGTCTGTAAATAGCTTGGTCCTGCTAGGAATAAAAAAAGAAATTCCTTATCACCTTGCTAAAATTCATAAAAATCAAGGCTATTTTTATTATCCTGCTCTGTACCCCTGGTGTCTGATATGCTGATTGTTATAAATGTTATATTGTTATATGCAATGCAACAGAACCCAGAAATGTTATTTCAGTATTTCAGGAAGCATTTCAATGAATAGGAAGAATTTAAATATTCCTTCTTGTTCGGAGAACATATAGATGATTTTTATACCCAGTTAAGTACTTTATCATATCTATAAAACCATAGGTTTTTTAGAGATTCCAAAAACAAAGCATCTTGATCATCCCCTCCTCCCTACCAACTTTCATATATAGCTCTAACTAAAAGGGAAAGTTGGTTCATTATTTTCTTAACTAAAATTAATCAAAGGTAAAATAAAATTCCTCAAGTCTCATTTCCCTAATGCTAATCTAATACAATGGTGATATTGTAAAAATTAAGTAACATGAGTAATAATAAATAAGCTTAAAGATTTTTTAAAATTACCTATGAGAAATAATATCTACAGGTGATTTATGGAATCACTTCAGGAGACAGCTTTAACTCTTGCTTTTAAGTTATTTATATGGGAACAACTTCTAAGATGGTGCCAGATTCAGAAAGGAACAATGGAGAAAATGGCAAGATTCCAAGAAATTCCAGATTGAATAACAGAATGAAACTAACTAAACAATACTGCCCAGAGCTTCCAATGTATTCTTATAAATGCATTCAGCTACAGTGGTTAGGGTTTCATAAAAAATGAAATAAAATAAAACAAAAAACCCATTTATATTGGGGGGTAATACTTTTTTTAATATCTGAAACCCACTTTCTCCACTGTCTCTAGGTCTGCCCTGCAGCACACCCCTCACCCTCTCCACATATACCTAAGTACATTCTTTAAATACTTTCTCATCTGTTTAGAAGAACTTCAGAGAAGTTCAGAAATATGTACTTTCCTCTCCCCTCTCCCTAAATGAATCCTATCCATTCTTCAAGGCCCAGGACCTTTTGGTATTAAGGGACCTTAGATTTAGAGCTGGAAGGGACTTTTTTTTTTTTGCTTTTTGGAGAGGGGAAGGCAGGGCAATTGGGGTTAAGTGACTTGTCCAAAGTCACATGGCTAGTTTTGTGTTAAGTGTCTGAGGTCACATTTGAACTCAGGTCCTCCTGACTCCAGGGCTGGTGCTCTATGGGAAGGGACTTTTAAAGTTATCCAGTCTAAAGCTCTTTGTGGAACCTTCTTTAACAGCTTCAACTTTCTTCCTATCAAAACTTTGGCAATCTTCATTGATATTTCCTAGTTGAAAGTTTTCTTATATATAGTCAATGTTTTCAAATCATTTCACAAGTGGAAATAATATCACTCCACAGGATGTGATGGTATGTTCCCTGAAAGTAAAGATAGTATCTTATGCTTCTAATGCACTTATAGCCCAGTATTGTGAAGACAATAAGTGCCCAAACAATGATGGATTGATTCTAACATAATATCATCTGAAACCTAGAATAGTTGATCTTCCTCTCTCTTTTTCCTCTCACCACTTTCTATTCCTGTGAAGGTATCAACATGATACCAAAATGAACATTCTATTCTGTAGGTCAGAAAAAAAACAACAACCAAAAACCCAAAATAACCTCCCCCTCAATTGAATAACAGTGAATTTAATCAAAAAAATAAAAATAAACAGCAACAACAAAAACCTCCAGCATGCTAAATGTCTGAATTTTTCACATTATCATATGTACCCATAGATTTTGCTTCCTTGAGGATACCACTACTGACTAAAAATAAGGAAAAATGAGAGAACTCTATCTAACAAAAGTTATAACCAGAGGAAAAGCAGGATTGCCCAACTTTTGCTGTTGCTCTTAGGATAAAAAAAAGAACTTTTCTATGTGAAAATTAAGAGGGCAGGGGTTTCTAGTTTGCTGAAAGACATCTTGCATACCTGCTTTTCCAAGGAAACAAATTCAGAAAATGTAATTTGATAAGAAAACCCTCCTTTTAAGCTCAGTATGCTACTGTATGAAAGTTAACAAGTGAAAAAAGAAAACCACATGAAAGCTTTGGTTTTTAAAAACTACATAGTACCATCTGGTTGCTGTTTTCTTTTTTAGAAACTGTTGCAGGCAAGAGGGGAATGGTTCTACTCCAGTTCTCAAAGTTGAAATGCAAATCAGTTCTAGTGAAGTTATTTTTGAAGGAACATGAAAAAAAATCAGTCTACTAGAAGTGCTTTTGCTCTTCAGCATTGAATGAATAGATGGGTATTTATTTTCCTTTCTACTTATCTCTACAGAGCACATTTATGTCAATGAAGCATTCAGAGAAGCTGAGATAAAGTCTGCAGGATGGGTCAAAATTATTCAGGTTTCTTTTTTTCCAATTTTCTATCCACCAAAGAAGGACCATGACTTTAAAAGAGAGCACTGACCTCTCCTTGCCTTAGAAGAGAGGCCTCCTAAGAGGTGAGATATAAAGATCTGTGCAAGCAAAGAAATCAGCTCCAACACTTTCCACTTGAGTTTGTTTTGAGAGTGTTGAGTGGACATCCAAAGCTTACCTGTTCTTTAAAGCTTGGTTAAATTTCTGTTCAATTAGTATTGAGAGCAAGCATTTCATTAGTGGACCTGGGATATAAGGACTAGGGCCAGCAACAAACAAACACACACACACACACACACACACACATACACAAACACACACAGAAAAGGAGAAAAAGAAGAAGAAGAAGAAGGAGAAAGAGGAGAAGGAGGAGGAAAAGGAGAAGGAGAAGGAGAAGGAGAGGAAGCAGAAGCAGAAGATGAAGAAGAAAGAATGAAAGAAAGAAAGAAAGAAAGAAAGAAAGAAAGAAAGAAAGAAAGAAATTTATTTTCTGTTGAAGATTATAAGGATCTTCTCACCTGGGACTCAAAGAAATGCCTCTACCCCCCTCCTCAGAATGCACCTGAAAGTGCTGAATAGAGAGAAAGTCACTCCAAGTTGGAGGAGAAGGGTAATGGTTACAAACAATTACAAACAAATGGTGATGCCCACATTCCAAAGGGAGAATTCCAGACGGAGAGGGAGTGAGAATCTTAGCCCAGAAAAAAAATCTTTTCTCTTTATACAAATAACACTTAATAGAGATATGCATATATATGTAGAGATTTGTGCATAAGTTTTATATATATATTATATGAGGCAGACAAATTAACATAACATATTTTTAAACAAACATAACAGAACCTATGTGATAAAATGAGTGCTGTCTCCTTCAAAATAACTGCTTTCAATTTATTATGAAGATGTTGCCATTTCCCAAACCATTTTTTAACTTTTCTTTTGGGATTGATTTTGATAAAAGACTGTAACACACTTCCTGAGAGGTAGAAATCTTTGTTCTTTTTGAATGGGTTTGATCTCTGGAAATTGATAAAAATCATTCAGAATGAAATTTAAGGGATAAAGGGGTAATTAAATAGGGCAATGCCATCTGAAGTACAAAAAAAGGAAATATGGCTATAATATGACATTTTCTCTGTGTGTGTGTGTGTGTGTGTGAGAGAGAGAGAGAGACAGAGACAGACAGACAGACAGACAGACAGAGACAGCCAGAAATAGAGAGACAGACATTCTTAAAGCAATTTCAAAAATATTTTGCACAATGACAACACTTTTGGAATAAACATATATCCTCCTACAGTGAGTACTTTGAAGAACAGTACTTATTGAAATCATGGCTCTGACACTAGCTATATTTCCCATGGGTAAGTTATTCAATCTTTTGGAGTATCAGTCTTTTCATCTTTAAAGTGTGTATGATAACAGTCATGTAGTACTTATTTCATAAGCTTGTTTTAAGTATCAAATGAGATAAAATATCTATCTATGTAAACTTTGTAATTCTTGAACCACTATTATCAATTATTATTATTATTGTGCTATGGTTGTTCAGGTAAGTGTTATATTTTGGGTAATGCTAAGGTAAGAAGGATAAAAACCAAAGTTAATAAGTTCTAGGTTTTAGACATAACTATTATTCAAGGAAATATCTCAAGTGAAAATTTACCTGATTTTTTGTCCCATAAGGAATTGCAGATTTTTTTCCCGAAAGAGAATGAATCATCCTTGCTCTCATAGGAATGCCCTGGGATACAACCTATAAAATCAGAGATGACTAAGTTATGTTTCAAATAATAAAATTTATCAAATAGATTTCAAATCATGGTTTTCAAATCTCTTTCATAAAACTAATACAAATGATTGACCGATTTATAGCACATGAATTGTGTTTGTCCTTTGTTTTCGAAGAGGACCATGGCATCAGGGAAACAATGACATGACTTGCAGTTGACTTTCATTTGAGTGAGGGAGGGCTGTGCAAGGTCACCAGTCTGACTTTCTCCTCTAGAGCCATCTGGATCCAATGACCTGACATTCATCAGGATGACTGGAGATGACCCAGGATGCAATGGGAGACCCTGGCCCTTTAAGGCTAAGGCCTTTTCAGGTACTCATTTAGAGTGAGGTAATAGGCCTCTTTAAGCAGTGAGTCAAGGGATGGCCTCTAGGACCTCATTTAATGAATGAATGGGAAACTTGGTTCTCCTGAAGGAGCTTATATAAAAAGCAGGAGCCTTTTTAGAACCAAGAAGGGATCTTGAGGGTTTAGTAGCAAAGAGAAAGGAGTGAGGAAATCAAGAAGAGAGCCAGAAAAACAGGAAATATGGGATAACCAGTGAAAGTACAAGGAGGAAGCAGAACTGGGATAAACAAAAGAGAGCCTGAAGACAGCCATTGGCCCCAAAGGCAGCTAGGAACAGAAGACTTGAGCTGAGGCTACCAGTTGTATAAATCTTCTCACAGATCAAGGGAAGTTCCAAGAAAGGTCTGCTCTTTTTCCCAACTCCCCTTCCTAGTGCTTGTCTATTAGCATATCTTGATGCTTCTTTACGCAATCATTTCTGGTAACCTGAATTTTGCCTCAATCACAAAGAAGCCAGGAGTTAACTAGAAATAAATAAATAAACATGTAAATTAAGTCAGAGAGAGTCAAAGGTCTTAATTTATTTTTCTAAATAGGGGTTCAGAGGGATCATGATTATGATTGTAGGGAACTATGTGAGCCTGAGGCACAATTATATAGCCTTAGCCACAAAATTACCTTATTTTAGTAATAGGATTTTGTAATAGTAGGAGAGTTAGTAAAAGTGAAATCAATTTCCACTACTTGGAGATATTTTAGAGGAGATTTCTATTTGGGTACAAGTTGGAGCAAATGGCTTGTGATTTCTCTTTTACCTCTGAGACTGTGTTACTCTATGGTTCAATCTTTGTATTAGTGGGAGGTTGGTTTTGCCTCATACTGATAACTCATTGTGCTAAAGAGGTGTTTTGAAAGGCCAGGTCAATGAACATGAATTTGGATAAGTCTTAAATAGCTAGAGAGGCTTCTCAATGTGGGTACAATTGACTGTAGCTTTAAGTAACAATCAACTTTGAAGAAACCTGTCACCAAAAAAGTGTTCATTGACTCACTGATCGCCTCAAATGGTGGCTATATTTAAGGTAAAGTGCTAGGTGCTAGGGATACAAAGACAAAATTAAGGATACTCTCTGCCCTCAAGAAACTCACTTTCTACTGGGGGTATACAACATGTACACAGATAAGTACAAGATAATTTAGAGTAGGAAAGAGCATGAGCAAGCTAAGATAATTAGAAAAAGCTTGTCATTGGAGGTGGCACCTCAGCTGCGCCTGGAAGGAAGTTAGGGATCCTAAGAGGCAGAGATGAGAAGGCAGAGCATTCCATGGATGGGAGACAACTAAGACAAAGGCATGGACACAGGAAGGAGGCCAGTAGGTTTAGAATCCAGAGTGCAGAAAATGGAGTAATGACAAATGTAGTTGTTCAAGTAGGCTGGAGTCAGATGAATTCTTTTGGCAAGAGCTACTCATGAAGACTATATATTGGGGTTGTGGGCTCCATCCGAAAAAAATATAAACCTACATCAATCAAATCACAGGTCTTTAAGGTACTGAAGCAGTAAGACCTAGGCATCTAAGGGTAAAATACAATTTTCTAAACCATTATGAAGACAGGATCTAGTGACATTGAAAGATAACCAATTGTTATATTCTACTTTTTACTTACTCCAAGTACCCACAATAGATTCTTTGCCCCCCAGTATGGATGGTAATCTCTATGGGACTTAGATGACACACATCAAGAATTATTGCTGAAAAATTAATCATCCGGTGACCTTCCTGGTGATAAGCCAATTTAGCTAGACTTCCCTTGGACAACAGACATCATTTTCATCACTGGCCCTATAAACAAAGCCTTTCCAGCTTTCCCCCAGGACATAACACATATAAAGCATTTTGCAGTCCTAAAGTGCTGTATGGAAGCTGTTAATTATTATTGTTGTTATTAGCATTAATAACAAATTATAATAATTAGTCAACAGAAGCTTACAAATCTTATACCCTGTTGACACAGGGTGGGTATAAGAATTAATCCAGGGTCACTTCCACTCCATGAGGAGGAAAAAGAGCAGGACTTTAGTAGAGGACTATACTTTACAAGTCCTAGGGAAACAATAGAAGACAACCCACCTGATCTTCTAGTCCAACGGCTTTAAGAGCCTGACGTCCTCTATGAGAAAGGGCCAGATTAATACTTCTTCCACCAACAAATTTTGCAACTCGGATATCTAAGACACAAGAAACAAATTCCAGGTTATGTAAATGTAGTTGATGGTAGAAGATACACCATATAGCAAACGAAAAATGTTTTTGAGGAAGCTTGCAAACTCAAAATCAAATCCTAGAAATCAATAATTTCTCTAAATAAGATATTAATAATGTTTATTTTGTACACACTTTTGGAATTTAAAAGCCCAGTAATAGTTCCTTTTTTTTCTTTTCATTAAAGAAGTCTAGAAAAATTGGCAAGACCAAGAATTAAAACCACAGTCACCATTTTTTGCTTACCTTCCCTAGCTTCATAGACATCAACTTGGAAACCTCTCTTTGCAAGGAAGCAAGCGTTTAAAGCACCCACCTAAAAGTAAAGTGAAATTTTTTTTTCATATTTCTACAGGCTTTTGATATGAAAATAATTTTAAGTCATTAAAATTAAATATATCACACCAACTGGCTTTTAAAACCCTATATAATGAAACCCCTTCCTCTTTTTCCAGTTATCTTACATTTTACTCCCCTTGATAAAATGTACAAACTACTGACACTGGTAGTATTGTTCCTTGCATAAGGCATTCTATTGCCTGACTTGGTGCCTTTTCCTTGGTTGTCTCCCATGGATGAGATGCTCTCACTTCTCACCTCTTCCTGGCTTTCTTTGAGATGAAGCCCAAACCCAGCTTCTGAGGGAGGTTTTTCCCAGACTCCTCCACTGCTAATGTTTAGACTACCTTCTACTTACCCTGTCTATATGACAGCTGTTTACATGTCTTCTCCCCTATTAGAAAGTGAGCTTTTTGAGGACTAGCACTGTGTTTTCCCCTTTCTTTGTATCCCCAGCACTTAGTACAGTGTCTAGCATGTAGTGAGAACCTAATAAATGCTTGTTAGCTATCTCTGATCCATTTTGCCAGTTTTGTGGTCTCTGTCACTGAATTTACCTTACTCATTATCCATGAAACATAGTAACCTACATGCAGATTGGAGTTATAGCTCTACTTTCTCAGAGCCCTCTCCCTTAACTCTCTCTCATGGCACCTCACTTTAACAAAAGTCTGTTGGCAGTTTTCTGATTTAATGTAATAGTTGTAATTCAATACTGTGAATATATAGGACGAGCTGTCTCAGATCCTTTTAGGAATTTAAAAATACTCCTGAGACACAGAAAAATGATCATTTGACAAATATTTATTAAGCTTCATACGTGAGGCAAGTTGCTAAGCCCTGTAAGGTTATGCAAAGGTGTCAAAAGCACACTCTTTTTCCTAAAGCTTCTGATTACATAGCAGAGACTTTGCCAGATTCAGTTTCTATATACTGGTATGTAATGATTTAAGCCAATGTTGTTAAATTGTTATAGGAATCTGAAGATCTTCCCTGCCTCTAGGCCCTTTGACAGGCTTAAGTGGCTCTGAGAACCTTCCCTGATTTGAAAGTAAACTCTGCCCCCTAATAGGCTGAATGTAGTCACATGGAGCCTGTGGTGGAAGGCTTGATTTTCCGGGAATGCCCACGCCTTGTTTCTTTGTGATTGTGTAGTGGGTCAAGAGGGCTGTGACAATCTCCGAGCCAGGAGAAGGCTATATATATGCCCTGATGAGAGGTTTTGCTTTGGGGCTCACTTTGGAAAGGGTTGTGTGATTTGGCCAGATGAGATTCTGGGAAGCCGTTGAGCCCTCCCTGGCCCCCCTCCCCTTACCGCTTTGAAAACCCAGATGTTGGTGCTTCCCTCTCTGGTAACTGACTAGGTATGGATATAGTGATCAGATGGTTGGAAGCCCGTCTGCTGATCTGTTTCTTTGTCTGCTTGTAACTTCTGCTTGTTAATTTGTGTTTGTATTCTGTTTGTATTCTCTGAAGTTCAGGGTGCTGACTTTTCCCCCTGAACTAGGTAAATGATATTTGTTTGATTGATTAAAGTGAGATTGTTAACCCATTTTGAGTTGCTTTCCTTTTGAAAAGCAGATCTAAGAACCTGGGCTAGCAGCCATCCTGGGTATGCTAGGGTGCTTGCTGCTACACAAATTCAAATAAAAACGGGCCGCATATTGAATTGTAAACCACATACTAACATTATCAATGCTCTACTGTATTTTTATTTATTTTGTTAAGTATTCCCCAATTATATTATATATATATAGTATAATATATTATGTATAATATAATGTGGTATAATATAATATATTATATATAAATAATATTTTAGCTTCCCCCAATTATATATAAAACCAATTTTTAATATTTGTTGGGTTTTTTTAAGTTTGGAGTTCCAAATTCAATCCCTCTTTTCTTCCCCTCCCCTTCCCTAAAACAGTAAGCAATCTGATATACGTTATAAATATTCAATCATTTACTACATTTCCATATTAGTTATTTTGAATAAGAAGACAAAAAAAAAAGAAACAAAGAAAGTGAAAAAATAATATGCTTCAGTCTGTATTCAGACAACATCAGTTGCCTGTGGAGGCAGATAGCATTTTTTATCATCAATCCTTTCGGATTGTCTTGGATAATTGTATTGCTAAGGATAGTAAAGTCACTCATAGTTCTTCATTCTACAATATTCTGTCACTGTGTACAGTGTTCTCTTGGTGCTACTCACTTCACTCTGTATCAGTTCATATAAGTCTTTCCAGGTTTTTCTGAAATCATCCTGATCATCATTTCTTATAGCATAATAATATTCCCTTACAATCACATACCACAACTTGTCCAGCCATTCCCTAATTGATAGGCATCCCCTCAATTTGTAATTCTTAGACACTACAAAAAGAGCTGCTATAAATATTTTTTGTACAAATAAGTTCTTTTCCCTTTTTAAAAAAATCTCTTTGGGATACAAACCTAGCAGCTGTATTGCTAGATCAAAGCATATGCAGTGTTATAGCCCTTTGAGCATAGTTCCAAATTGCTGTCCAGAATGGTTGTATCAGTTCACAACTCCACCAACAATGTATTAATGTCCTAGTTTTCCCACATCCCCTCCAATATTTATCACTTTCCTTTTCTGTCATATTAGCCAACCTGATGGGTGTGAGGTGGTAGCTCAGAGTTGTTTTAATTTGTATTTTGCTATTCAATAGTGATTTAGAGCATTTTTTCATATGATTGTACATAGCTTTTTAAAATCCTTTTTAAGTTTTTCCAGGCTTTCTTTTAGGGCCTGAGACCAATTTACATTTTCATTTGATGTTTCACATGAACCCACTTTGACATTGTTGTCGTCTCCTAAGTTTGTACCTCAATCCTCCCTGTAACCATGGTAACCTTCTATAGTCAAGTTCTTTAAAAAAATTTTTTTTTCTCATTTTTTTCTGACTATTTTGTGACTTTATACTTTTATGTGAGAGTTGGGCTCTGATCCTGCACTGTCCCAAACTTCTTGGGGCCTAACTGTTGACTTTCACAGGGCCTTAGGGCCTAGCTGCTAGTTTGTACTGGGTGGGTAGGAGGCTCAGAGGGGAGAGATTCCCTGCTGGTTTGTACTGGAGGGTGGGGCCTCCTTTTTGGCCTGCTCTGGGGGTAAGGTTTTACTGCTGGCCTGCCCCAGGGATAGAGCTTCCCTGCTGATTTGCTCTGGAGATGAGGCCTCTCTACTGGCCAGCCAGCAGAGTTGGTTGGTACTGGGGGCAGAGTTTTGATGCTGTATGGTTCTGGGTGTGAGACCTTGCTACTGGTCAACAACGGGGGTGAGGCCTTGCTGGTGGTCTGCACTAGGTTTGGGGCTTGCTGTGCGGCTAGTCTGGGACTACTGTCTTTCACGGAGGGGAGCCCTTGCTCATGGATTGTCCTGGGGCTCAGAGCCCCACTGCAGGCCCTCTGATGTGCAGTCTGCTGCTGCTGATCCTTCACCATGCTCCTGTCCCATTCCAGTGAGACAGATTATTCCTGCTATGCTGGTAAATTGCTTCCATTTGCTCCTAAATTTATTCTGAGGAGTTTTTTCTTTTTTTTTTTTTTTTTTTAGTTGCAGATCAGATGTTTAATATGCAGAATAGAAAATAAAATAAAAACATGAACACTGCTATTCACTGCAATTCATTTCTTAAATTTTCTTACTTATCTTCTCTCGCCTCAACCAATGTGCTTATCTTTACTATTTGTCCCATTCCTACCATCAAGATAGCATAATGCTAGCTTCCCTGTAACAACACTAGGTTCACAGCAATTCCTCACACAGGCCTCTGATTTATACCTTATGATTCTTTTCTTAGAACTGCTTCTTGGTCTCTACC
>CM053586.1:256032344-256083118 GCA_028646515.1 Pseudochirops corinnae
ATAAAAGGAAATAGCAGTTTAGGGGATAAGGAAAGGCTTCATGTAGAAGGTGATATTTGAACTGAGTCTTGAAGAAAAGAGAGTCTATGAGGCACAGTTGAGGAGATAGTATATTCCAGGAAAAGGTGCAAGGATAGGAGAGAGGATGTCATATGTGAGGAATAGAGAGAAGGACAGGTTGGCTGAATGCAAAGTGTAGAAGAGGAAGTAACATACAAGTAGGCAGGAAAGATTTGGAAAGTCTTCAAATGCCAAACTGAAAAGTTTATATTTTATTTCAGAGACAATAAGAAGCCTTTCTAAATGTGTTTAGTGAGGAAGGGAATAACATAGTCAGATTTGCACCAAAAGAAAATCACTTTGACAGCAGTATGGAGGATGAACAGAAATGGAGAGAAAATATGAGGCAGAGAAGCCAATTAGTGGCTATTGCAATAATCTAGGTAATAATGGATGGTGAGGGGTCTCAACTAAGGTGATAGCAGTATGAATAAAAAAGGGTCATATGTTAATGGAGATCGACAAGATTTGCAACTGATTGTGGGCAAGGGAGGGTTAGGAGTTGATGCTAACACCAAGATTTTAAGGATGACAGTTAAAAACAAGGAATAATTATCACTTATGGGATACATGCCAATTATCTGGCAAGTGCCAGGAGAACGGCCTTGAGTTGTTCTTTCGAGTTAGGAATCAAAGGCCTTACAGAGGTCTTTATCTTTGATGGGGTTTTATATATGAAATATTAACTTACATTCCATAGGGGAGAGGGAATCAACTTCTCAGACTCAAAGATCCTAATGGGAATAACAGCCTTACTTATTAATATAGCTATACATAAATGTGTTTGTGTGTATATGTATATGAAATACATACACATAATGAGAAAGGACAGTATTTGCAGTTATTGGATTTTCAAAAGCAGTAAGATTTACTTATATACATAATATAAAATGGTACAGTACTACCAAGTCCTGACATTAAAAGAAATGTTGTAGAAGTTAGTTTTGCTGGTTCTACCACCACCACATTTCCATGAGCGTGAAAGAGAAAGGTCTAACACAGAAGTTTGTTCACAATAGAACAAAGGTTCAGAAGACACAAGCAAAGGGAAAGACAGAGTGGCAAAGGACATGGGAAGGTTATGGCTGAGGTAAATGGGAATGAGAGATTTGTAGTAGGGGCAGGAAAAGGAAGTTTTCCCTTAGGCAACTTTCAATTCTGAACTGCACAAATTCAGAGAGATGAGTGTTTGCTAGCTGAAGGAAAGCAGATTGTCACACCCTTCCTAATATTAAAGGTAGCCATGTCCCAAGACACAGCTAGGTAAACAGAACAGTGATTATCATTTGGCAATCTCTGCACTTTTTCCTTTGGATAAAAGACTTTGTTCGTTAAAAGTTTCTAAAAAGTTTCTTTATCTTTCTAAAAGTTTCTTTATTTATTTGGCTTCTAAACCTGAAATTATAAACTGTATTATAAATCTATGTGTGTTATTGCTCAAATGTAGCAAATGGGAAAGACATATACACACACACACACACATACACACAAAGAGACAGAAAGGGAGGTTGCTGATTATTGATTCATTTGTACAATTTTCTAGTGTAAAGAGAGAAAATTTGTAAAACCTTATATATGGATGTTTCAAGGACAGTAGTTCCTAACCTTTCTTTTTTTTATCACGGACAAATTTTGGCAGTCATATGAAACCTATAGACAGCTCTTCAGAATACTGTTTTTAAATGTGTAAAATAAAATTCACAGGATTATAAAAGAAATCGATTGTATATTTAATTCAATTTTATTTTATTCTCTGTTCTAAATTTTCTCCCTCTCTCCTTTCCCTCCCGAACCCACTGAGAAGACAAGAAAAGTAAAACCTGTATGTGTAGCCACGTAAAACATCCCCATATTAGCTATGTCCAAAAAAGAAAAAGGAAATATGTTTAAATCTTCATTCTGACATCAGCTGTCTATCTGTAGGTGCTTTATGTGTATGTTTCATCATGAGTCTTCTAAAGCTATGGCTGATTCCACTGTGTTGATCAAAATTGCTGTTTTCCAAAACTATGTATCTTCACATTATCATCTTTATATAAATTGTTCTACTTACATCATTTAGCATCAGTTTATACAAGACTTCTCAGGTTTCTCTGAAACCCTCTTGTTTATTTCTTTTTTTTCTGTCCTATTTTTCATTTTCTTTTTTTGGTACTGAATAGTATTTTATTTTTTCCCAATTACATGTAAAGATAGTTTTCAACCCTCATTTTTGTAAGATTTTGAGTTCCAAATTTTTCTCCCTCCCCACAACAGCAAGCAAACTGATATAGGTCATACATGTACAATCATGTTAAACATATTTCCACATTAGCCATGTAATGAAAGAAGAACCAGAACAAAAAGAAAAAATCATGCAAAAGAAAAAAACAAAAAGGAAAAAATGAAAATAGTATGCTTTGATCTGCATTCATACTCCATAGTTTCTCTGGATATGGATAGTATCTTCCATTACAAGTCTTCTGGAATCATTTTGGATCATTGTCTTACTGAGAAGAGCTAAGTTGATCATAGTTGATCATTACAGAATGTTGCTGTTACTGTGTACAATGTTCTCCTGGTTCTGCTCATTTCACTCAGCATCAGTTCATGTAAATCTCCCCATGTTTTCTGAATTCTACCTGCTCATCATTTCTTATAGAATAGTATTCCATTACATTTATTTGCCACAACTTGTTCAGCCACTCCCCAATTGATGGGCATCTCCCCAATTTCCAATTCTTTGCCACCACAAAAGAGCTGCTATAAATATTTTTGTGCATGTGGGTCTGTTTCCCTTTTTTATGATCTCTCTGGGATACAGAACTGGTAGTGGTATTACTAGATCAAAAGGTATGCACAGTTTAAATACCTTTTAAGCACAGTTCTAAATTGCTCTCCAGAATAATTGGATCTGTTCACAACTCCATCAACAATGCATTAGTATACCAATTCTCCCACTTCCTCTCCATCATGTATGATTTTCCTTTTCTGTTATATTAGCTGATAGGTGTGCGGTGGCACCTCAGAGTTATTTTAATTTCCAATTTCTCTAATCAACAGTGATTTAGAGAAGTTTTTCATATGACTATAGAGAGTTTTGATTTATTCATCTGAAAACTGCCTGTTCATATCCTTTGACCATTTATCAATTGGGGAATGACTTATATTCTTATAAATTTGACTCAGTTCTCTCTATATTTGAGAAATAAGGCCTTTATCAGAAACATTAGCTGTAAAAATTGTTTTCCAGTTTTCTGCTTTCCTTCAACTCTTGGTTGCATTGGCCTTGTTAATTTAATGTAACCTTTTTAATTTAATGATCTTTTTAATTTAATGTAATCAAAATTATCCATTTTGCATTTCATAATGTTCTCTGTATCTTGTTTGGTCATAAATTCTTCCCTTCTCTCCATAGATCTGACAGGTAAACTAATCCTTGCTCTCCTGATTTGCTTATGGTATTAATCTTTATGTTCAAATCATGTACCTATTTCAACCTTAATAGTATTTCATCACATTCCTATATCATAATTTGTTCAGCCATTCTCCAATTTATAGGTACCCTCCCAGTTTCCAATTCTTTACCATCATAAAAAGAGCTGCAATATACATATTTTTATCCATATGAGTCTATTTCTTTTTCCCTTGATCTCTTTGAGGCACATACTTAGTAGGAGTACCTCTGAATCAAAGGGTATGCATAATTTAATAGATTTGGGGGTATAGTTCTAAGTTGCATTCCAAAATGATTGGACATGTTCATAGTCCCACCAACAATGTATTAATATTTCTATTTTCCAATGGTGCCTCTGGCATTTGTCATTTTCCTTTTTTTTTTGTCAACTCTGTCAATCTGATTAGTGTTAAGTATTATTTCAGAATCACTTTAATTTTTCTAATTATTAGTAATAGCATTTTCATGTTACTATTGATATCTTGCATTTCTTCCTTTGAAAAATGCTTATTTTTAGGCTTTAACCATTGACTAATTCAGTAGTGGTTCTAATTGTTGCAAATTTCACTCAGTTCCCTATATATTTAAAAATGAAACCTTTATCAGTGAAGCTTTCTATAAAGATTCCCTCCCTCCCTCCCTGCTTCTCTTCTAACTTTGGCTGTATTGGTTTTGTTTATGCAAAAAAGTTTCAGTTTTATGTAATCAGAATTGTCTAGTTTATTTCCTGTGAACATCTCTATCTCTTATTTGTTTATGAACTTTTCCCCAGTCCATAGATCTTTAAGGTAAATTCTTCCATGCTCCTCTAATTTGTTTATGATATCACCTTTTATATCTAAATCATGAATCCATTTGAACTTGTTTTGGTAGACAACATTGGTATAGCTAATTTCTTCTAGAATCTGATAATATTTAAATAGTTATCAAAATATTTTTTTAAAAAGTTAATGATCCTCAGATTAAGAAAGCTAGCTTTACACAATGGGACAGAGAGTGTTGTAACCAACTGGGCTAATATTCAAAATGTATCCTTTGCTATTTTCCTTCTTTTTCACTGGCCTGGTTCTAAAAAAATATCCATCCCAAAGGATGGAGCCAAAGGAACATCTGGAGATAAGACAAAATCCCCAAGTGAAAACATATTCCTGGTCACATAAGAGCAGGGACAAGAGAGAGGGAGATACAATTGTGCTCAACTCAGACAGCATAACACTACTGTACCACACCATTGCTAGCTAGCTAGCTAGATATCCACAACTGCTATAATAAACAATTATCTTGTAGCTATCCTATTTATAATTAGAACTTTAATTTCAAATTTAAGACTTTGTCAGAAGAAAATCATAGCAAAGTTCTTGTTTGTATTATTCTTCATCCAGGGGAAATTACTGAAGGATATGTTACCTTTCACCAAACACTCTGCAATTTCTCTGACGACACTGTACACTGATGTCTGTGCCAGAGTGCTGCTTGCAGGTAACATGGGTAAGAGATCATTCTGTTCTGGGGTTTCCCTCACCCACCTACCCATGGGCATCATGATAGCTTATGTTTTTGAAAATTGGTCACAAAAATAATCTTATCAACTATACTAGGACAATGGCAAGATTAAGAGGTTGCTTGCTCTAGTGCTAGACATAGAATATAGGATTGAGCATCAGAAGATTGTAATTTTATTCCTACTTCTTCTATTGACTCTATAATCTCAGGCAAACTGTGCTCTGTTTTCCCATCTGTACAATAAGGATATTGCTACTTTCCAACCACCCACATTGTTGTGAAGAGTGCAAATTGCCATCACTCCCTTAGCATAAAAGGAATAGTCTGTATAAACCTACATTGATGAAGGGAACACTGACATTACAGAGAAAGAGAGAGGGATAATTAGTTCTTGCTCTTTTTATAGCTGGCCTTTGATAGCTATTACTTAGACTAAATCAGAATTAATAAGAAGGCAAGTATCTCTTTAGTAATTTGTATTTCCTTTAAGGAATGGTCTTCTTAATTTCTATTAATTATTGCATATGTAATCTCTTGTCCAAAAGCTTTTCATTCTCAGCTATTAAAGTGACATTCATGATAAATGAGGCATGAAAAATGATGCTCTGAAAGTGGGCATTTTGTGAATTATACTCAGAAAGAAAAGACATATCCAGGTGGTTATAGAGTTTTATTCTTCATTTCTGGCTCCTCTTCCTCTAATTTATTCAGCATTTTAAGTAGCTGAGCCCTTGGAAATTGGTAGCGTGAATGCTATTTATTTGAAAACCACAGAATATTCAACTAAAGAGTCTAAATCTCTAAACTTTTATATTCTATACAGAAGGTCATGTTATTCTCTGGAATATTGGTTCCTTCCTGAACCCTCCTAATGATGAAAAGGTGAGAACTCACTTTTGCTCTTGAATCAATCAATAAACAAGTATTTAATAAGTGCCTACTATGTGCTAGAAACTGTGCTAAACAGTAGACAAAGACATAAATAAAACAGTCCCTTCCCTCAGGGAGCTTAAATTCTATCAAAAGAAAACACAATATGGATGCTTAATGAGCTTAAAAGTTAGTTGAAAAGACAAATTAATGCATTACTTTGGTCAAGTCATTCAGCCTCCCTGGGTTCAATTTCATCTGCAAGATGAAAGTACCAAACTAGATGACTAATAAAGCTCACCCCACATTTAAATCTATGGTCTTAGATGAATCTATATATACATCAAAAGATAGATGGTTAATATGGAAATATATTTTACATGACTTCACATGTATAATTTATATCATATTGCTTGCCTTTTCATGGGGTAGGGAAGAGACAGGAAGGAGAGAGAAAATTTGGAACTAATTTTTAAGCTAGATATTAATTTTTAAAAAAGTAATTGGGAAATATTTAACAAAATAAATAAAATATATATATTTTTTAAAAGATACTTAGCAGTGGTCTGCTGGTACAGGTATGAAAAAAGTCAAGAGGCTGAGCTATCCACCAAATGAGTCACCAGTTTTTATATCTTCTGTATATGTTCATTTATAGTGCAATAAAATGAAGAGCATGATATTTTGTATCCGTTATGTTTTAAAGACATAAATGAGTCTAATATTGCTAACTTCTCCTTTATTGAGCTGTCAATTATATGAGCACAACAGTTTTAGAACTAGAATAAATACTGATGCATTTTTATTATCATTCCTTTTGTTGTTATATTATTACTAGTATTGCTTGTCATTTTTGTTGTCCATACTTCCGATTTCATTGGTTTGGGAACTTCTCAGAGGAAAAAAACCTCTCTATCTCTGCAAATAATGCAACTTTTCTGCAACAAATAGTCTTTAAGAGTTTCCTAAGGTACTAAGAAATTAAGTGACTTACCCAAGGTCACATGGCCAATATGTATCAGAGGGATAATGCTTTATATTTTTTCACAGCATTAAGATTGAGACATACTAGCAGTAACATATTTTACATCCATTATTTTGTTTAAATCATTACACATTTATCTCATTTTATGTATTTAAACTTAGAACCACAGAACACAGGGGGACTTATACAGGTCATCTGGTTCCATTCATCTGCTTCCATTTCAGCTACATGGGTATCTCAGGGAACGAGATTTGTAACCCAACTTGTCTTATCAAATATTTCTTCTGTATAGCTTAGTTCCAAGACCTGTGTGAGAAAATTAAGCACCTGCCAATTTTCTACATATACGTAGCCAATACTTGACAAAGTGTCCCTGCACATTTTGTCCCATTAGGGATGTGTCCCAGTTAATCTAGCCAAACCTAGGCCATGCCAAGCAGGCACAGTCTGTTAGCTAAAGAAATAGTCAGTGCATTTGACCTGTAAATATAAATATAAGTAATATATTTGAAAATTAGGCTTCCCTGATAAGTACAATGTCTAGAATTCAATTTTTAATTATAATAAATAAAATAATTGTTATAGACATGATCAGAAAACAGGCATTTTGCCGGTAATAACGCTTATACAAGTCAGTATTGATGTAAAAATAGTAGGTTTTTGACCTGTCCACATGCTAAGGAATTCTTGATTTGGGGTTTTTAAAAACTTATTTTTAAAAAGATGTAGTTGTATTGAAATGAATTTATTATTAATGTTATTGTAAACAATAATGCCCCCTCGCAAATGTATGTGTAAAGTACATATACACTTTACAGCTTTAAAATTATTTACATATATATGCACACACACATATAGACATACACACATACATACATGTACACATACATACACACATACACACATACTCACACATATATAAAATCACTTTGACCTTCCCAGCCATCAGCTATTATTTCCACTTTACATATAAGGTAAATATAGGAAACAGAGAATAAATCAAAAAAAAAATTTTAATTGAATTTTAGTTGAGTTAAAGAAAAATCTATCTTTTTTAACCCTCTATTTGAACTGACAAGGAAGAGCGTAAGACTTGTCCTTTAACAAGTAGCATAAAGCTTTCCATTGTACAAATATAGGCTGTGGTAGGTAGGATCGATAACCTCTTTCCAAAAAGGGGGCCAGCAAGAATTGGCCTACTTAATCCATAAATATGAAAAATAGAACATGTAATTATAAAAGAGGATTAATAAAGGAAAATGATGACTGCATATAGATGTGGCAAACAGCAAAAAAGGGGTTGAAGTTACAACACCCCCCACCCCCAAACAGAAGAACTCAGGAGGGATCTCACCCTAATGTTTGTGGCCAAAGGGATACAGGAAGCCTGAATTAAAAGAAATTGAGAAGAATACATTTCTGGTTGAGAAGTGACATAAACCCTTGTAGGAATGCTACTATGAATGCCTAAGAAGATCTCTTTATTTGGGTAAAGAGTCCTTAGTCTGGTCTCTTCTGGTATTATTAAAATTCTCCCTGCTCTTAATGAAAGCATCTTTTGGCTATTATGGATTCTACCCAGGAATGACGTGATATGGAGAGTGAAACCATCTTTTCGGTGAGGACTGCAGATTGGAAAGTGAGGAGGGTGATAAGGAAATGCCAAGAAAGGAAGAATACTTACAGCTGAAAACCATATGAGATCTCATTTCACTCTAATAATGCAAAACTTCAGATGTTACCAAGCCCTGGAAGGTCCTACCAATGAGACAATCACTGACACCTCTACATTTGGATTTTAGGGGTATTGTGAACTCCAATTCCATGATGACAAGGCTGGCATTTTTCAAAAAGAGATTTATCAGGGAACTAAGAAACAAAATAATATCAAGTAGAAAACTGAATAGTTTACAAAGTACAGAAACTTTGTCCTAAAGTAACTAAAATCTGGGGACAGTTTAATAGACACAACTTGAAAGATGTGGGTACCTTATTCCTATTTCATACCTAAGCCCTATCTGAAAAACCTTGGCTGAAGAAGGTCTTCCCTTGTGTGGCAATAAAATTTCTCTCCCAAGCTGCACCCACCCTGCAGATAGCCTTATTATCCTTGTCCTAGAGATCTCTATGATTACTCTTCTTGGAATATTTATCGTCAGTCCTGGTCTATTACTCTCTGCCTGACAGGGTTTGCCTGGAATTGTCTCACTAGCCCATTTTTAAGGTTCACTCCATCATTGAGGAAGTTGAGCCTTTCAAACTGTTGTCCTAACTAGTATCCAGGTTCAATCTCACCACATGGGGAACTCACCTAACCTCCCTGGGCTTTAGATTCCTCATCTGTAAAATGAGAGTGTTGGTCTATGGGCCTTTAAGGTCTCCTCCAGCTCTAGATCTATGATCCTATGGTCTTGTGAACCTACAAAATGTAATAACAGAAAGGTAAAAGAAATCACTTATTTAATCATGGAGCAAAACTGTCAAGCAGTCAGGGTATAGTCAGTTTTAACAATAGGCTACTATAAAGCCAATCATGAGCAGCTCTCCTGAGGGCTGCTGCTGTGAATAACTTTAAGGGCCTAATCACATAGTATAATGAACTCACTATTTATTTGGCAATAAATTTAAAGCATAACATTCAAGAAAGTAAAGCATAGCAATCACAACAACATAACAACTTATTACTAAGGTGGACACATAGTCTTAAACAAAACATATCATTTAACATATCTTATAGTGATCTTTATGGGGTAGCAGAGAATACAAACACGATCCACCCCTAGGTCACAGTAAGTTACAAATCTGAACAGTCAATACAGAGTATCCAAAGTAAAGTACTCTTTCATCTTAACTCCTGAAGCTGGCTTCCAAACCCCATGACTCCTCCTCCACAGGTGTAATGCCATACTCCAGCAGATTCCCAGAAGAATGCTACTGTGAACAGCTTTTAAGGTTCAGATTACACAGTATAGTGAATACTCTGTTTATTCCATTACAAATCAAGGCAAATATTCACAACAAATCACAATATAATGTTCACAACAAATCAAGGTACAGTACAACATTCACAACATTACATCTTATCCCAGAAAATCACGATATAGTATTTACAACAGCTTAACATTAGAGTGGCCACACAGTTTTCACTACAGTGACCACAATATTTAGAACAAAGCATTCAATCAATTCACAATACAATAATAAGTCTTCCACTCATGGGGCAAATCATTAACTTAATCATTCAATCAATTCATAATACAATAATCAATCTTCCACTCATGGGGCAATCATACATCAACTCAATCAGTCATTTAATACAATCATTAGAAAACCACATAAACTCTCCACACTTTGGTGTCCAGCAAACCTCAATTTCATCCAAGGGGCCTTTTCTTCATCTTGATTCTGGGTGGTCTCTCTGATTCCCTGGATCCCTTTCCATGGTCCCAGCTCCTACTTGAATCCACCAAACAGTCATCTGGATTCAGGGGCAGACAGCACCCAGGTTCTCATCCAATCCTCAGAGGTAGACAGTTCCCAGGTCCTTGTCTAGTCCTCCAGGCAGTCCCTGGTACACACCAAAGTTCAAAGGGTCCAGCACATCTCAAACCCTTCACCACTTCTGTTGCCGGGAACTCAAGGATCAGCCAGGCATAAACCAACAAAGATTTATCCCGATCATACTTCTTCAGTACTCCAGCAGTTTAGCTGGCCCTAGCACCCAGGAGAATCTCGGCCTTCCAGGAGGCCTTCCAGGCAAGCCCTCTCAGCCTTCCAGGTGGCCTTCACCAGATTCTGGTCTCAGGAAAACTCCATCTCAGTTCTCAGTCAGCTTCCAGATGCTGGGAGAGAAACTTTCTCTTAAGAAAACTCCAACTCACTTCTTCAGTTCAGCAGCCCAGCTCCCAGGTGCTGGGACAATCCTGCTTCCTCCAACAGGAGCCACCAGTAGGAAGATATCCAATTCTGTCTCTTTGTCTCTAGAACTCTTCTTATATATACACTGGCCTCCTGTATCAGCCAATCCCCTTCTTCCACATCAACAGGGAAGGTCATGCCCTTTCAACAGGGGACGGAGTTCACACCTTCCATACTGAGCTCACAACTTCCATACTTAGCCCTAAGTTACTAAGGCATGTAGGCAGCTCTCTGTTCCTGTTCCTTGTCTCAGCTCATGAAACTGCTCCACTCCAAGCTCTTCACAGTTTCTGTTCTAGGAAAGCAAAGCTTAACAGGGCTACAACAATATTATACACATTACCAGCACTATCATCTCAATTTACTATCTGTCTAAGAAATAAATATAGAACACCAGGCAGGACTTCTGTCTGAGAAACCAATACAGAACACTAGACAGGACTTCAGTCTGAGAAACCAATACAGAACAACAGACAGGACTTCTGTCTGAGAAATCAACATAGAACAACAGACAGGACTTTCTGAAAAATCAAAACAGACCAACAGACAGGGCTTCTATCTGAGAAATTAACACAGAACAACAGAGTGCTGATATCACAAACATTCTCTCTCTGTTCTGCCTGCTCCCAGTTCTGCTCATGCTCTTATCTGCTCCTTCCTGCTCCACCCTTTTTGCAAGCTCCTCCTACCATAGGCTCCCATGTGATTACATTTGGCCTATTAAGGGGCAGAGGAGATCTCACATTCCCTTAGGCCTATTAAAAGCAATGTATACTGTTTCCAATCAAAGACTCTGGATACAATCAAAGTCAAGACTCAAAGGCACTTGATTAGCTAAAACTCAATTCAGATAAACAGCCAAAATCCCTATTTTGCTTGCCATTACATCTAGTGAAAATGTTCCAGGCAAGCATCTTAAGCAAATTAGGCTCTAGATCCAGTTTCTGGTGACAGCCCCAGTGTTTCAGGATCATTTGGTAGAGGGTGTATTGGAGGCTTACACTTTAGCTAAATGTCTCTCTGGACAGGTATAGATCAGGTCTCATGAAGTCACTGGAGGAAAAAAATCTTGACTACAATTTTTGGTCATTTACTCTCAGCTTTGGGATTCTCAAAGTCCCAAACAAAAGGTAATAGCTTTTAGCTAGGCATACATTTATTTGGCTCTTTCCTTTGCTTTTTCCTCTTGAAAACTCTCTTCCCAATCTGGTTTCCATTGTTCTTTTCCCTCCTCTCCCCCAAGATCTATATGTTTCCTCCTTCAGGGTCTTGCTCACAGCAAGAAGCTGCTTTAGATCTACACTAACAAAAGCTTTTAAAGTATATCATGTATCAAAGATATTTACATTTCAACAATGAATTCTTTAAGACAGAAAAAGCTGAGGTGAAAAAAACTAATGCCTAAGTGGAATTAAGGCCACCATGACAAGGAACAGAAGAAAATATTTTGGATAGGGCCTTGCCCAGCACCCCTTAAATCATACTTAATTATCTGCCTATTCTTTTAGTGAAAAATCTCACTGCATTGATAAGAACCAAATATGCTCATGACCTCCTATCACAGTGCCTTGAATATATAAGTGCTTGAGAGGCACTATAGCATAGTAGCAAGAGTGTTGCAACACTCTTGCACCTAAAGTCAGGAGGGAGACCTAGGATTAAATTCTGCATCAAACTCTTAGTACCCGTATGATGGTAGGAAACTTATACTTAGTGCGTTAAATGTAAAATTGGGCATATTAATAATTATGCTACTTGCCACAGAGGAAAATACCTTACATATCTTAAATATTAAATATTAAATTAAATATTAAATATTAAATTAAATTAAATATTAAATATCTTAAATATTAAATAATTATGAATAAGTGTTTGTTGAATTGCTTATCATATTTTTGTTACAGAAGTCATTTTCTTATTGCTATTTAGAAATTTAAGCAGCTGATTGCATGGCGTGGGCATGCTTTGAAAATTGTCAATGTCATCTATATAGAGGACAAACAAGTGGTATTGACCTCCTCTGTTGATGGGTCAGTAAGGTAAGTGCATACTTGACACTTCCCACCAAAAGGAGATATACGGCAGAGCTCCCTGATTATTAAGTAGATAGAGGCAGAGGAAGAACTACTCCCATAATCTTGTGGTCAAAACAATAAAGACTTCTACTCCTGGAAAAAACATGGTATACATGAGTCTTGGGACTATAGCATTATGTTTAGAATTCTTTGCTAAGCTCTTAAGTGCCTTAAATGATCCTACAATATGACAAAGAGTAAAAAAAAATTTACAAAAGAAGTGGGGTTGAAGAGATCTAAAGAACTTAAACAAGGCAAATAACTCAGAGAAATGGGTCTAAACCTAAGGAAGACCATGAAAATATGATTTGTAGAAAAGAACAAATGATACAGAAAGAGGTATACATGAGCATGCTATGGCCAAAATGGTGATTCCCAGCTTTGTTGTTGTTTATTTGATTTTTTTTAGTACTGAAGAATTTGAAACTTGCCTCCCCATGCTATACAGCATAAATACACACACATACATACATATAAATACACACATATCTCAGATACTACAGAGACTCCTATGTAGAAGGTAGGAAGGAGTAAACAAAGATGTATATGTGTATTGTGTTTTATATATATGTATATATACACACATACACATATACATATATAAAAATAATAAATTTGGTGGGCAGTTTTCTACTGCAGATGACAGAGTGATCATTATTTCAAGGATCTTTGTTTTTATAGCATTTATAGGGGCATTCCCTTAACTCAGATTGTAACCACATGTATACCTTAGTAGATAGTCTTCACGAGTTTCTGTGACTGGCAAAAATAATTCAACACTGGGTCGCCAACCTTCTAATGATGAACCTTTCCACATTTAGCTAGACTAGTTTTTAAGTGAGAAATACTCTATTGTTGAACCCATAGTCAAGTCTTTCTACCTATTTGGATCTGCCAAAGCTTGCGTTCCTTTTGCATAACCTTCAAGGACCCAGGGTAATTATCCCACCATGATAATAACTATAGTCCTTTGGAATTGGCCATTGGGCTGCTAATGGGGCAGCCCCTGTTCCCCCAACCCTGCTATAAAGCATACTTCATAGAATTTATCCATCTGTCTGTCTGTCTGCCTATCTAAAAAGAATCCATGTAGTATCATAGAGAAAGAGACATACATGAATACATGTATCTCCTGTGTGCATGTATTTGCATACATATGTGTACATTATATATGTTGATATTATAATATCGCTAAAATAATTACATGTATGAGCATGTCAAAAATTCAGTATAAAGAAATACTGTCTTAGATTGGCAAGGGTTATAAACCTGAGGTCTCTGAATTTTTTAAAAATTGGTAACTATATCTCAATATAATTGCATTCCTTTGTAATGCTCCATACTTTATGCATTCAAAAACATTTTGAGAAGAGTTCTATAGGTTTTACCAGATTGCCAAAGGAGTCAACAACACACAAGAAAGGTTAAGAACCTCTGCCTTAGAAGAAAAGAGAAGCAAGAGAGTTAGAGGTGCTTGAAAGTAAATTTAAAAGCAACCACTGGGTAAGGTTCATACTTTTGTGGCCTACCAGGCAAAGCAGTGAACTAGGAATCAAAAGAGCAGACTGTTAGTTCCATCTCTACTACTAAATCAGCTATGTGTCATTTCACTTCAGTTTTCTCATCTGTAATATGAAGGGAATCTCTATTGTTATTTCTTGTGATTCTGTGAGTTGATGCCCAAAAAAATGCAACTAATTTCACCAGAATACTTTAGTACTGAAAATAAAATAGCTACCAGTATGCTCTCATTTCTTAGTGTGCCAGTTTATGTACTTATAGTTACTTTCTTCCCATACTTTTCTGATCAGCTTGATACATCCTCAGTCAACCAAGAAGAGAGCATAAATCATTGAATGGCAAGCCATTTGGCAGCAAAATTCCAGGAATGATTTTGCATTATCCAACAAGAGATATTACTAGTTGACTAGTAGGGATGTTCAGAATGCAACTTTATATCACACACAAAAAATGTTATTCACAACTCTGGCCCCTCTACTTTGTACTCCATTTTATTTTCAGATACCTGTCAGCAAAGGTGCTAATTATTTTTATCACTCACTTTTAAAATCAGTTCTTCCTTTCTTGCTAAGTTCAGAACTACTTCTGATTGCTAAGTACCCTTCCCAGACACATTTCTTTTCTTTTAAAATATATATTTATTTCCCCAATTATATGTTAAAACAATTTTTAAACATTTTTAAAAGTTTTGAATTCAAATTCTTTCTCTCCCTCCTCTACCCCTTCACTGAGACAGTAAACAATCAGATATAGGTTATACATATGCAATCTATAAAACATTTCCATGTTAGTCATTTTGTACAAGAAGACTCAAATAAAAAAATGAAAGAAAGAAAGTAAAATAATAGCATGCTTCATTCTGTATTCAGACAATATGAATTCTTTTTTTCTGGGGGCAGATAATATACTTCATCATTAGTCCTTTGGGATTGTTTTAGATCATTGTATTGCTGAGAATAGCTAAGCCAAACACATTTATTTTCACAATAAAGGTGATGCCTTCTCTCTGTTATTTCTAAGTGCCCTCACTCTCAAATCTTATTAAACAAACATATATAGACCTTTATATATGGACTAAATGTGGTTGAAAGATAGGTTTGAGTCCCAACCAGGACGTCAGAAGGCAAATGTTTAGTGAGGCTGAAGTCTAGTACAGCTATAGTCCAGGAAATTAAGATTCAAGGCAATCACAGAGGAAGGTTCAGAACCTTGGAGAACTCCAAGTGTAATGAGATCAGTAGCAGTTATGAGCCTGTTTAGAGCAATGGGACCAAAGCAAACTAACTGGTTTTGAAATTCATCCCTAAAGGTATCTGGGTTTTCATACTGTTGGGATTTCTAGCTTTTTAAAAATGATAATAGCTTTACACACATTATTTCATTTATACTTTGCAATAATATGATACTGCAGAGTCTTAGGGAGGTGAAATGACCTATTCAAAGTTACAAGGTTAGTAGTTGACAGAACAAGGACTCAAACCCAGGTCTTCTGACTCTGTATTAGGGACATATTAGTTAAAGACAGACCATTTGGATTTTGGAACTCATAATACTCAAGGACAGATCAGGCCAGTATTAATCCTCAAATTTTAATTTTGGAATTATTATTTGCATTCTCTTATTGTTAGTTAGAGGCCCCAGTTTTGGTCAAATCCTCATTCTATTCTTCTTTGGGACTCTGAAGTGAGATAAGACAATAAAGAATAACTCACCCAAATGTCATTTGTTTCAGTTTCATTATGTAGGAGTATTTTCTACTAAGGATTCACCTTAGTTATCTTGTGTAGAAGAAAAACCATGCGTTAAATTGAGGGCAAAAGATATTCTATGGCAAATGATCCGTTATTGTCATCTTTTTTCAGAGACCAATAACTGAAAATTAGTTTAATTATAAGATAGAATGTATATTCTTAGAGGAAAAGGACTAGTTAATTTTGTCTCTGTATCCCTGGTACCTAGAAGTGCCTGGAACATAGTTGGAGGGAGGGATAGAGGGCGAAAGAGAGAGAGAGAGAGAGAGAGAGAGAAATAATGTAAGGCTCTAAACACTATTTTTTACAAAGATATTGAGTTCCCTTTATATGCATAGGTCAAGCATTTGATTTAAAACCTTTCTCCTAGTGTCAATACTTAAAGGCAACATAACAGGTTTGTTTTATGGTCTGATTTAGCAGATGTATGTTCTGTCAGTAATCCTGAGTCCTAGTCACCCCTGCTTGGTGATGCACATCATTTGTGAGAAATCACTTAATCAGTCTCTCCCTTAGGTCCCTCCTTTGAAAAATAAATGAATAATGCCATACACCCCTAAAGTTCTGTTCAAAAGTATTAGATGCTTTATGTGAATTTTCTTCTAGAATTGCATGGGATAAGAATTAGATATCTAAGAGATAAATTTTTTTTTAAAACTGAAGGACTAATAAAAAAGTACAAAAGTGGTTTCTTACTGTCACTTAATTATATGTATATGTGTATATATACATATATATATGTACATATATATATGTATATGTATACATAATTGTTTTTCCTTCTCTACCTCCTCAAGGGTTTGGCATGCCCGTAATGGACATTACTGTGGCTACTTTGGACAACGCAGGACATTTGAACTGAATAAAGAAACAGATTTCATCTTGCCTTGTGATGTTAGCGAACACCCTGTGGAAGTAAAAGAAGAAAGTAAATACACGGAAAAGAAACAGACATATGAATATCCTCTAGTATTTGACTGTGAAAAGTAAGATAATATAATACTTTTCATTTAGAGGGACAGTTATGATAGTGGGAGTCTATAAACTATATTTTTAACCAAATGAGGAAATTATGTCAAATTGTGAAATTATTTATATGACATATAACATGCATGTGCCATGTATGGGAGAGTATCAATACTATAAATATACAGTAAAGGGGTGTATTATCTTTCTTTCTGAGCTGTGGGGGGGGATGGAATCCACCAAAGGCCATGCATAAGTAAAAATTAACTTAATTAACTAGTTTTAAGGGTTTGTTTTATTTCAAAAAGGTTCTCCTTTGCATATATCATATCTTACACGCACACATGCACACATGGATGCATACATGTGTGCATCCTCTTTTTAAAATCATTGTCCTACAGAAAGTAACACACCATATTTACATCATTTCAAAAGCTCTTTAATTGCCCCTCTTCTCAGCTTTTCCTTTCATTCTATACCCCACCACCAGGTTAATACCCTTAATATTTAATCATTTTGCCCTTCTATTTAAAAACTGCTGAGGCCATCCTGTTGCTTTTAAGATAACATCTAAACTTCTTTGACTCCCTCTGAGCTATGACTCAAGTGGAAAGGGATTTGGTTTTTGTCTCAGGGCACTCAAGTTGAAAAGAAGCAAAATATAGTTTAAGAATGATTGTTAAAGACTTTCCGCTTTGGTATGTCTTATATTTACATTTTGGTCACATATACATGCTTTGGAAGTTGAAAGAACTGAATTTAGGACTGGTTAGCAAGAATAATTAGGTATATGAAAAAACTAACAGATATCTACCTCCAAATAAGCTCCTCCCCTGTACAGCCATACTATACACTCCTCTCATTCCACGTACTAGTCTCTCTAGCAGTATCCTGGTATCTTTTCTCCCACAGGGCTGGTATCCTGAAATTTCTCCCCTTATAGGGTGATACCCCGGGATTTCCTCTCCTACCTAACTTAATTAACTTAATTTATTAATTATTGTACTTTATGTTGTTTATTCCAGTTATTAAAATCGCTATTTATATCTCTGGCCTTCATAATCTAGTTCTAATCTACTTATTCAACTTTTTCTCTCAATATTCTCCACCCCTACACTTCCCACTCCATATAGAGAAATCTCCCCACTGTCACTTTAATTATTCATTCTTATTATCTCCTTGCTTTTGGTAGGTGCCACTCCTATTCCTGGAATATCTTCCTTCTTTCCTTTTACCTACCCAAATCCTATATATCCTTCAAGGTATACTTCTCCATTACACCTTTCCTAGATATTTCAGAGGATCATCCTTAGTTTTGAACTGGAAATAACCTTAAAAACCAGCTAGCCTAACTCCCTAATTTTATCACATGAGGGAACTGAGTTCTACAGAGGTGAAGTCATTTGTCCAAAGTCTTACACAGTTTGGAAATATTGCAGCCAGAATTTAAACCCAGGTCCCATGATGGCAAATTCAGTGCTTTCCCTTCCTCCCCCCCATTACACTATGTCACCAATAAAGCAGTTTTCTTGTATTAGCCATAATTATATTTTTCAAATTCACCAGGCTTTTAAAAAAATTTCTGTTTCTTGGGGTTTTTAAAGTATCTGTATTTTGTCAATTTCTTGTCCTAAAACTGAATAACTATATAAAGAATATTTGAGGTTTTCCCTCACCTGCCAGGATGCTATATTTCATTTGTTGTTATTACTATTACATAGTGACTGTCCCAAAGGTCAGAAAAGACTTATTTTTTTCACAGAACAATATTTTGCCTGGTAGCTATTTTTTAAATTATATTATCACTAAAGATGTTTAAAAGTCATATTGCATGTTCCCAATTGAATTTTTAAAGTAGGATGGCATGCTGTATGGAAAGAAAAGACTGCCAGACATTTTAGAAAACTTGCCATGAGCCAGATAAAAGTAAACCAAGGTCAGCCACAGCCCATGAGACAGTGGTTTTCCCAAATCTGCTGTGCATTATCTCCTAACCATATATGCTAATATATGTAAATTGGTTACAGAAACCATATTGTTTTCTTTGGGCTGTGTCACTGGTACTCATAGGAACCAGGACTTCAATGTGGCACAGTGGGTATGTTCTGGACTTAAAAAGGAGAAACCTTGTGGTTTTACTTGTGGTGGGGAAAGGGAAAACAGGACCACTTAAGAGATTCTGATTTTCAGGAAGGAGAGGTACTAAATGGTTCTTTCCAGTTCTAAGATTCAATAATTTTATGAAGTTGAGTGCAATATGGATGGAGTAAGCAGTAGTTTCCGAAAGACTCGATTGAGGTTGATTTAGGGAACTTGAAAAGCAAGAAGAGAGATATCAGGATTGAGACTTTATTGCTGAGATATACTTTAGTATAATTAACTGCTAATACTTATGTTTTTTCTTCATATCTTTTTATGTAGATGGAGGAAAATGACTTCATTCTCCTTATTATTCAGACGACCACCTACCAAACCCTTTGATGTTAATGAGGAGTTTAAGTTTTTCAAAACCCTTACTTCTCCTAAGGTAATTTTCCTCTTTTCTATCCCTTCATTTTTGCTTTCCTAGATGTATACATGTGTTAAGAAGAAAAGCAAGACCCAGAAGACTTTTTTTTTCTCAGTCACAAACCCATCCTTTTTCTGTGTGAGAATGGCAAAGAGAAAGGTGTATGTTATTCATACCATTTCAGCTTTTAACATCTCCTGGGACTTCAAGCAGCTTTAAGCATTTGGCTAAGGGTTGACACGAATTTTATTAGCTATTTTTATGTGTAACACGACCAATGACTTTTCACCACTACTTATATCACTTACATTCTGTCTTATTAAAAGGAGGGGGGAAAAGTCATATAACTGAGATTAAATGATTTAGCCAGTCTTAGAAAGAATAGAGGCTTGCTGAGCCCTCTGGTCCTAACTGGGTAAAGTTTGAAAGAGCACTAGCTGTGGATTCAAAGGACCTGGGCACAAATCCCATTTCTGATACTTACTATCTGTGGGATCTTGGGAAAATCACTTAACTTCTTTGGGCCTCAGTTGTCTCATCTGTAAAATGAAGATCTGGGACTAGCTGGACCCTGGGGTCTCTTTCTGCTCTAGATTTTGATTCTATGACTTCTTCAGTTTGGCAATAAGAGCAGAAAAGTTTAGTTCTTAAAGTTAAGGTCAGATCCAGCTCATTTGGACATCATTAGCATTCATCAGGGGCCATTTTCCCTCTCTGAATTTTGTTACTTGTATAATTCATTTCCTTTTTAATCCTATTTATATTTGTTCAGCACTATTCCATTTGGGGGGGCCTACCATTACAGTCATCACCACTGAAAGTTATTAACTAAATGTGAACTTTCCATGGAACATATACATGTTCAATCACTCTTTTCTTTTACAGATTAGAAGAAATGTTTTGGAAAGTACCATGACAGGAAACAGAGAAGCTGGGGTTGTATTTGGTTCCCTACCTATATACAGGGTAAATTCAAGCTATGTTGTTTTTTTTTTTTAGCATAGTAGAGTCAAATTCTCCCATGATTTTAAAGTGGAACACCTCAAATAATCAATCAACATGTATTTGTTGAAAATCTACTCCATGCCCACTTAGCTGAGTGCTATTGATAACACAAAATAAATATAAAACATTTCTGTCCTCAGTAAGCTTACAGTTTCTTTAGGAAAATAAAAGTAATTCCTATGAAACATTTCAAAACAATTGAATCGTAGACTGTGCTACTCTCTCTTTTTATCTGATCCCTCCCTTCTGCCTATAAACATTTTCAAGTCCTTTACCCTAAAAAAAGAGACTTCCCTAAACGAAACCATTTTTTCAAGCTTTCTTTCTCTTTCTCTCTGTCTCTCTGTCTGTCTCTGTCCCTCTATCTCTATCTGTCTGTCTGTCTCTCTCTCACACACACACACACATACACATACACACATACATATTACACTTAGATAAGATGTAAAGTTTAGTAGGGTAATAAGGCAACAATCCATCAATAATCATAATAGAGGACAAATAATTCTAAGTGGTGTAAGCAGGGCAATGATGCAAATTGACACTAGGAGATGTCTAAGATTTAGGGACTGGTATCATCAGTTATTTAAGATCTCACAAAAAGAAAGGATGCCATGGACAGCTCCCTGGGACTAGGAAAGGAGTTCCACTTTCATCTCAACACAAAAGTGCAAAAGGACAATACAGTGACATAAGCCAGAGGAAAGAGGCAAGTTCAGTGCACCATGGGAGATGCTGAAGTGGATAGCACTGGGAATAGAAGTGGAAAAGATTGTGTAGATTAGGGAAGAGTCATGAAAACTAGTCAGGAAGTTTAGTATCCTTTCAACTATTCTTTTTTTTTCTCCAGGTTCCAAGCCCCACAAGTCTGAGATTCCTTCCCCTCATTGGTGCAGATGCACATAAGGAGTCTTCAGAAAATTTCCAAGGAAAAAAGAAAGCAAGTCGAGTTCAGCATTTACAAGTAAGCTATGTACTGGGGGTTCTTTGATGTGTTTCTGTTAATTTTTAATGTATTTTTTAAATCCAATTTTATTATATTTTCAGTTTCAAATTTTCTGTCTCTCACCTTCACCTCCCCCACTCACTAAGGAAACAAGAAAAAAAAAAAGCCTGTTACATGTATATATAGATACACACATACAGTTAAGCAAAACAAATCCCCATACGAGCCATGGTATGTGTGTGTGTGTGTGTGTGTGTGTGTGTGTGTGTGTGTGTGTGTGTGTGTATATATATATATATTGCAATATGAGAGTTTATCACCCCTCTAACTGTAAATTGACATCAAGTTTCATCATGAATTTTTTGGAACTATGGCTGGATTCTATTGTGTCAACCAGAATTCCTGAGTCTTACAAGGTTGTTTTTCTTTCACAGTATTGCTGTTGCGGCATAAGTTGTTCTCCTGATTCTGCTCACTTCACTTTGCATCATTTTAGAAAAGTCTTCCCAGGTTTTTCTAAAACCCTGTCCTTCATCATTTCTTACAGTACAAAAGTATTTCATCACATACATGTGCAATAACTTATTTAAGCATTTCCCAATTAATAAACACTCCTTCATTTTCCAATTCCTTGTCACCACAAAATGAGCTACCATAAATATTTTTGTACATATGGGCCCTTTTGCTTTCTCTCTAATATCTTTGAGGTATAGATCCAGTAATGATATTGCTGGATCAAAAGGTATACACATTTTAGTAAATTTTGGGGCATAGTTCTGAACTGCTTTTCAGAATATTCTACTCCTTATTTTGATCTGCAATCCTTTCCACTTTCTCCTGTTTATCCAGAACATATTGTACCTAAAATGTTCTATCCCATCCGTGTATATTCTAAATTCTTATACTGAATGTGCATTTAAGGAAATGAGATAGAAACTGGGAGCCAGGTAGGCAGAGATAAAGTGAAGACAAAGAATTATCTTATTAGTAATGTTGTGTCTACTATGACTGGTTCAGTTACTTGTTCAGAAAATCAGGCAACCCCAGATGGTATCCCTGAGAGATTTTATATCCACTACTTGGAGGTTTCCATTATTATTATTTTTATTAATATTATTATCCTGGTTACATGTCCTAGGGTATTTACTGCAGCATTATATCCACATATGGGTCAACAATTTCAACAGATGTGCAAAGTTAGTTAGAGTTTTTACATTTAGTATAATGTAATGGAAAGAGCATTACATTTGGATTTAGTAGACCTGGGCTGAGATACTAGATCTACTACTTATAACTTCTATGACCCACGGCAGATGACATTTCTCTAAGACTTGGTTTCCTTAACTGAAGAATGAGGGGGAGAAGTGGTTGGATTAAGTATCCATCATGGTTCCTCTTAGCTCTTCAGTCCTATGAACTTATAGTCCTTCTACTAGTACCCACTATTAGTCAATCTGTAAGGCTTTAATCAAACTTGATGTCTTCCATCTAGTATGGTTTAAGCCAGTCTTCTAGATCAAAAGTTACTAGGGGGAGAAGATATAAACCAACAATGATTTTTTTACTCCTTCTTTATATGACATCAAACTGAAAACATGAAAAGAAAATTCGGGGCAGGGGGGAGGGGGGACAGAGGATGATTTAATTACATTGTGACCTTGGGTAAGTCACTTAGCCTCTTAAAGTCTTAACTGCCTGCTCTGTATATAGATGGATTGGCGTTAATGAGGCAGGATGGCATAGTGGAAAAGACAACACTGGACTGAGTCGAGAAATTTAAGTTCCAATCTCCAAACATCTTAATTATATGTGTCCTTGGCCAAATTACTTCATCTCTCTTTTTCTCTAGCGTTCAATAAATTGACTGGGTTAAATAATCATTTAGTTCTCTTTCAATTATATACTTCTGATTGATATGTGAGGCCCCATGTAATTCTATAATTCATTGTTCCCATTCTGTTACATGAAGAGATAATGCTAGAATACACTTCAGTCATGGTATTAATTCTGGACTAGGTTCTGAACTATGCATGCCCCCCCCCCAAAGGTGTAATATGTAAGTAATTATGCTGTTATATAAATAATTATGTTGATATTAGAATTTTAAGTCAGCAGAGCCCCACTGAGTCAAAAACACTATTTTATAAGGAAAATGATAATATTTTAATTTTTGGTTCATGGAATTCATGAGAACATAGGAAATTCAAATAAGTTACCACCTCTGACAATAATTTGGGTGGAAGAAAAAAACATCTGATGGTGGAAGAAAGCCCAATGAATTGAATATGATCTACTCTTGATTATCGAGTAAATGATGCAGAGGACTAGATAATCTAGATGTAGTAGAGGTCTTCTAACCAGTATGCTAATATTCTGACAGGACTTCCTTAGTACCACTCTACACAAAAATTACTTTTGCTTGGAAAGCATTATATGATTTATTTGGGGCATTAAATCTGCCTTCTTACTTGTGTTTTGATTAGGTATATATTAAAAATAATTTACATTCTCTGAGTTAAACACTGACAACAAGGAAGGCATCTGGAACTTGGTTAGATGTCAAGGAGAAACAAGTTGGAGATCCAAAATTAACCACACAAAATTGTTGATACGACAGATACACATCCAAACTCTGAACCACTAATTAACTATGCAACTCTGAAAAAGATACTTCCCCTCTCTGGGCATCCGTTTTTCCTCTTTAAAATGAAAGAATTAGACTAGGTGATCTCCAAGGTCCATTTCATCTTCAAGATTCTATGGTTCTACAAATCAAGCTCAGATACTTCAAAGTTGATTCTTACAGTCATTTTCTTGGAATGTGCAGGATATAAAATATGCATTCAGCATCAGAGGAAACAGTATGTTATTTGGTTTTCTGGAAATAAATGTTTTTATTTCAGTTAATAATTCTGGTAGGTCATCCTGCACACAACGAAATAACAAGCTAGGACTATCCCTGTAGGCTAGCAAGGACAGAAAATATGAAACAGTAGTACAATTTCTTCTGGTTTGTCAGGGGAATAAAAGATATGATATATAGGAAGAAGAAATGAATTGAGAAACTCTTTGGTATAAAGGAAAAAAGCTGGATTTGGAGTCACTTTTGCCACTTACATATCTGTGCCATGTAGATTCTTAGATGACACAACTTCAATATTTTTGTATGACTATGTCCCTTACCAGCTCTGGACCTCATCTATAAAATGAGGAAGTGGGACTTTGTGATCTCTATAGTTCCTTCCAGCCCTAAATGCATGAACATTTTTTGGTTGCTGAAAATCAGCTCTTAAGATACCTATCTGTAACATCAAATAGAATGAAGGTCCAGTATATTGTTTTTCTGTGCCTGGCACAGAGTAGACACTTAATAAATGTTGATTGATTAAAATAATATAAATAATGAATGTTGAATATAAGGAATAGAATCAACAAAAATATATTGATCTATTCTGTCCAAGACTTCTAGAGTAGCTTTTATGTCAGGTCTTAGATGGTGTGAGGGTATGATTTTTACTTGGCCGATGACTCATGAGTAAGTCTCTTAACCTCTTCTTGTTTCCTCATTTAAAAAAACAGAAAAGAAACGACTGAGGTGGCTACCAGGAGGACCTGAGTTCAAATCTGGCCTCAGACACTTAATACTTACTAGCCGTGTGATCTTGGGCAAGTCACATAACCCCAATTGCCCTACCTTATCCCCTCCAAAAAGCAAAAAAAAAAAAAAAAGACTTATAATGTCCTAGGAAACTACTGACAAATTCTGGGTAATAATTATAGCATATATCATAGAACTGAAAGGGACCCTATAGGCCATCTTATTCAATACCTTTGCTTTACAGATGAAGAAGTTGAGACCTAGAAAGGTGAAGTTACTTACTCATTCTTCTAACCTTTACTCATAGTCACACAAAATGAATAACAAAATGACTAAAACTTTGACTTTACACTATACCAACCCAGTTTTACTTAGTGATTTGGATGTAAAGGGAAACATAAACTTTTTCTTTGGGGAATGGAGGCAACTTTAAAAAATCAAAGATACCAATAAGCCCTAATTAGGTGAAGGATGAATGTTTAAGCAAGAGTTAAGGAACCTCCACTTCCCAGATTAATTTAATTTAGTCCACAGGGTAACATTGTTCTCTGGTCATTGCACCTGTACTATGGAGGTGGTAGGGATACCTTTCTGGAGGGCTGCTGTTGCTAATACATTCAGAATCATTTTTAAAGTTATATAAAGCAATTGAAGTGCTATGATTGATTAACATTTCAAATGGCAGTGATAAGAGGTGACCCACACTGAAGTCCAAGTAGCCAAGTAACCATGATCAAAGGATCATACTTCCCAATCCTTTTCCTTCTTCATCACTTTCTCTCTGTCTCATTCTCTCCTCTCCTCCCATGCCCTTCCTTTTCCCAATTCAAATCTGGAATCACACATATATATATATATGTATACACACACACATACACACACACACATGAAATGTCTCAATTCTATATTAAATTCAGTTAAAGCAGAATAAGGGGAAGGAAAATGAGGGAGTGCCCAACAATAAGAAAATCAATCTATTACATTATGCTATAAGTAAAAACTCTTAACTTTGCACATCTGCTAACATTATTGATCTATCTATATATACATATGCATATGTATTAATTGTGTTATTAACCCGGGTTTTTTTGCATCTCCGTTCTTAATTTTCAAGTCAGGCAAACTTAACTTTTTGATGTGTTTTTTTTCTCTTAAAAAACACTCAAAGTTAAATGTGAATTTTTACTTGTGATGTGGTTGGGTTTCCTTCTTCTGTCAGTCAATAATTCTTAACGGGAAAAAAATTTTACATATATATCCCCACTTTAGAGAATGCTTTCTATCAGGAGAATATGAAAGGGTAGGGGGAGGTCTATTTCCTTCCAGGAGAGATTGTAATTTGTGAAAACATCAAAGTTCAAAATGGCTTATTACAACACTCCTAATATTTACATTTGCAAATTTAGATACTAACCCAGGTATTCTTTATTTCACAGTCTCGAAGGAGAAGTCTGAGAAAAAGTTTAGCCCCCGGGGTTAATCTGACTTCTGCCTTCTTCCCAGTCATTCAGAAATAGGAGGAGAAAAATCAGAAGTTACTGCTCCCCAGTCTTTAAATAAAACCTTGAGACCTGGTCAGCACCTTAGTGGACAATTTTTATTTTAACATGGTGAGTAAGTAATCCTTTGGGTGTCTTCACTCATCCCTTTAGGCTGACCTAAAGAAAATTCTCTCTTTAGTGTTTACAGCTCAAAATATCAAGCAAACATCACCCTCAACATCCTAAACTCATTGAAGCCTATTTGAATAATCTGATTTGTTTGCGGTAATCTATAAACAAACTTGTACAAAAGGAAATTAATGAACAGGCAGAATTCACCAAAAGAGGATATTTCATTTTATTAATTTAGTTGATAAATTTGCATCATTTAGTTTTATGAATGAGAGAAAATAATTAATATATTTTAAACTATTTACATTAAATAGTTGAACTAATATCTACAAATAACTCTAATAACTTAATAGTCTTAAAGTCTACAAAGTGCTTTCGCTTTAAAAAAAAATATTCCCATTACTTTGCACAGTTTTCAATACACAGGAGCTAATTAATAGCTATAAACTGAATTGAAGTGCAAAGTTAAGTATGGGGGGGGGGGGGAGGAAAAAAAGGGATTGACCTATTCCCTATACCAATGCAGATAGATACCTGCTCCATAGTTTTAAGAGAGTTCCCTAGGGCCTTGGTAAATCAAGTAACTTTTCCCTCATTCTCAAAGTCAAAGTGGCAGAGGAAGTGCTTGAATCTAGGATTTTCTAACTCCCAGACAGACTCACTATCTACTATGCCAGAATGCCTTTCACAAGTACATGATAAATTTAAATTAAGTTTAAAAAAATGGCTAAAATTCAGCTCTGATCATATCTCAACCCTCCCCCCACCTTCAAAAACAACTAAACTCCAAACTCTTTAGTCTGATGTTTAAGGTCTAACATAATCTAGCTCCAATCTACCTTCCAAACCTTATTCCCACTATGCTACTGCCATATTGGATTACTATGCTGATTTGTTTTACCCATTCCCCATATCTTTCTTTGTTCCTACCACCCCCTCCCCAGCCCCCTCACTGAAATGCAAGCCCTTCTACCCATTCCCATTTACTGAAACTTCACCCATTCTCTAAGACTTAAGTCAAAAGCTATGTCCATAAAACCTTCAGGGATCTTCCAGTTTGGAAATAGAATCACAGAACCCAGAATTAGTTGTTGTTTTCCAAGAACCTTAAAGATCATCTGATCTAACATTCACATTTTATAAATGAGGAAATCAGTTTGTCAGCAAGCATTGAGACTAAAATAGATTAACAAGCATTTATTAAGCACCAACTGTGTGTCAGGTACTACGAGATTCAATTTCTCCCCAGATATTTCATAGTACTTTGAATGGTTTTATCACATTCTGCTCAGCATTAGTTATTTATATGCTGGTTGTAGCTTCCCTGCTAAATTACAAAGTGCCTCAGGGCATGGACCATGCTTTTTATTTAATCTTTGTATGCCCCAGTATTCTGTAAGTTTTCAAGTAGGGTTATGCTGTAGAGAGGAATCTTTTTCAATTATGGTTTGTCCCAGGTTCAGAGGGGTCCCTCCTATCTCTAAAATTCTGTAATTATGAATAATAATGGTACCTCCCATTTCTATAACACTGGATTTGGGAGTTTATAATAGAGTCTTCTTAATTTCAGCACTGTTGCTAATATTGCTACATGACCTGAGTCAGGTCATTGAAACTCCAGGGATGAGTTTCTTTTTCTCTATCATAGGTGTATGATTTATGTATGATATTTATGTATGATAATTCTGCCACTATTCCTCACAACATTGAAGAATATATTTAAATCCAGGTGCTTTCCCCTCAATATCAAATTGGCTCTCCTCAGTGTGGGCTGAATTGAATTCATGATCAAAAGTTTTCCATGGTTTCCAGGTTTACCATTGCTCTCAGGATAAAGGCAAAATTTCTTCAACTGACTTTTCAGGGTCCCTCACCATCTCTCCCCAATTTACCCATCTACTTTTTTCCCCTCCAGGATTTTCCTTGCAGAGATACAGAAACTAGAGAAAATCACAGTGTATTCATCCTCATCCCTGTCTCCTAACATTATTTAAATAGATGAAATCCACTTAAAATTAATTTTAAGAAGGGCAGCTTGGGAGGGGAGCAGAAAGGGAAATAATGCCCCAGGGGGCAGCATGAAGCTTGGAAAGGATGTGTTTTTGGGATGTGTGTGTGTGTGTGTGTTTGTGTATAGAAAAGGATGGGAGAAAATTATTGCCAATGTCTTTTTTTGGGTACCAGCTGGCTATGCCACCTTCTTATTTCCTACCCCCTACCTCCTGAGGCATATCCAGCTGCCTGGACCCCACAGCAACTCAGGGAGAGCTCCTTGTGCTGTGGTCTAGTAAGGACTTTATCAACTACTAGGTACCAATCACTCCTTCCTAGTGGTTACCCTCCAGGAAAGTCAGGCCATTTCCTCACTATCCTGAAAACATACACTGCTCATTCCTGCCTTCATTGTTCTGCTCATGTTGTTTTCTCTGGTCTGAAATAACCTACTTCCTGCCCCCAACTATATAAATCTTACCCCTCCTTCCAATTATTTTCCAGTAAATACTATCCACTCCATAAAGCCATCCTTGATTATATCAACTCGTGTTGATCTCCCCCTCTCTAATTCCTATATTTTTTGTCTGTATTAAATTTTCACTTAAGGATATAGTTTTTTTTATTGTTTTTAACTGTTTAATTTGTGTATGTCAATCAGTAAGCATTTCTAGTATATGCCAGGCCTTCTGCTAAGTGCTAAGTGGGGATACAAAAATAGAAATTAAACTGTCTCTGTCTTCAAGAAGTTCACATTATATCAGGGGAGGCAAAGTGTGTATATGTGAATATATACCACAGGGTAAAAATCTTTTTTGTCAGGGAAGGCACATACATATGGGAAGATCAGTAAAGATTTTATGAAGAAGGTGGCATTTGAGTTGAGCCTTGAAGAAAACTAGGGATTCTGAGAGGTGGAGGTGAGGAGAGAATACTTTCTAGGTGTGGGGAACAGTCAGTGCAAAAACATGGAAAAGAAATGTGTTATTATCTTGTAATGGTAAAAGAATTAGAAGATCTTCCCTGTCTCTTAATAGACCTAGGGAATTTGAAGATAGATCTTCCCTGTCCCTTAATGGACCTTATATATATATACCCTGATGTGAGATTTTGCTTTGGGGCTCACTTATGGGAAGAGTTGTGTGATTTGACCAGATGAGACTCTGGGCAGCCATTAAGCCCCCTGGCTTTGAAAACCCAGATGTTGTTGCTTCTCTCTTTTAACTAACACTGTATGTATGTAATAGACAAACAGCTAGAAGCCCTGTCTGTTGGTCTGTTGAATTGTGTTATTTTCTCTGTCTGTATTTTTTGTTTGCTTGTAATCTGTTTGTATTTTCTGAAGTTTAGGATGCTGACTTTTTACCCTGAACTAAGTGAATTATATATGTATATGTGTTTAAATAAAGTAAAATTGTTAACTCCTTTTGAGTTGCTTTCCTTTAGAAAAGTGCTAGCAGCCATCTGGAGTATGCTAGGGTGCTTGCTGTAACATATCTCCATTAGAATATGAAAAATTGAAAAAATGGGCAATTTTTACACTTCTTGAATTTTTATTTACCACATGCACATAGTGAACAATCAGTATATACACACTTGTTTAACTATATTTTAATTGTTTAAATGACACTTATTGGAGGAGGCAAGACCACAGAATGCTGCTCTGAATCTGGTCATCAAACACTGATTCTATCTTTTGTCCAGAAAATCCTTAAACTCCATCTGCCTCATGGTGCAGTCCAATTTTAAGAATCACCCCTCAGTATCTGGCCCAGTATCTTATTGCATCCTTTTATGTGAAAAGAATGTCATTATTTTTCCTCTAATGGATGTTACTTAGCCTTCAGTGCCAGGAACATTTGGTGCTATGTTCATAATAGTTAGCATTGTGGTGAAAATTACCATTCACAATCTGGGTAAGAAGCAGAAAAATGAAAATGATTTGCAAAATTCACTGTCTTTTCAATACTATCTCAAGAAGGGGGTCTGTATAACTTGTCCAACTGGGTAAAATGAAAGGTAGCCTTTAAATGAAAACTTTGCTTATTTGTATTTATGTCAGTTGACTTTGCTAAAGAAATTATTTGTAGATCTAGATATGAAAAGATTAATTCTAAGGAAACAGATGACTATTTTCTCTCTGTCAAGTGCAGAATATTTCCACTTTATGGAATATCATTTTGAACCATACATAAGGAGAGGCAGTATGGAATAGGAGAAAGAGTATTGGTTCTGGAACTATCTATAATCCTTTGCTTAAAGATATAGCTGCTGAATACCTCTTACAGAAGTACAAAGTGCTTGAAATAGCCCTTGATGGGCATGATATTCTATGGCTACCCAAAAAGATTTTACTATATAAAATCCTGTATCATTATATATCCTATATTAAACATGTGTAATATGTGTGTGTATGACATATAACTCCTCAAAAAACTAAATGGTGTTCTCAGTATCACTAACATTGCTTTCAGTTGAAGAGAGAGGTTATACCCACCTGCTAGAACACACTACCTTTCTCTGTCTCTCAATAAATATTAAGTGCCTACTCCGTGCCAGGCACTGTGCTAAGCACTGGAGATACAAAGAAAGGAAGAAGATGGTCCCTGCCCTCAAAGAGATTTCTAAGGAACCTGAGTCACAGTGATGACAAGGATTCCCAAAGTAACCCTATAAATCAGTGGCAATTACCACTAGTACCCAGATTATCCTATTCACAGCCCCACAAAATCGCTGGCTTTGTCCTACTGTGGCTACTGTGGTTAACTTCCAAATCTCTGATATATCTAGACATTGGTTCACACATTCATGTTCTTAGCATTGAGACAGTCTGATACCATATTACCTTGCAGTATCTGATGACTCACACTTATTAGTAAAACTTGGGAAAGTTTGCGAGATGGAGATATATGAAAATATAGAGTAATGAGCTAATATGTGAATCTTGTGCTTTGCAAAAAGTGTATAGACTCATTCAGTGAGTTCATTTTATTCCAACCTGGAAGGTGGAAATAATCTAAGGACTCAAGCCAGAAAGACAAATATATCACTTTGTAGGGGAACAAAATACTCCCTAACCTTCACTAAGGTTAACTTTTCTATATATAACCCCAAACCTCTTTTCTACTCCAGGACTCACCCTCCCTCTCAGGCAAGTTCAATCTCTCCCTCATGACTGGATCTTTCCATATGCTTACACATATGCTCAGGCCTCCCAAATTCTGTTTTATTATTAGATTTCTGAGAAAAAAAAATTGTCTACTATTTGATGCCTTTATTTCCTTACTACCTACTTCTCCACTAAACCCTTTTCTTTTGATCTGACTTCTATTCCCACTACCCTACTAAAATTGTTTTCTCTAAGTTCACCAATAACCACTCAATTGTAAATCCAATGGCATTTTTCAGAACTCATCTTTTAACTTTTCTGAGATTTTTGATACTATTGACCACCCTTCCCCTACCAGATATCTTCTTCCCTTAGCTTTAAAGAAATCAAACACTCCAGATTTCCCTCCTCATTTCCTAATCACTTCCCAGTCTCCTTCCTAGGGTCCTCATGATACTCTATTGCAAGTGTTTTCCAAATATCTGTTATTGGCTCTCTTCTTTCCCCATACTGTCTCCCACCCCCAAAGCTTTAGCTGGTTGGTTGGTTAGATGTTGTCCTTCATTTTTGAAGAGGACCAAAGTGATATCACTATGCTAAAGTCAAGTTTCAATGTGCCTGACTGACTGATCTGACAAATATGAGCTCGGAATGCTCTACCAGAGCTCAGGAACAAACAGTCTGTGTGAACATTTGAGGTAGATTCTCTAAATCTATACATCCTGTGTTTCCTTTGAGCTGTTTCAATTCTGCTTTGCTCATAGATAGAACACAGCACCTTCTCTGATGTGGGCATGCCATGCTGAGTGGTCCTGTGCCAGTATCTCCCATGTCACACAATCCATTATAAAGTTCTTGAGAGAGACTTTGAGAGTGTCTTTGTATCACTTCTTCTGACCACCATGTGAACATTTGCCTTGTATGAGTTCTCCATAAAAGTCTTTTTGGCAATCATTTTGCATTCAAACAATGTGGCCAGCCCACTGAAGTTGTGCTCTCTGAAGCAGAGTTTGAATGCATGGCAGTTTAGCTTGAGTAAGGACCTCAGTGTCTGATACCTTATCCTGAAAGGTGATCTTGAGAATCTTCCTCTGACAATTAAAATGGAAGCAATTCAGTTTCCTGGCGTGGCACTGGTAAACTGTTCAGGTTTCACAGGCATACAACACAATGAGGTCAGTACAACGGTTCTGCAGACCTTCAGGTTGATATTAGACCTCTTCTCTCCCATACTTTCCTTTGGAGCCTCCCAAACACTGAGCTAGCTCTGGCAATGCATGTGTCAACCTCATTATCAATGTGTGCATCCCTGGAAAGTACACTACCAAGGTAAGTGAACTTATCCACAGCATTTCAAACTTCTCTGTTTGCTGTAACTGATGGTTCCACACATGCATGGTGTGGTGGTGGCTGATGGAGCACCTGTTTTCTTGGTGTTAATTGTTGGGCAAAAATTAGCACAACCAGAAGAGAATTGATTCTTACTTTGGTGCATCTCATCTTTGGAGGCTGCTTTGAGTGCACGATCATCTGCAAACAGAAAGTCATCCACTTTGGTCTTGACTTGTAACCTTTTTAACTTGAAGAATTTACCATCAATATGGTAGCTGACCTTGCTGTCACGTTCAACCTCATTGAAAGCATTTGACAATATGATTGAAAACATCATCCTAAAATCATGTAAGCAAGCACATAGCCTTGTTTCACTCCATTAGCGACTGGGAAAGCACAAGGGCATTGTCCATTATCTAGAACCCAGGCAATCATGCCATCATTAAATTGATATACAATGCTGATGAACTTCTCTGGGAAACCAAATTTTGACATAATTTTCCATAAGCCCTGAGGACTAACAGTATCAAAAGCCTTGGTCAGATCTATAAACATTATGTACAGACCTGTGTTCTGCTCCTCACATTTCTCTTGGAGTCGTTAGGCAGCAAACACCATATCGACCCATTCCTTGGTCCTTTCTAAAGCTAAACTGGGTCTCAGGTAGATGACCACTTTCCAGGTGAAGGATGAGTCTATTAAGGAGGACACTGGCAAGGATCTTTCCAGCAATGACTAAAAGAAAGGATACCTCCTCCCACCCCTCCACATACAACCCCTCCCTCCCCCCCCACGTGATTGTCACAGGACAATCTATTTCCTTTACCTTTATAGAGACAGACAATGGAGGCATCCTTAACTCTTGAGGGATAACCTCCTCTTGCCATTTCATCTGGAAAATTTCAGTCAGTCTTTGTATGAGCAATAGACCCCCTACCTTGTAAATCTCAGCTGGAAGAGAATCAACACCAGGTGTTTTGACACATGAAAGGAGCCTAATGACATACAAAACTTCTTCAGTTGGAGCTTCAACTTGGAAGGGATTGATTTCAACCTGAGGTAAATGGTCAATGACCTCAGCATTGATTGATGAAAACACTATGTTTTCTGTTGAGAACACTATGGAAGTGTTCAGCCCATCTCTCTAGGATCACGTACTTATTACTAATCAATGTGGCTCCATCAGCACTGAGTAGTTGTGATGCAGCATAGGTCTTTGACCAATAAATAGCCTTCAGGGCATCATAAATAAGCTCAAAGCTCTATATTCAGTCCTGATCTCCTCTAAGCTCCAGATCAACACCTATAACTTCTCATAAGATTTCTCCTTTGAAGACAGAAACAAGATAATATTGTCATTTTTTGTTCTACTTTACATCATTATCCCACCACAGTTATTGCTGTTAGTTACTATCTATATCAGTGGTTCTCAACCTTCCTAATGCTGTGACCCTTTTTTCCTCATGTTGTGGTGACCCCCAACCATAAAATTATTTTCGTTGCTACTTCATAACTGTAATTTTGCTACTGTTATGAATTATAATGTAAATATCTGATATGTAGGATGTATTTTCACTGTTACAAATTGAACACAACCCACAGGCTGAGAACCACTGATCTATATAAACTCACTGTCTCTCTGTTGTCACTTGGGTCATCTGCTACTTTGATCTTCTGAAAATGGTGGTGATCTACAATTGCTTATAAAATTCTCAGGATTTCTCCTTTGGAGACAGAAACAAGGTAAAACTGTCAACTTTTGTCCTACTTTACATCATTATACCACCCCAGTTATCACTGTTACTATCTATATACACTCATTGTCTCTCTATTGTCACTTGGGTCATCTGCTACTTTGATCTTTTGAAAATGGTGGTCGTCTACAACTGCTTATAAAATTCTCTCCAATACTTTGAATTTTACCAGTAAAGTTAGTGACTTTAGTTATTTGCTTTTTCATGACTACTTTTTCATTTCTCATTGGATTTTGTATTTCATGATTTATAGTATCCAGGATTCCATTTGGACCTCACATAAGCTGACATCCACAAGCTAAATCCTGAGAAAAGTCAGACAATTGTACAGGAGCTACATGTTAAAAAAAATCAATCATTTCCTTTGGGATAAAGGAAAAGCAAGTGCATTCCTTGCGAACTTGGAAGGACAAACTTTATTCTCTGGTACTACTAAGAGTTGCTTTGTCAATTAGAACCAATCTCAGAAAAGAAGAAAGTAACACAACTCAATTCAGACAGTGGCCAAACCTAGATGTCTGACTGGGATGTGTTGATGTTGAATTTTAGCCCTTCTCAATGAATCTAGTTCTGATTTTCAGTGATAACAATTGATCATAAAGATGCAATGTCCTTAAAGATGTGACTTTTATAAAGGTTTCTTTGTTGTTTTTCCATTAATAAGAATCTGTATGCAGAACAACAAATAACTTACGATATTGGCAAATTGGTCAAAACTAAACATCTAACAGTGTACTGTACAAGTATACTTCCAGTAGAAAGAAGGCTAAGTAGAAATTTGCATGGGCAATGGGGAAGCATTGGCTTTCCCATGCCAGAGTTTTCAGGATTTAGCATAGCTAATGGCACCCAGTAGATAACAATGAAGAAGCCAGTATTTAGGATTACTAAATATTTTTTTTTAATTAGGGTACTGGTAAACTTCTTTTTTTTTTTTTTTTGGAGGAGAGGCCCATTTCTATATACTTCAGAACCACAAGAACTTTGTTGCTATAAAGTAACTTTGGTATTATCCAGTCCATATACCTCATTTTACAGATGAGTAATGTGAAGCCCAAAGAAATTTAAGGACTGGCCTAAGGTCAAACAGAGAGTCAGTGAAAGAACTTATATTCACATAGGTCTTATACCACAACAGGCCTTTCACTCTACCCCTCTCCCAAATTATTTAATTCCATGCTATGCCCATGGTAGGTTCTTGTTGACACACTACCTAAATAAATCAATTTAATCAAAACAACTAGATCAACCAAGCTTTGTCCTGTTCACCCTATGTACCAGAGAATTCATTCTCATCTGAAATCAGGTCAAGAACTTCTCTTATTAAAAAGCTCCACAATTTTATTCTGTGCCTAAGTATTTGCATTTGGATTTTAGTGGCCAGTGGGATCAAAGTATTCTTCCATTTTCCAGGGACTACTTTAAAGCCTTATGAGGGATATAATACATCATGTAATGTGGTCCATTATTACTAGATGAATCAAAACTGATAGACCATGCATTTTTATAATAGTTTGCATTTCTATAGCCCTGTAAGGTTTGCAAAGTGCTTTAGAAATGTTATATTACTTTATGCTCACAACAATCCTGGTGTTATTACCCCCCCCTTTTTACAGATAAAGAAACTGAGGCAGACGTTAAGTGACTTGCCCAGGGTCACACAATTGGTACATATCTGAGGTAGGATCTGAACTCAGGTCAAGCAACCAATCTACTATCACCTAGCTACTTAGCTGACACAATTTGCAACATAGTCTGATCTATGTGTCTGGGTCCTCAATTGCTCATCCATCTTACTATAAGAGTTGGAGAGAGACTTGCAAGGGAGTCCAAGTAGCACGGACTGAAGCATGGGTAGCATGGGTGACATGAATCTACAATAAATGTTGGACTAGGTTGAACTGCATTAGATAGGATGAAATAGGATTAATTTATCCACGTACAAGTTGTTTCTCTCAGTAGAATGTAAATTCCTTGATGACAGGGGTTATTTTTACCTTTGTCCCCGGTCCCTAGTTCCTTTCATGATGCCTGCCACATAGTAGGGACAAAAAAGTTCTTTTTAAATTCAATTGGGTTTAACTGAAGTGGTCAGAATTCCGGAAGGAAAACATTGTCTTTAATGTAAATATCAGTGGACATATGATTAGAATGGTCATGTGAAAGGTCATAGCCAAACTCTATCGCATAGACTCTACCAAAATCTAAAAGGACACAAAGTCAAATAATAGTCAGTACATCCAAAAGAATTTTTAAAAATGCAATGAATTCCTTCATTCACCCTAGGACTATACAAAAAGACATCTAAAAGCAACAGGATCTGGAAAAGGGATTTTGATAGGGAAGGCAGTATGAATGCAAGTTAAGATGCCCTAAGCCTGAAGCAAGACTCTTAAGACACAACAAAGGGACTGGAAAACTTCAGCACCTTGACCAGTTACATCCTAGTAGGAGGAAGGGAACCCACAACACCCAGACTTACAACTCTAGGAGACCAGAAGACCATAGTCACTGAGTCTGTCAGTAAGCATTTCTTCAGTTCTTTTTTGTGCTAAACACTGGAGGTAAAAAGTAAGGCAAAAACAAACTTTGCCCTCAAGGAGATTACCATTCTAATGAAAGAGAAGATGTAAGTAATTATATACATGCAAGATATGTATAGAAAGAATAGATGGAAAGAAATCTCAGAAAGGAAGGGACTGGCAGATGGGTGAACTGGAAAAGACTTTCAAAAGGCAGGAATGGAGCTGAATCTCAAGTTTGAAGTTAAGGAAACTAAGAGGTAGAATGAGAAAAAAGAAAATCCTGAGCAAATGCATGGAGTTGGGAGATGGAGTGTCACATGTGAGAAAAAGCAAGTAGGTCAAGGTAGCTGGGTAGGTGGTAAAGTGTAAGAGAGTAAAGTATAAGAAGACTAGAAAGTTCAGAAGAGGACAAGATGTGAAGAGCTCTAACTGCCAGAGTATCTTATATTTGATACTAGGGTGACAGAGACCTATTGATGCCTTAAGTAAAATAGTGGCACAGTAAGACCTATGAGTTAAGAAATTACTTTGGAAGCTGAGTGTATACTGAATTGGAGTTGGTAGACTTGAGGTAAGTAGACCAATTAGAAGGCTATTATAATGGTCCAGGGGAAAGGTGATACAGGTCTGAACTAGAGTGGTGACTATGAAAGTAGAGAAAAAGGGTAAAATACAAACACACACGTACATACATACACATATGAATACACATGTTTATATGCATACAAGTGTATACACATATACATTTACTTGATACTGTGAAGGTAGAAATGGCAGGATTTGGCAAAGAACTAGATATATGGGATGAGTAAGAGTAAGGAGTTGAGGATGACAGTGCAGTTGTGAACACAGGTTACTGGTAGGATGATGGTATTCTCAACTTGAATAAAGAAGTTCAGAATGATAGAGAACTGGGGAGTAGGGTTGAAGGTATTATAAAGAGTTCAGCTTTAGACAGATTGAGTTTGTAGTGCCTATAGGAAAACCAATTTCAAGATGTCCAAAAGAAAGGTGGTAATAAACGATTAGTGCTCAAGAAAGAGGCTAGGATATATAGATTGGGGAATCATCTGCACATAGATGATAACTGAACCCAATGCAGCTTATGAGGTCAAGAATTGAGATTGTTCATGGAGAAGAGAGGATCCAGATGGAGCTTTGGGGAATGTGCATGATGAGTGGCTATGACATAAATGAAGATCCAGAAAAGGAAAGGAATATTCAGACAAGTAGAAGAAGAACTAAGAAAGAGACATGTCATGAAAATCTGGATAGGAGACAGTACCTAAAATGAGAAAGCAATCAACAGTGTCAAAGGTTGCAGAGAAATGAAGAAGGATGAAGGCTCAGAAAAGATCATGAGGCTTAGCAATTAAGAGATCACTGGTGACTTAGGAGAGAGTTGTTAGTTGAATGATGATGTGAGAAACCAGACAGTAGAGAATTTAGGAGAGAATGAGAGAAATGGAAGTGGAGGTACTTAGTATAATTTGCTTCCTCAAGGAATTTAGCTAGCAGTGGGAGGACAGATATAAGACAATAGCTAATGGAGATGGTAGGATAAAGTGAGTTCTGTTTTGTTTTTTAAGAATGAGGAGACATGATTGTGTTTGTAGGATACCAATTGACAGGGAGTGACCTGATTCAGTAGCCACATGTTGGGGGGTTGGGGTGGTGGTGGTAGTGGAGACCACAGAGATCTGATAGGGCCACTTACGTTTACTAGTGTTTTGTGTATAGGTATAATAGAGGAGGTGAAAGCCAGCAGCAAGAACATTAGAAATCAAGGACAGGAGTAAACAGTGGTTGACTACTATATTCTAAAGTGCAGAAGTAGGAAGCCTAGCCCGGTTACAAAGTACTAAAAAAATAGCTAAGGCTAGAGAGATATGAGTAAAAATTGTAAAATACCAAAGATAATAAAGAAATATTATTATTCAGGAGCCATTCAAGAAGTAAAGGCAGAAAAGGAAAGTAAAGCACAGAGTCTCAGGGGGAAATGGTTTGGTCACAAGGACTATAAGAATAGCTAGAAGAATTGGAGCAACAACAAATAAATATAAGTAAAATGAAATTTCTGGAAAAAAAATAACTGAAAAGATAATAAATAACTTAGAAGAGAAAGTTGAAAACATTGTCCAGGTATTGAACTCCCTGAAAATAAGAATGAAACAAAGAGAATTCAATGATCTATGAAACAACAAGAAATAATGGGAAAAAAAATCAATATTTGAAAAAACAAGAAAATGAAAAGTAACTTCTATCAAAAACAACTAATCTGGAAAACAGGTTGAGACAAAGTAATTGAAGAATTAACAGATTCTTAAAGTAACAGCCAAACAAAAATTTTGGATACTACATTCCAGAAATAATAAAAGAAAAGTTCCCAGGTCTAGTCCAACCAAGAGCAAAGTAAAAATGCAAAGAACACACCAATCACACAGCTGAAAATACCCAGGAATGTCAAAGCCAAAATCTAGCACTTCAACACCAAAGAAAAAAGTATTACAAAGAGACATAAAGAAAAAATTCAAGTACCAAGGAACTAGTCAAGATCACACAAAACTTGGAAGCAGCTACAATAAAGAAGAGAAACTCTTGCAATATGAAATTCCAAAAGACAAAAAGATAAAGCTTATAACTAACAATATCTTGCTCCATAAGACTGAGAATAATTCTACAAAGGGAAAATGAATCTTTAATAGAATATAGAACTTGCCTCATTATATAATAAAAAAAGACCAGAGCTGAGAAGAAAGCTTGCAATACAAACACTGGAATAAAGAAAAACCTAAAAAAAGGAATTGCATATAACCAATTTGCAGAGGTTAAATGATGATGGGGTTGTTTTTGTTCAGTTGTTGTTCAGTCTTAGTCGGTCATATATATATATATATGACTTTTTGTGACTCCATTAGGGGTTTTCTTAGCAAAGATACTGGAGTGGTTTGCCATTTCCTTTTCCAGCTCATTTTACAGATGAGGAAACTGAAGCAAACAGGGTTAAGCTTCTTGTTCAGGGTCACACAGTAAGTGTGTGAGGCCAGATTTGAACTCCAGTCTTCATGACTTTAGGTCTGACACTTTATTCACTGAGTCACCTAGCTACTTTGATGACAGAGTGTTTAATTCTAATGGCACAGAAGAGACACATATATCTTCAGAATCCTAATATCTTCAGGGATCACAGAAGGAATTTAGGCAATCACACAACTTAGGTGTAGTTTTGTTCTATGTTGTTGACTTTAGGAAGAAAAAAAGAAATGCATTAGGGAAAAAATAAAGAAGGGTGTAAAGCCAGGCACAAGCAGCTTTCTAGAGGACTGCTGCTGTGAACAGCTTTCAAGGTTCTGATTACATAGTATAGCAAACTCTCTATTTATTCAATAACAAATCAGAGCAAAGCATTCACAGAAAATCAAGATACAGCATTCAGAATATTACAATTTATCACAGAGAATCAAAATACAGTATTCACCATGTCACAACTCAGCAACTTATCACTAAAATGGCCACACAGTTTTCACCAAAGTGGTCACATAGTTTTAAACAAAGTACAATCATTTAGTAACTCAAGGCTTGCCTCCTTAAGAGACACAAAGTACAAAAGTCAAAGTCCTCCACCCATGGGGTGCAATTAAGTTACAACTTCAACAGTTACTACTCAGTATCCTCTTAAGTGGAAAGTACAAAAGCCATCCTCCCCTAGGTCACAAGTAAATTACAATTTCATCAGTCACTACTCAGTACCCTATTTCATCATCACTACTGAGACAATTTCATCAGTCACTGCTCAGTACCCACAGAGAGGTCTTTTCATCTTGACTCAGGACAGGCTTTCAGCTTCCATAGTTCCTCTTCTGTGGTCCCAGCTCCTGCCTGAATCTAAGCAACTGCCACCTGAGTTTAAAGGCAGACAGCTCCCAGTTCCTTGTCCAGCTCTCTGTGCAATTCCTGCTCCACACTGAAGCTCACAGTGTCCAGTCTCTGTTCCTGGGAAGACAAGGCTTAACAAAGCCACAATACATTCATTCACATTAACAATGTCACAACAACATTTGTACAAAATACTGGCACCACAAGTTCAAGTTTTGCCATCATAAGTTCCTTTCTCAAAATCAAAATCACTTTATCCAGCCTCCACATAGCTTGCTTCAAGAAATTCTGTCTCAGTTCTCAATCTCAGTTCAGTCTTCAGTCCAGCAGTAGCAGCCCAACCTCCAGATTCTCAAGGAGAGAAATTCTCTCTCTCTCTCTCTTCAGCAGCAGCTGCTGTGCCTCCACTATGCTTGCCCCAAGGAGTTCTGACTCTCCCAGCTGGGGCTTTTCCTTATATATGGTATTAGCTCCTCTCTGTTCAGCCCCTTCCCGTTACATCAGCAACAGGGGTTCATACCTTCTGTTTCTGTAATACAGGCTTGATATAATTAATTTGAAACTAGATGCTCAATACCTGTTAGCTTGGTAATACAAAGAGAACTTCAAATTTCATTACTACTACAAAGGGGAAATGAGTTTTTCATCTTTCATGAATGAAGTATGTGACAAAAAGTATGTAGAAACATAGAAAAGGAAGTAGAGAGAACGGGTATTTCATAAGTCTCACTCTTAGCTGAACTAGAGAAAGGAGAGTTGAATATACAACATACATACAAGTATACAGAAATTTTGGTGTAAAAATACACTAAATTTCACAGACATACATATTGACACAGGGAAAGGTAAGGAGGTATAAAAGGGAGAGCAAATTTTGGGAAGTAATATCACAAGAAAAACAAACTTCAATTTCGGAGGGTTGGTCTTTAAAGATCCATTCAAAAGAGAGAAAGTGTAAGAAGCATAGATCAGAATCTTGGCTAGATGAAGCTGTGTTGTCCCTTGACTGACATGTTATTTTTTGTTGATATTAAGTTTATAATTAAAAAAAAAAGAAAATTTGATTGTAAATAATAAAAGAAAAAAGAAATTAGCAAGAGCCAACACTTAAGTAACTCTTAAAATTTGTATAACCATTCCACCCAGACAAACTCTCCTTATGGAACTAGTAGATGTAGCGGAAAACATACTGGATTTGGATTCAATACTTCTTGTGTGACTCAAGACAATCACTTGACCTTTGTGAGTTTGTTTCCTCGACTATAAAACAGGTGAAACAATATTGACATTTCTCATCTTAGATGACTGTGAGAACAAAATCCTTTTATAAACTTTTAGATGCTATATAAACAAGTTATACTTGGTAAATATATACAATTGTCTATATCTCATCAAATGTTGCATGTACTAGTTGAAGCAAGAGAAACAGGTCTTTCATGTTGTCAAATAAATTAGTTCCTGGAATCATTCATTTTGAATACTATCAGCAAAGCAGAAAATCTTGAGGCTGATAAGAGGCAATTTGTCAACATTTACATGGTATTTACTGTCCAAAGATAAGGGCTATCTAGTGTGGCTGTCCTTAGGCATGTGTAGATGACAGGGATAAAAGAAGATAATAAAAAACTAGAAAAGATATTACTTAATTTAAAGATATTATTTACAGCAAAGGGGACATGTTTTTCTTGGGACTTGTATTCTTTCCAAGGCTCCAACTAGGCAAAAGCCCAGAAAGTGATGTCAATATCTTGTGCCACAGTCTCTGGCTGAATAGGTTAAATGCTGAAAATGTAGTATGTCTGAAATGAAGTGAACTCTAACAAAAGGCAAGATTCAGTAACATTTGAGAAGAACACCAAAATAAGAGAGGGAAAACGAATATAGAGTCAAGAATCTACTCCCAAATTGCAGGTAATCCCTGTCCCTGCTAATGAAGTTTTCCTCCATTCATACTGGGGAGAAATGGCTAGAGATATACTTCCAACCACAGTTCCCATTCTCAGAAACTGTTTGCAAGACTCAAATGATTCCCAGAACTGGTATTCGAGACATAGTGCCTTTTATATTCTGAAACTCCTGGATTCAATTGCTGGGCAAGTTGTTAATAGCCTTTCACCATCTTCTAGGTTGCTGTGACACATGGATAGATAAGCATGGGGAGTGCAGAAAGAGCGGATATGGAGACTCATTTTTCCTGCTTTAGTAGCTTATGGTGCCATGCTGATAAAATAACACAGTAAGTGGAGTCAAGAGGACTCACAAGTTACAGTCCCCAATATTTTGAAAAGCTGTCATTTGAAAAGTGGGTGACATGAATGTCTGATGCTTGGTTTGTATTTCTTATTATATACCTTATATATGTCTCTTTTTATTGAGAGGTCACATGATTAATTCTAGCAGACTGAAGAAAATGAGAGCTCATAAGCAGAGGTTAAATAGACAACATGTCTTCAGTGTTCTATTCAACCACTTCTTATGAATCACTCATTTTTCTATGAAACCACTCCCTGACCAACAATAATTAATTACATGACACTATTAAAATTCAAAATGATATTTTTTTTTGTAGCAGATTTACCTTCCCAATTATGTTTTGGGTTAATATGTAAATTCCATCCCCTACTACCAATCCCAGCTCTCTCAGTCCTATTTATCTCAATCTTATCCCTCCTTAGTTCCTCTTCTCTGCTGCCCTCTTCTCCCATTGTGGCAGATGCACTGCCCCTACTGTCCCTCTATTCTATTATTAACAAACTTCCCTTCAAAAAGACCTTTTCCACTGGCTCTAGAAATAACTTCTGGATTGCTTTTCTCCCTGTAAACTCTTGACTCTGTGGTTGACCCTGTAACTTAATTCTATAGTTCAACTAACACACTATCTTGTGCCATTAAATCCCTTACCCCTTGTCCTACCCCATACCACTACTCATACCTTCTCAAAAATCAAAGAAAGTTACACAAATGTGTTGTTAATCTAATCTCAATTTGTTATCAAACCTCTAATAGGTCCTCATTGCTGAATGGTAATCCTTTTACTCTTCCCCAATAACTCCTTGTCATATTTCCCTCAAAGTCTATTCCTAAACTCCTTGTCTGTCATCAAGCCTCCTAAGACACTCTTTTCTCCCTCCATCTCAGCAGAGGACCCCACCTCCTACTTTACTGAGAAAATAGAAGTCACCTATTATGAGTTTCCTCTTTCTCTATATCCTATACCTTAAAGCCCATCTACACCATCTCCCATTCTCCTCTCTGTTTCAGTGTCTGACAAAGAGATGGTCCTTCTATTTGCTAAGGATAATCCCTATATTTTTGTCCTGAAAATTCCACCCTTCCCATCTCAATCATTCTCAAGCTATCTATACTCATTGACTCTTCTTTTCATCTCTCATTCATACTTCAGTACTTCATACTTTATACTTTATAAACTTTATAAACTGGTTTCTGACCACGTCATTTGACTGAAACTGCTCTTTCTAAGGTTACCAATAATCTCTTGATGCTAAATCTGATAATCTTTTCTCAGTCCTTATTCTTTTTGTCCTTATTGTCCTTATTGATTTTCCAGCTTCTTTTGATATTGTTGACAACATTCAATTCCTGGATACTCTCTTCTCTCAGTTTTCATGACACTGCTTTCTTCTGGTTGTCCTGCTATCTGTCTGCTCTTTCAATCATATAAACAGAGAAGCAAATACAAAGTAATTTCAGAAGGGAGAGAATACTTGCAACTGGGAGTTCAGGAAACCCATCCTACAGGTAATAACACCTGAGCTGAGCCTTGAAAGAAGAAGCCAGGAAGTCTAAAAATTGGAGGTAAGTAGACAGTACATTTCAGGTATGGGAAATAGCTTGGCTAAAGGCATAGAGGTGGGAGATTGCTTTTCAAGTCTGGGCAACAGCTGGAATATAGATAGAATACATAAAATGGAATAATTAAGTCCCAAAAAGTAACATCATAGAATTACTGTTGAAGTGACCATAAAGATCATCTTCTTCAATACCTTCATTTTACATTTGAGGAAAATGAGGTATAGGGAAGCTAAGTAACATTCCCAAAGTCATAAAAGTGGCACATGACAAGGCTGGTATTCAAAATTTCTAGGTCCAACACTCTTTCCATTGCATTATACTGCCCTCTAGGTAGGTAGGAGGTGGACTGTGGAGAATTTTAAATGCCAGGCTGAAGAGTATGTTTACCAAGTCCTGCCATTCTGTCCCACAGTGGACCTTGTGTGAAAAGGAATCCAGCTGAAGATCAGGATAAAGGATCTAATGATCTTGGTAACTACAACTGCAAGAAACCTTAGAGATCCTCTTATCTAAGCCTTTTGGTTTTTGCAGAAGAGAAGACTGATACCCAGAGATATTAGGCAATTTGCTGAAAGTTATATAGGTAGCATATAGTAGATCTGGAATTTAAACCCAGAACTTTTGGTTAATTCTAATGCTTTTTCTACCACGCCATCAACTGCAGCTAAGGTGTAACATGTATAGGGGTGTGACATTTGGGAAAGGGTTACATATAAATTTGCTGAGTACCCTCTATGTGACCCTCTGGAGCACTGCAATAATTGGTTCATTCATTTACCACCATCCTCAAACCTACAGAAATATCACTTGATAATGCTTTTTTAGCCAAGGAGTTTAATATTTGACATGTCACAAGGTGGCACTCCATTCAATTCACCAATAAGGGGTCTTGTCAGTCCTTCTGGAACATATGCATAAGCTGCTCCCACTGAGATTGCCTCAAAACAACTGAGTAAGCAAAAATACAGCTGTCTGGGTTCTGAATTTATACAAGAGGCTGCTATGGCATATGGCTAGGATTATTAAAAATCAGAAAATCTAATGCTTCGTTCTCCACCCCACATCTGTATCTCCTCTCTCAACCTGAATGACCTCTGCTCATATTCACAGACATCATTAAATTCAATGGCCACATAATTGCACATAAGCAAATAAAAGAAAAATTAAACATCTGCTTCTAGTCAGCTCTGGGAATTCCTCATTACTATCCTCTCTACTCTTAGATAGAGGCAGCTAGATGGCACAGTGAATAGAGTGCTAGACTTAGACTCAGGAAGATCTTAGCTCAAATCTGGCCTCAAACACTTATTAGCTATATGACCCCGGGCAAGTCACTTAACCTCTGTTTGCTTCAGTTTTCTCAACTGTAAAATGGAAATTATTATAGCAAGTACCTCCCAGGGTTGTTGTGAGGATTAAATGAGATAATATTTATAAAATCATTTAGCACAGTGTCTAGAACGTAATAGGCACTGTATAAATGCACTAGATAACCCTGCTTGAGTATGATTGGGGATTTTCTAAAATGTACTTCCCCATGGATGATGCAGAGGATATAAAGGGGAAGGTGTTATGTGTCTGAGTCACTAGCTCTGGAATTAAAAGAAAAACAGAGAAAGCAGAGGTTGCCAAAGAAGAGAGTTCAGTCTTCTTATCCTAGCTCACCATCCACAATGTGGCAAGATGGCTTATAGACTGTATCCCTCATTCTCTCTGATTCCCACTTTTGCAGTTCATCTGGTTACTTATGTAGTACTAGTTATAGTACTGGTTTCAGTACTGTCTCAGCTCTTCTGCCTCCATTCCAGTTCACCCCAGATAGAGGTATGGACATCAACTCAGGAATTTTAACCCCAAAATTCACTGATGCTGGTCCACATAGTAGTCAAGGGGCCTCAGTCACATGCAATAGTTATCTCTGCCCCAGTACAAAATCACTGGCAGGAAGTCTCTCTCAAGGGCATTGGAAGAGAAAACAAATGAACTCTAGACCTGTTTGCCTACATGCAGAGACTGCCAATTTCTGGTGACTCTCAAACCTATTTTACTATGTTCGGCCCTAGGGACCAATTCAGTTTTATACAGAGGTGAAACAAAAACACCTAGTGCAAGAGGAAATTAGAGATACCCCTAAGACAAAACTATTCAATGTCTTTCTAGTTTGGGGTCTTTTAACAATGTATAAGGAGAGAATTACAAACCATTAAGACCAACTATGAGAGAAGGCCCAGACTTCTTGATTGAATCAACTGAAAATATAAACCAAGTATAAACAAGGCCTAAGACATCTCTATTAAATCAATCAAAGGAATAAACTAGGTACAAACAATCAGTCAAAGGAGGAGTAAAGTGCTTTTGAGGCATTGGGTGAAATTAGATAACACAAAAGAATTATATTAGGATTGGTTGAAAGAATAAGATATATCTCTTGACCTTTTTAAATCAGAGAAGAGCTTTCTAGTTACTTTGGGAGTCAAGCTTGGAAGGGCTTTGGGAAGACTCTTTACATATATATATACACACACACACACACACACACACACACACACACACATACACACACACACACACACACACACACACACACACACACACTTGAGGGAGTAAGGGAACTGAAAATGAACGATGTCACATTCTCCATCACCCCCAATGACCATGTCACTGGAAAGACTGGCCCATTAACAAACAATACATCCATTTGGAGGCTGAACCAGTAATAAAATAATCAACACACAACACTAAAACAAGCAACTATTAGGGAACTTCATGAGGACTCTAGAAGGAAAAAAAAACCTTCCAATAGTGAGGAACTGTGAATTTATATTCCTTTACCATATGAATTCTCTAGGCTTAAAGCCTGCTTTCCTCTGCCAGGAGTAGGGAACCTTTGGGCCTTGAGGCTACATGTGGCCCCTTAGGGGCTGTACTTGAGAACTTTGAGGGCCATATGTGGCCTTGAGGCCTCAGGTTCCCCACCCTGCTATGTAGGACAATATACCCCAGTCTCCCTAGGGGGCTGTCTCTGCAGCAACTGTCCTTATTATCTCTACTTAGTAACTATCCCTTTTTAAAGGCTAATTTTGAAAGGTCTTTCTTGGTGATAATAAATGGGGAGAGTACTAAATGGGACATAGTGGATAATAGTATTTGAAAAACCCCAGCTCTTCATACCCCTGGAATTCTGAAAGAAGAAGCAGTTAGTCATTCTCTGGGGATCCAAACTGCTAGTTCTAGCAGGAGTTTGGAAAATAGCCCTGGAAGAGTGGCTACAAAGTATAATACCAACACCACCCCCCCCAAAAAAAAATCCCAAACCAAACATATTAAGTATCTTCTGGGAAAAAACCTAGGCATTAGGGAAATGCAAATTTTGAGTTATTCAAATGTGTTCAAGTAATTTTCCTAGATTCATGTGTAATTCATGATGATACATGCTTAAAGAAGCACTCTCTCCATTTTTAATATTGTTGAATGACAAATGATTGAGTAGGGAAAAGAACTAATACATGTGTAAACTACTTAATGATGTCCATGAACTCTTCATTTGTTTACTCTTGCCTCTTGCCTCTATTACTTTCACCAAGCAATGAATCAGAGCATATAAGAAATAGCACGCCTGTTTTCAGATTTATTTTCTATGAAGGACTAAACTGGAAGAAACCAGAATGCTATGAAGGTTTAAAGAATAATATTTTTCAAAAACAAAACAAAACAAAATAGTGAATGAAAAGAAATAAGCTAAAAATCCCTAATTTCTTTGTGCAGCCTTATGCTATTGGATTAAAATGGACTCATTTATGCACTGCTTATACATATACATAATTTATTTGTAGCACAACCATTCAGATATGCTATTTCAGAAGTAAATTCAACTTTCTGCATTACTGCCCACTGCCTTGGAAATATTGTTTTTCTATCCTACTGATTTAATCACTCATATGTATAAAAGGATTATGTATTTGGAAAAAGAAAAGTTGCTATGGAAGAGAACAAAGCATTGATGATCAAAGCAATACTGCAGATAGATGCTTACCATTATGTATAGTCATTTATTCTTGGTCAGTGTATACATAGTGAAGAATGTGAACTTTATCAGTTTTATAATTTGAACAGCTGAAAGGAGAATAGTATATTAATAAGGAATACCAGGGGCTGGTAAAATTTGTGTTATGTATTTTCAAGCCTGAATAAAGAGACAGAACAAGTAGCAGGTAAAAACACACATTAGATTGTCTTGTTGCATTTTATTCTAAATGTATTACCCAGTGAAGGATCAAATACTATCAGGGAAATAAGTGCCTTTGCAAATAGTGTCTCTTTTCTCTTTGCCTTCTCTACTCCTCCCCACTGACACACCATTTACAAGCTAAGAACACACTTTGGATCTGAAGTCTTTAAGTCCCTGGGTCATCTCCACATTAAGGAGGTAGGTCCAGTATAGACAACGCAGATCTAGTGTCTTTACTGAAAATGAAATGTTGGTGTAGCCCTATAACTTCTCATGCCCCCAAGAGTCACCACAGTTTAGACACACGCCCAACCCAGGTAAGATGGAATCAGTCCATTCTTTCCAGAATGGGAACTTTACCTAGGCACTCAGCCTATTGTGTTCACACTAGGGTCTAGTGATGAAGTCATTTTCTAATGTTTTCCTCAGGACTCTTTGGCCATGCTATACTTTTGTCTTCCAAATGAGAAAAGCATAGTTCAAAGGAAGGAAGACATAGCTCAAATTTCACACTCTGGCAAATTACAAGTTTTCAGTTTGCAAATATACTCTTCTGACATTTCCCTTAGTAATTTTGTGGTAGGAAAACATACACAAGCACATATCCTATCTAGCCAACTGATATATGCTTTTCTTTCAACAGCTAGAGCTTTGAATAACCTACTATGGGAAACTTCAGATGATATTGTGGTTTCATAAAAAAAGAAAAGAGATTCTGCCAAACCCACATCACTTTCTGCCAGAAGCTAAAATCCTTCCTCCTGTGAATACCAATCCAGTTCATAAGTTATAATGATTCAGTTATTATCCAAGTGGGGGCGGAGCCAAGATGGCGGCGTAGCAGCAGCAACATATCACAGCTCTCACATAGCCACCCCAAAATACCCATAAAATAGGACTCTAAACCAATCCTTGAACTCCAAAACGCACACAAAGATACTTCCCACTAAAGTCAGCTCGGCTACAAAGAACCATATCAGCACTGCTAACTGAAACCAGCCTGGCCTAAAGCCGCGGCTGTACCCTGGGGGCAGCTGGACAGGAGGAGCGGAGGAGCCTCTCTGGTGAGCGGATTAGCAGCAGCTGAGAGTGGGGATTGTGAAAGGGGGAGATAAGCAGTCCGGCCAAAAGGCCTCCAGAGCAGAAAAGTGAAAGGCAGAGTTTTTGCACCCGCCTCCGCGTTGTAGCTTCCCGCCCGCGGCCTTCAGACAGCAGGGGGACTTAGCGATTGTTCTCAGGCCAGTGCTCTCGCGTTGAGCGGTCTGGATCTGGATTGCCGTCTTGGGCCTCGGTCTTGGAGTCTTCAGTATCCAGTCAGCCAGAAGTAAGTAGGAAGAGTCCCAGCATCTTCCTGAGAGCTACGGCAGCCAGGAGGACCCCAGCGATTTG
>CM053586.1:256083618-256105235 GCA_028646515.1 Pseudochirops corinnae
AAATACAAGAAGCATGAGAAGGTAAACATGGAAAAGAATTCATAAGGAATTTATCAAAGTTGAACTATTTACATGCCAACATGGAATAACAATAATTGTAACTTATGAAACTTTTCTCAGTATAAGGATAGGTGAAGGGAATATAAATGTATATATATATATATATGCATATATACACATGTCTATATAGGAGGGTATATATGCATATGAATACATATGTGTGTGTGTGTATATGTGTACATAGACAGAGGGCACAGGATCAATTGAATAGGAAGGGATGATATTTTAAAAGGTGAAATTGAGAGGTGGGAGAGGAATAGAATGAGAGGAGACAGGGAGACACAGAATGGGGTTAATCATCTCATAGAAGAGACAAGGGATAACTGTTACAATGGAGGGGAAGAACAGGAAGGCAAAAGGGAATGGGCCACCTTACTCTCATTGAATTTGGCTTAGGGAAGGAATGGCATACATTCTAAATTGGGTATCTTGGCCTACAGGAGAGTGGGGGAAATGGGATGAGAGGGGAGAAGATGGGGGAAAGGGTTGTAGAAGTACACACTTCTGTAAAGGGACAGGGACAAAGCAGAGAACAGACCGGGGTGGGGGGGGATAGGAAGGAGGGAAATATAGTCAGCCTTTCCCAATGTGTCCATTGTGGAGATGTTCAGTGTAACTACACATGTACAGCTTGTACTGAATTGCTTGTCACAGTGGGAGTGGGTGATGAGGGAGGAAGGGAAAGAATCTAGAACTTAAAGTTCTAAAATCAAATGTTAAAAAAAAAAACATATATATGTATATACATATATTATTATTATTATTTACATGCAACTGGGTAATAAGATATACAGGCACTGGATAGGGAGATCCATCTTGCCCTACTGGAAAGTCAGAGGAGTGATGGGGCAGGATATAGGAGAGAGCAGATTGGGGCAGGGGATATTCAGTGGGATCGCTGTTTTGGGGTGGGGAGTAGGGGAAGGATGGGGAGAAAATTTGTAACTCAAAATCTGGTGGAAATGAATGATGTAAACTAAAAATAAACAAAAGTTAATAACAAAAAAAAAGAAAAATAGCTGTTTGAAGATTGACAATTTTTTTTTCCTTCCACCTCAAGGTGATTTTAAAAATGGACAAGCTTGGAAATGGATTGGAAATTGATCAGGCTCGACTAGGAATGTGTAAGCAGCTCGGAGATGTATTCACTGAAGAAAAATTTCGTTACATGTGCATTCTGTCAGGCTGTGATTATCTCTCCTCACTCCATGGAATTGGCTTAGCCAAGGCTTGCAAACTACTGAAAATAGCCAATAATCCTGATATTATAAAGGTATGTACCATTTTACTCCAAACTTTAGTCTCTGAGACCAGTTTTTTTTTTTTCCGGTAATAGAATAAATCAGTTGAAGAAAAATAAATTTGAAATATCCCAGTACATCTGAGAGGCATTGTGATGAGCTCCTAGAACCTTGTAATCAAGACTTCCTGGGTCCAAGCCTATTGACATATGCGGTAGTATGATCCTGGGCAAATCACTTAATCTCCTTTCCAGGAAACTTTTTAAATCTATAAGATATGGATCATTTGCCTATTAGTAAGCAATTGGTAGACCATTAGAAGAAGGTGTTTCCCCACTGAAAATTCCCTACACTAATGAAGCCATAGGTCCAGACCAGTGTATTGATAACCTATGTCATTTCCCTTGTTAGTGTTATGTAATAATTATCAATAAGTAATGGCCGTATGCATTGGAGTAACCTTATCTCCCTTAGAAAAAACATGGTACTGCATTTTTCTAAAGTTTCAGATATATACATTATCTTTATCAGCATAATGTGTCTCAGATTAGTTGTCAGGAACCTTATAATGTTTTTAACATTAATTTATGCCTGAGTTTGAGATGAAGTATTTTCTGTTTTCAAAAAATGGGATATACAATACTGAAAGGAGTAAAGGTAGATAATTGTAGAATCCAGGGTAGAATTGATTCCTTTCTAGGTATAAATCCTTTATTTTCTTTGCTGTTTACTCTTACCTTTATAATAATTCTGATTTGTTCATTTTTCCCTAAAACAACTAAATTCACCTGTCTCTTTTCACTAAAGAAGTTTTGCTATTTAAGACAATGCAAATAATCTTTAGGGATTCAACAACTTAGTTGACTTTTTCACCTAAGAGCTTTTGGGTGTGATTTTTTAAAGAAATATATTAATTTGTTTATTGAAGAAATGGAAACTAAAGGTAGGTATTATTTTGATGTTAGTTTTCATCAGTTTCTTGTTATCTAATTGAGAAAGAAAGTAATGAAATAAAGCATTTCAGTTCAGTTTACATTCATTTCTTGTACCTTAGTAGACAATCATTTGGGCTTGTCCATCTATGGCTGTTCATGCAGGAATAAGTCATTTTTATTTCCTTGTCCTTCCCAGAGTTACAATAAAATAAAGTATTTAAAACCTCAGAAATATTTGGAGAATGTGACATTGTTTTCTTGTTTAATTGAACATAAATCATGAGTAATATTTTGATGTCCATTATTAGGTTATCAAGAAAATTGGTCATTATCTTAAGATGAATATAACAGTACCAGAAGAGTATATCAAGGGATTTATTCGAGCCAACAATACTTTTCTTTATCAGCTAGTTTTTGATCCCATCAAAAGGAAACTTGTTCCTCTTAATGCCTATGAAGACGACGTTGATCCAGATACACTACACTATGCAGGGCAGTATCCTTTGTGAATTGAGTGGTAGAATTTTTCTTTGCCTTCTTTTATGGTAGATACGTTTATGTATATTTGTTTTATTTATTATGGATATTTATTATATATACTTTTATAGTAATAAAACTGTTGTAGCATAAGAGAAGTTAGGTCTTAATTTTATTTTTTTGATACATAAATATGTTTCTTTAAAAAAATATATTTTACTCTTTCAGGGAAACATTTTAGAGGAAGTTTTTGGTTTATAAATCATCAGCAGCATATGAATCATTTTTGCATTTGCTTGGAATTGGACATGTAACATTTTTTAAAATGACATACTTGAGAAAAATATTATGAAGCCCTAGAGTCATTGACATAGTTCATTGACAAAGGCAACATTGATTTTTAATAGCATAACTAAAGTGACCAAGAGAGGTATTTGAGGATGTGGGGATTACAGTTGAAGACTAGGCCACCTTCACCTGCCTGGTCTCTCCTTTTTCATTCAGGAACTCTCATATACCTGGTCCTCCAGGGCTCTAGAGCCTGACAAAGCATTCTCCAGGATGTCCTTTCCTTCCATCTTCCTTCTTCTCACTCATACGTAAATAAATGAACAAGAACTTGGCATAAGAAAGCAATATTGTTGTGTATATTAAGCTTGTGATTTTTGTCATTTATTTTTCAGTTACAGTCAATGCAAATAGTATTCTCACCTATTGCATTATAGAATTTTCTGTAGTGGATAGTGAGGCTCAATACTTTTCCTTAATCTGATTGACTTTTAGATATATTGATGATACCACTGCCTTTCAAATTGCACTTGGTAATAAAAATATAAGTACGATGGAACAAATTGATGACTACAACCCAGATACTGCTATGGTAACATTTTTTAAATTTAGTACTTTGCAAAAGCACGTTTCAAATACGTTTCTGGAGGTGTACCATTGTCTTCATTTGGTAAATATTTACCAAAGTAGGCCCTAAGTTTGAGAGACAGTAAAAAGCTTTTGGTTTTTACTGTAGCGTTAGAAGTCAGCAATTTGGTTTGCTTTGTCATATGTTGTTTTTTAGAAGTTACGTTGTCTATTCATAGGACAAGAATAACCTTAAGGCATCATATGGTTATATTATACATTAACAAAGATGTTTCTGAGATCATTTTTTACTTGGGTTTATGCTATACCATAGTTTTTTGGATTTTTGTCTTATCTTCATCTTTCTTTGACATTTGATACTCTTGATCTAACTACTCTTTTTTGAAATTTCCATTGTCTTCTGTAACTTTATGCTTTGCTTTTTCTTCTCCCACTTCTCTGACCAATGAGTACTTGGCACAGTTCCTGGCACATAGCAGGCACTTTAAAAATGGTCATTGACTGACTTTTTTCCCCTTGACCAACCTTCTTATTTTCACTCCCAAAAGATGTTTCCTACCTATATCACTTTGATCCATATATTAATTTATTCATGACTTGTATCCTCACTCTCTCATCTCAGACTCTTGCCTTCCCTGACTTTTTTCAAGTCCCAGCTAAAATTCCATTTTATTCAGGAAACCTTTCCCAATTCTCCTTAGTGCTGGTATATTTCCTTTGTTGATTTTCTTCTCTTTTTCCTATATGTATCTTGTCTTCCCATTAGACTGTAAGCTCCTTTGAGGTCAGGGACTGCATTTTGTGTTTCTTTGTATCCCTAGCACTTAGCAGAGGGCCCGGCACATAGTGGGCACTTAAATAAATGCTGTTAACAGACAGGTTCACCTACAAAATGAGGAGGTTGGTTTAGATGATCTTTAAAATCCTTTCCAACTCTATATATTGCTGTTGACATTAGGAGGTTTGAAAGGTACTTAAGGTTTGTTCTTGCCCTAAGAACCCCAAAGTATCTTTTTCTCCCCTTTGTGGGCCTAGAATGTCAAATTTTCAAGGATATCAAGTAACCCGGTGTCTTCAGGTATTGTCATTTTATGAGAACCAAAAGTATTCAGAAGTCCAGAATTCTACTTTTCTTCCTCTTCTTTCTACGCAGATAGCTAAAAAAATAAAAATTCCTTGTCCTTATATAGTAAGCCGTTTAATTCTTCTTTTTATACCTCTGATCATTTAAGCTCCACTACCTCAGTTAAGATTTATTTTTCTACATTTTAGTCTTTTGTTATAAATACTTAACCATTTTTTCAGTAAAACCCTTGTGCAGTCTGGGTCATAAAATTTAGAACTGAAAAATGCCTTAGAAATAATCTAGCCCCAACCCCTAACTTTATGTATGAGGAAACTGAGGCTCAGAGAAAGAGAGCGACTGCTTACCCATCAGGTAAAAAGTAGTGTCTTAGGAGTCTAGATTTTTGCCGAGAGGAACTTTAGAAACTGTCAGATCCAGATCTCTCCATTTTTAACAAAGGAGAAAGGTCCCATAACTAACAAGTATCTGAGGTGAGAGTTAAACCCACCTCTTCCTGACTCCAAAACCAGCACACTAGCTACTCCTCCACACTGCCTCTAGAAGCCGAACTGGAATTCATTTCCAAAGTTGCTGATCCCCAACCCAGTGCTCTTTCTGTTATATCGTGCTGTGCAGTCATCCTGCTGACTGGACTTTGGAGACTATGTTGTGCTAAATCATCCTCCTACTTTTTATCCAGTGACTGGTCCGGTAAGGTGACTTCTCTTATACAGTATGTCTCTATTATCCTAAGAAAATCTTTTGTTTTTAGCATGCGTTAACAATTTTATAATTAAAATAATTTTTGCTTAACCTAGGACAAGTTCTAGAAGAAGAAAAGCTAATATACTTATGTTGCTTTATGATGTTAGTTTTTAGAAGAATAGAGTAGGCATATTCTGAAATTATTCCAAACTGAACTTAATATTTAAGTAGCAGCTTGAATGTTGTTATATTTCATATTTTATCTAAATTATTCCTCAAATTAAAAAAAAAACTTTTTAGACCATCTTTTTGCAATAGCATTTAAGATAAGGTTCTTTCTATACTGCCATCTTGGGCAGACCTGTTCTTTATTTCTTAGAGATGAGCAATCAAGGTCGCTTACACTTCTTTGAAAAGAAACAGACCTAGGAACACAAGGTATTTAATGGAAAGTGTAGGCCTGCCAAAGTAGAAAATGTTGATAGAGGGCAGATGTATCCTTAACAGCTATTCTTTATAAGGGTAATTCATCAAATTTATATACTTTGTATATAATTTATATTGATCACAGGAGGAAATTAAGTTGACTTTTTCCTTTCACGTGGGTGTTGTGTTTTTTGTTTTTTAACTCTCTAGCCTCACCAGCCAAGAAGTCAAGGGTGGAATGACAAAACATCTCATCAGAAGCCATTGAATGTGAATAGCATTTGGAATAAGAACCATTGCCCTACACCTAAATTAAATGTTGTTTCAGATACTCCATCTTTACAGGAGAGATTTACTACTGCAGGCACTGAGAGAATTATTAGTACCAAGGGACTAAATCTTCCAAAGAAGAAGCTATTTATAAAAAGACCAAGAAGTGGTAAGTATTTTGCTTTTGTGGAACATCATTTTTAGAAAGAATATGAGTTTTTGTAAAGCCATAGAATCTTAGGTTTAGGAGAGAACTTAAAATTCACTCAATTCAGCCATCTACGTAAAGGAGCATTCCTCTGCAGTTATCCAGCCATAGAGTCATCTGGTCTTCACTTGAACTTTGCCAATATTAAAGAAATATTTTGAAATAGGCTTTTCCATTTATAGAGGCCTCTAATTGTCGGTAAGTCCTTCCCTTATATTGAGCCAGAATCAGTCTTCTTGTAACTTAAACATATTGGCTCTGATTTTTCTTTCACAAAATTAAACAGTGTCTAACCCCTCTCTATGTTCAGATATTTTAAAATAGCAGTGAAGATGTGTGTCACACCCATACCCTTTCCCCACTTTTTATCTAACTTTCAGAGCTTGTTAAACTGTTAGAACAAGTAAGGAATAAAGGGGAAAATGTAATGAGAGGATAGAGTTCTTCATGTATTCTTAGGCCATCTTTTCACTGATTCTAGGGGCCAGGCATTTTCTTAGTACCAAAACTTCAAAAGCTACCTCATTCTCTTTCCCCAGAGGATCTAAGTGACAAAAGAGAGGAAAAAACTTTTATATGCTGTTTCCATTAGAAAAATGTAAAAAGCTTTCATACTTGTTTGAGGTTGGAATATAATTATAATAGCTACCATTCATATTGCATCTTACAGTTTGCAAAGCACTTTACAAATATCTCTTTATCCTCACAACAACCCTAAGAATTAGATACTATTATCCCCATTTTACACTTGTAACAGGTTAAGTAACTTGCCTGGAGGCACACAGATAGTGTCTGAGGTCCTATTTTAGCTCAGGTCTTCCTGACTCCAGGTCCAGTGTTCTTTGAGCTGGAACTGCTCTATGTCCCCTGTGAGGGACAAAACTGAGATTTAGTTATTGTCATTAATTTGTTTTTGTCCCTAGTTCTAAGTTGAAAACACTTTCTTTAAGGTCATTGGTGGTAAACTATAACCAAATCCATTTGCATTTTCTCAGTTCTCATCCTTGACAGTTCAGCAATATTTTACACTTAACCACACTTCCTTTTTTCTGAAACTCTTCCCTTAACTTCCTTGATGCTGAACTTAAACCTGGCTTCCCCACCTCTGATTATTCCTTCTGACTCCTGTGGCTCCTCTTTTTCTTCCTACATTTCCAGTTATGTTTTGCATATTAATTAGATATTCCACTAATTCTTCAGATTTCATATTACAATTACTTATCAACATATTAAATTCTTCCTCTTTCCAAACTGTTTCTCAAAGGCTTCAAACCTCATGTACACATTTTTTACTTATTTCTTCAGTCACCAAATCCTGCCAGTTCTGCCCTTCTGCACATTCATGCATCCATTCCTTCCTTTGTATTCCCATTACCCCTGTTGTGATGTAAAGTTCCCTTATCCCAGTAACTTGGACTACTGTAAGCATCCCTTAGATGATCTTTTTAAGTCATAGAACATCAGTGATGGAAAGGATCTTGGCTATTATCTAGTCAAACTGTCAGAGTTTACAGATGATGAAACTGAAGCTCAGAACAGTTGAGTGATATCTCAAGATCCCACAGCTAGTGTCTCATTCAAGATCTCTTAGGTCTCCTGACTCCAGATCTAATGCTCTTTTAACTGTACAATGTAGCTTCTACTTTTTAGTCCATCCTAATCTCTGTTGCCAAATTAATATTCCTAAAGCACAGTGCTGATTCTTCTTACTTCTTTATTCAAAAAATATTTGACTTTTCAGAGTTTTCAGAATAAAGTCTAAAGTATTGTTTGACCTTCAAGGTCTCCAACGTTTTAACCTTTACCTACCTTTCCAACTATTCAGTTAAATTCCACAAACATTTATTAATCCCCTAGTGTGTGCTAAATGCTGAGAATACAAAGGCAAAATCATAATAGCTTCTAGCCTAACAATTTTTTTCTTTGCCTCCTCTGTTCTGTCTGCTTAGAATTCTCTTTTCCACCTTGCCTATCTCTACTTTGTCCAAATCCTACCTAGAATCCGTAGTGCAGCTTAAATGCTACCTCCTCTATAAAGACTTTTCTGATCTTTTCCTTGCCTCAACTAGAAGTAATTTGTACCACTTTTCCCCATCATACTTTATTTGTATATCTTAAGACGTTTATTCTCTTTCTGCACTGAGATAACAGTTCTTTATATACATGTCATCTCCATTAGTCTATATAAGCTCCTTGAAGCCAGTGGCCTTATCTTTTTATCTGTCTTTAATCTTTTCACTGTTCATTCAAGGTCAGTGCCCACACAAATAAATACTGAGAAATAGATAAATTTGAAATTGGAGGTGTAACTACATGAGGTAATCATACCATGTACTTTCCAAAGAAATACACTTAAAATACAGCATATGGCATCCAAAGCTGTTGTTATGAAAACTGTACCATTTAAATTAATCACACATTTGCTTGTAAATTATTATGTTTGTGTTTTCTTTATTTACTTCTCATTACTGTGGGGCCATTTGTTTGTGGAGAGTTGCCTCCAACAGAGTGCCTAAAGGATTCGTTCAAAATTTTAAAATAGTACAGGATTAATTATGTATCAGATTTTTGGTTTGGGTCATTCATTATGTAATTTCAGAAAAGTAGGCATTAAATGTTTATTTACTCATTTGTGAAAGTCAAAAACTCTTGGGATTTTTTATGTGATGCATTTAACTTGCCCGCTAGAAGAGGGTAATAAAATATTAAGTAAATTCATTGTAAGAGCATATTTTTACAATGGGATATTTTTGCTCTAAATTAAACAAGTGTACAAATTATGTTTGTATTTAGAGGAACTATCAGAAGATGATCTTTTATCCCAGTATTCATTTTCAATTACTAAGAAAGCCAAGAAAGAGAACTGTGAAAATAATGAACCACAGAAGTTTTCTGAAGCATTCATCCCTGACACGGGACATGCCATTTCCTGTAAAGAAACCTTGAAAACTCAGCCTAAAGTGAGAAACAAATTTGCATCCTTTTTGCAGAAGAAAAATGAAGAAAGTGGTGCAGTTGTGGTTCCAGGGACTAGAAGCAGGTATAATCATATTTACAGAATCAATTACCTTTTTAACTCTACTCTGGTAGTCACTTAACAAGCATTAATTAAATGCCTTCTGTGTTCCAGCCATTGTGCTAGTAGTTAGGGATACAGGGACAAAGATAAAATGGACTCCTCATATCACTTAAAACATGCATATTAAGGCCAAAAAGAGTGGGGAGAACCTTACATTTTAATGCTGGGGAAGGGAAGAACATGAAAAAATTCTAGAGACAAGCTATATAAGGGATAAATGGGAAATAATGAAGAGGGGAAACACGGGAATGAATAAGGATTCATGGAAGAGGTAACTATGAAGGTTCGTTTGTAGTACATGATACTTAAGCTGAATCTTTAAGGAACTTAGGGATTTTAAGAAGTGCAGGTGAGGTTATAGAGCATTCCTGGCATGGAGGACAGCCAATGCAAAAATGTGGTCAGAGACAGTCTCGTATGAGAACAGTAAAGAGGACACTGGCTAGACTGTAAAGTTCTGAGAGAGGAGTAAAGTACAAGTAGATTAGGGAGGTCAGAAGGGGCCAGACTGAAGAACTTTAAATGCCAGAAGGTATATTTTCTTCTAATGGTATTGGGAGCCACAGGGATTTACTGAGCAATGTTATGTTTATTTAGTTCTAGATGCCACATTTTAGAACATTGCTAGAACATATCCATAGGAGGGCAACCAGGATGATGAAGCGCTTAGAGATTGTGCCATGTAAGGATCAAATGAAAGAACTAGATAGGCTTATCTGGGAGAAGCTAAGAAGAATTGGGGGCAGTGGGAGGCATGTGACATCTGTCTACAAATATTTAAACCATTGTCATGTGAAATATGGATCAGACTTGTGTTTGACCCCTGAGAGTAGAAGCAGAATTTTTAGCGTAAAAATTTCAGAGAAATTTGTACTTAATGTAAGGAAAAACAGTGGTCAGTTAGAGCTATCCAAGAATGAAGTGGGCTGCCTTCAACATGGGCTTGTTAACCACATATTGAGGGCGTTGTAGATAGTATTTTTCGTCAAATACAGATTGACTAGATGACCTCTGGAGTGTCTTTCTACTCCTAGATAAAGTGATAGCAACAGATACTTAATGTGAACAACTACCTGCAAAGTGCTGGGCTAATCATTGGAGGGTACAAAGAGAATTTATAAAGTTCTTCCCATGTTCAGGTGCTGTGGTAATTCGTATCTTCTACTTGGGAGTAAAAAAAAAAATCCATTTTGTATAAGATAAGATAAGGGATATCTGTTTTATTCATTGGAAGTAGGCAAAAAACACCAGGCAAATTTATACAGTTGCCTTGAGATATAAGAACACCACCAACAGTAATTTTACAGCACCCCAGTCATGTAAGCAGTGAAACTAGTATTATTCCCATTTTACAAATGAGGAAACAAAGGTTTAAAGAGGTTGAATGATTTGTTTCTGGTCACATAGATCAAGTATCAACTAGGATCTGAGCCCATTTCTTCTGACTCCCAAGTTCTACAATCCTTTCACCAAACTACCCCTCTTTTCAAATGATTGCTCATGAGAAGTGACTCAAGTTTTATTTTTTCCCATCTCTAAAATATATTTCACTGCAGAAGGTCCTTGATTTTATGATTGTAGATGCTCCCTTAATCAGTAGAGATAATCACTTTGAAGCCTTAGTCTTCAATGCGTTGATGTAGTGGTCAGAATTCATCAGTTCATTGGGTAGGCTGATCTTATGAGACAACTGTCATTTCCTCAGACCCTTTCCATCTTTCTAGAATCTGCTACAGCCTAAATTCCCCCAAAATAACTTGAAATCTTAGAGTTGTCTTCATGCCACAGTGAGGTATTGGCATGGTACAGGGAAAAAACACTGACTGGATTCAGAGGACCTGAATTCTAATTCTGATCTAATCTCAGATACTTAATACTGCTGTGAATTGTGAACAAATTCATTTAATCTCTCTGACCTTAATTTTCTTATCTGTAAAATGAAAGTTTGGACTAGGTTGTTTGGTTCTGTTCAACTCTATATCTATGATCTAAAAATATAACATTCAGATAGTCATAAAAATATTCTTACTTCCTAGAACTATTTAAATTAGAAGAATCAAAGTTCAAACTTTGAATATGACTCATAATCGCTATTGCTGTCATTTTCCTCAGACTAATAAGTATAATGAGTTTTGCTATCCGTTGAGAAGAAAATGCAATTAGCTGGATCTCATTTTTTAATCTTTTAGGTTCTTCTGTAATTCTGTGGATGTAGCTGACATCGCTGAAAAAAACAGAAGCAACCAACCTTTGTGTGAAACTACTGTCTTAGACATACAGACTGAGCAAAATGAATCACATAATGTGGATAGCCAGAAGCCTGCTGATACAAATGTAGCTCAGAATACGGATAATCTAAATGAAGCATCTGATCAGGATTCTCATTCTTCTGAGAATAAATTCACAAGGACTGTTTCACCACCCACCTTAGGAACACTAAGAAGTTGCTTCAGTTGGTCAGGAGATCTTCGGGATTTTTCAAGGACTCCTAGCCCATCTCCAAGTGGAATTTTGCAGCAGTTTGCAAGGAGTGAACCCTCAACCCCTTTGATTAAGAATAATAACGAAATGTCCAATTTGTCTCTAGAAAGTTGTAATGGTTCAGATGGTGAAACATGTCCCGTTCCTGAAATGGAATGTTCTTCAGCATCTCAGGAAAGCTTGGAACCATCACAGAACAGTTTGGATTCCTCAAGGCTCTCTCAGTTATCAAGCAAGGATTCTGATTCAGAGGTATGTCATTTAATAAAGCTTTTTTTTGATATTAATTCACGACAGAATTTGATTTCATTGTCTGTTAACACTCATTTCTCTCATAGCTTTGTTATGACTTCCTTTGTGTGATTCTGTGAAAGACAATATTTCTTAATACAAGTATATGTCTGTTCTGTGGAAAGACTGACTAAGAATCATAGGATGAGAAGGATATGGTGTAGGTGGTTTGTGATCACCATTGGTAAATGGAGTATCTATGTGGATGAAATTGTAATTCCATCAAAGTATTTCTTCTAGACTAGTGTGTGCTTTCCTGTTTTAACTGCTTATTAGTTTTCAGAATTATGGAATCATTGGATCCTAAGCTGTGTGTGAGTTTTTTGTTGGAAGATTATTGTATGCGGACGGATGCATAACATATTTTATTTAGTTAGCATTTGATATTATTCCACAGGAATGTGACATTGATAATTTTATATTATCTTTTGTGGCTGCCAGAACTTTAAAATTTATTTTCACCCACTTCTTTATAATCCTTTAAAAGAACAAACGTAGTTCAGGTCAATTTTTCTTTTCTTTCTTGTGGGGGTGGAGGTGGGTTTGTGTACATGCATATACATGTGTGTGTTTGTGAATGTATATGTGTTTGTATGATACAGTCTCTAGTTAGACTTATTATTGTCTCATTCCTGGTAATTATATAAACAGAGGGTATAGATTAGTGTAAAGAGTGCCTTACACATTTTTTTTCTAAATTGAATTGAGGTAACTTAGTCCATTTTTTTGCTTTCATGATATAATATACTTTCTTTTATATAAAATGAGTAAGGAGAGAGTTTATTGTTAATAAAATACTCTAATTTAGTTGCCATACATCAGTTAATTGCCATTTCTCAGCTAATTAAAATTCAATAAAATAAACCTAATGTTAAAACTATACTGAGCCCAAATTTCATTAATTCACATGGCACATAAGTATGTGTTGTCTCCATGTTGTCTTTGTGAACTTTTCTTTTTTTAATAGTCTGTTATTTTCATTTTCAGTTAACAAGTTTTTGTTAATCTGTACCTCAGTTTCCTGCATTGAGTATATTTTTAGAAAGCAAAGTCCAGAGCACATAACTTTATAGTCCTACCAAACAAATTTCCTATCAGTCTTATCCAAAAATGCATGATTTCTATATTTTAAGTTCATCACCTCTCTGTCAGGAGATGAGAGGCACATGTTATTTTCATTCTTTTGGACATCATGACATTGATCAGAGTTCTCAAATCTTGAGGTATTGTTTTTCTTTATAATGTTATATTATTATATGTTTTTTCTGATTTCTGTTCGCTTTGCTTTTCATTAGTTTATAAAGATCTATCTAGTTCTCTTCAGAATTATCTATTTCATCTTTCCTATGGTACAGTAAAAATCTGTTTTGTTCATATACAGCAATTTGTTTATGCATTCTCCAATAGGAAGATAGCTCCTTAGTTTGCAAATTGGGACCACTGCCAAAAAAAATCGCTCTAATTTTCTTTTTTTTTTTTTACATTTTGATCCTTTTTAACTTACTTTTGATTTCTTTGGTCTATAGACCTATTAATGTTATAGTCTATATAGCTGGCTATAGTCCCAAATTGCTATCCAGAATGACTGGATTAGTTCACAGTTCTACTAACAGTGTACTAATGTACCTCTTTTCCCACACAACCACCATCATTTGGCATTTTGACATCCTTACCGATCTGGTAGATGTTGATAGATGTGTAGTAGACTCAAAATTGTATAAATTGCATATATCTAACCATTGATGACTCAGTGTATTCTTTCATGATTGTTGATAGCGTGGATTTCTCCTTTGAAAACTGCCTGTTCATATGTCCTTTGACTATTTCAGCAATGGCTCTTAGTCTTATAAATTTGAATCAGTTCCTTATATATCTCAGATACAAGATATTTATTTGAGAAACTTGCTGCAAAGACTTTTTTTCCCCAGTTACTGGTTTTCCTTCTAATTTTTACTACATTAGATTTGTTTGTGCAAAATGTTTTTAATTTTATGTAGTCAGAATTGTCCATTTCAACTTGTATGATCCTATCATTTGTTTGGTCATGAACTTTTCCCCTATTTATATATTCCATATCAGTAAAACTGAAAGGTAATTAATTACCTTGCTCCTCTAAGTTGTTGGAATCAACCTTTCATATCTAGGTCATGTAACCATCTGGAACTTATCTTGGTGTGTAGTTTGAAGTAGGGGTCTAAACCTAATTTCTGCCAGATTTCTGTCCAGTTTTCTTAGCAGTTTTTGTCAAATAGTGAATCCTTTGGGTTTATCAAACACCACTGTGTTTATTTGCTTCTACTCCATCTCATTCAATTACCACCCATTCTCTATATCTCCCTCTTTCCCTCCCTCCCTCCCTTCCCCTCTCTCTCTTGCCAGTACAAATAATTTTAATCATTACTTCTCTGTACTTCAATGAAATCGTCCCACTTTTTTCATTATTCCCCTTGAGATTCTTGACCTTTTGTTTCTCCTTATGAATTTTTTTTATTGTTTTTTTCTTTATGCTCTTTTGGAAGTTTGTACAGTATTGAATAAAATTGAAGTATTATTGTCATCTTAAAAAAAATCTTGGCTCAACTAAGTTAATTTTTCTTCAGTTGTTTAGGTCTGTCTTTATTTCTGTTTAAAAGTTTGTTTATTGCATGATCTCTGTCATTGTAAAACCTTCCATCACATTGTATAGAATTTGGAAAATTTTAATTATTTGAACTTTCCAATGATATTTACATTCTGGACAAAAAAATAACAATAGAGGTTATAAGATATCTTCAAAGTAATGATCCTACTTGATCTGAGTTTTATAGCAGTTTTTGCTAACCATATTAAATGATTGAGCATTAATTTTTTTAACTTTTATTAAAATTTCTAGACATGCTTCTCTTCTCACCCCTACCCTCTTTTCATATCACACATTGTTTCATCTCAGTCGGTGTATATCTTTCTACTCCCATAGTCATTCAGTCAGCAAGCATTTGTTAAGCATTTACTATGTGCAAGACACTGTACTGAGCACAAAAAAAGACAAAAAAAAACTTGTTGCCTTCAAGGAACTCACCCTCTTACCTTTCCAGCTTAAGAAAGGTGGTACGTTTCAATAGCGTGAAATTTATTCCCAGCCTCTCTTTTTTAAATGTTTAATTTATCTTTATCTCTGAATTCTTCTGACGATATTATTGGGACAAGAATGGTGTAGCTTCCCTTGCTGTTATTTCTGTTGGTAAGAGTTTTCTTTAACAGTGAATTGTGCTGCTCTATTAGGAGAATTTAGATTTAGATTTTTGTTTGTTTTTTAGTATATAACATAACGCAAAGTGTTATGAAAAGTGACATGTGCCCAAGGAACAAAAGTAAGGATAGACAGGGCTTCATGAGAACCAAGCTGTAAAACTAGGAGAAATTTAGTGAAATCTGATCCTTTCAGTACCTTTTTTTGTTTTGGGAAATATTTTAGGACTCTTTGTGAAAACATTTCTATAAATTTGCTGTAGGTAAATACTTATATTTTCTTTTGCCTGGTAACTTGACGAACAGGCAAAATAGTTACTTAGGGTAGAATTGGTGTCAATTTTTCAAGTTTGGTTATTTATGAAAACTATTATCCAGGTTGTGACAAAGCAGCAGTAATACAGAAAGCAATATTGTTCTGAGTAGACATTTTAACAGCCTGTTGAAATAAAATTGACATCAGAATCACACAGGAGAGCTTTTATATTATAAAGAAAATCTGCTCTTAGGATTTATAATTTACTTCTCTCCATCTAAGACTTCTGCCATTTCCTTAAATGAAATCACTAGAAAACATCATCTCTTTTTCTTTCAAATATTCTTTCTCCTCTATTGTTATTTTTTATAGCTTTTCTTATGAAATTCCATGCAACTAATTAATGTTACACAGGATTATTCACATTTATAGTTATATTGATTACTCATATCATATGCTATTTTTGAGCTCCTTGAGTAAGGACTGTCTTTTTCCTCTTTTTGTATGCTGAGTACAGTGGCAGGCATATAGTAGGTGCTTAATAAGTGTTTATTGACTGATTGCTTATCCATAAAAATACTACACTAAAAATATTTTTTTTTAAAGGAATCTGACTGTAGTTCCAGGCCATCTGATAATCAGAGGTCACAGAGCTCTCTACATTCGTCTTTGTTTGCAAAAAGAAAAGACTCAACCCTAGGGAACAAGGTAAGTTACTTTTTATTCATCTTATCCAGATTCCTGTGGTATTGAATAATTAAGACCTTAAAGGCTAAGAAAAGAGAAATAGGAATCAGCATCAGCATGTCAATGTTAATGATTTAATAAGGTAAAGTAGTTCTTTAGATTTTCACTTAATGAAAATTTAACTCTGCTTTTTAATATTTAGATGTAACTCTCATAGCAACCTTGCTTTATGCTGTCTGTATACTCTTTTCCTAGTTAGAGATCATGGCTTCAACACTAATGGCTTAGATCAGAAGTTTCAAACACTACACCTGCAGTACTCCCAAGTACTGCTGGGAATCAGATTAAAATGTAATTAGGAAATATTAACAAAATAAATAAAACTACAATAGAACATACATAGTGTTAACGTTTGGTTTTCTAAATCATTGTGTGACCTGCCAGGATCCTTATGTACTACCTCATTTCTATTAAAGTCTGACACTACTACTGCCTTAGACCATCAACACCATGTGACTAGCTCTCACATCTACTGTGTCTCTGACCTATTTCCTGATTTTCAAACCTGAATTTCTCCACAACTCAGCATGTTTAAAACCAAACTCATTATCTTTCCCATAAAATCAGATTCTCCCATCCCAAAAAAACTTTCCTATTTTTCAAATATCACATTCTCCCAGTCAGGAGTGTCAAAACCTTGGAGTCTGCTTCCTTTCCTTTCTTTGAAAGAACCCCTCCCCATCCCTCTAATCCATTCTCTTAATTCATATCTGGTACAATGGATCAGCCAGAACGCAAAGGTTCAAACAGTCTTTTTATTAAAATCATATTGTAATACCCTCAGTTAGAAGTACTTCTCCATGCAGTTAAAATGCAATTCAGAAAGATAAAAAGAAATAAAAACTGCTAGCAAGAAGTTAAAAAAAGGTCTATAAAGAGGTGACCTTAGCTTTCATGAGCTCCCTACCAATATCCCAAAAAATTGCCTTTATACTCTTCTTGCCCAAATGCCCTGAAACTGGACTCCAGATCAATCCACCAGGGGATAAAGGTAACACCAATCTGTGTATTCAAGATTTGACATCTAAAAAGTTTAAAAGACAAAATTTCTGGGTAACTAATAATTTTATTAATAGTGCTAACATAGTATTAATAAAAGGAGTCAATGATATTCTTGAATGGCAGAGACTTCTCATGGAACCTGTTCACCATTTATGTGCACTTGGACAGTGGGTGTCCCTGAGGGTGGCAGTCAGCTCTGGGTGGTTAACAAATAGTGAGAGAGAATTAATGTAATAATGAGAGGTGGACCTTTTCTAATGTGGGGCTGAGGAATGTGACGTTGATCATTTATTTCTGAATCAGCCCCAGCCTTGGGCAGTTTAATCAAGAATTTGTCCATACCCAAACTTGAGTAGAACACAGTGGGCAGGAATTCACCTATATAAGATGGTCTAGGGAGTTAGATTTTCGGCAGAGGTCACTAATGTCCTTCAAAGGCTGGATTTTGGGGGGGCAGAGCCAAGATGGTAGAGTAAAAACAGGGACTTACTTTTGAGATCTTCCCCGAACCCCACCAAATACCTGTTAAAAAATACCTCTAAACAAACTCTAGAGCTGCAGAACTCACAAAATGATAGACAAAACAAATCACCAGCCCAAGACAGCCTGAAAGGTGGACAGGAAGGGTCTATCATACTGGACTGGGAGCAGAGCGCAGTCTGGTGTGGGCTATACTGGCACAGAAAGGGCTGGAGCAGATCTCAGGGGACTGAATCATGGCAGCTATGGCAGTTTCTAAACTTCTCAAACCACAAACGGCCCAGACAGCATAGAAGGTCAATGGGAAAACTGTGGGACCTAAGAAAAAGAGGAGTGTGGTCTGGCCCCAGCCTCAGGGTGGTGGAGATAATGTTGGTGGCAGCAGCAAGCAGTGGCTTCTTCCAGAGCTCTCAGTTCAAGGATGGGGTGGAGATGGTGGGGCATCAAGCTGCTGATACAAAACCTCTGAAGCCCCAGACAGTACACCCACCCTCACTGGAACCAGAGTCCTACCTTGACAAAGAGTTAGAATTAGAAAGTCAAGAATTTGACTGGGAAGATGAGCAAACTGTAAAAAAAAACTCAGACTATACAATCTTATTTTGATGATGAAGATCAAAACATGCAACCAGAAGAAGACAACAAAGTCTAAACTTCTTCATCCTTAATCTCCTGGACAACATGGGGCTAAAACCACATGGGGCTGGGCTCTGTTCCCAGAATACTGCAATGAGCCCTTTCTTTCTGTCTGCCAGGCTGCCTTCAGCCTCCATCCAAAGCTTCCAAGAAAGATGTGAATGGGTCACAGGCCATGGAAGAGCTCATGAAGGATTTTGAAAATCAAGTAAGAGAAGTAGAAGAAAAACTGGAGGATGCTTCCTTGGTTCTTTTTTTGATCATGGCTTTCAGGTAGTCCAATAATTTTTAAATTGTCTCTCCTGGATCGATTTTCCACGTCAGTGGTTTTTTCAAGGAGATATTTCACTTTGCCTTCTATTTTTTCATTTTTTTGGATCTCTTTAAGAGTATCCTGATTTCTCATATAGTCATTTGCTTCCATTTGCTCCACTCTAATTCTGAAGAAATTATTCTTCTCAGTGAGCTTTTGAGATTCTTTATCCATCTGACAAATTGGACTTTTTAAGGCATTCTTCTCCTCATTGGCTTTTTGGGCCTCATTTGCCATTTGAGTTAGTCTATTTTTTAAGATGTTATTTTCTTCAGTCAGCTTGTTGACTCTCTTATCATGCTTTTTTGCATCATTTTCATTTCTCTTCCCAATTTTTACTCCACTTCTCTTATTTGGTTTTCAAAATCCTTCTTAAGCTCCTCTATGGCTTGTAATCAGTCTACATTTTTCTTGGAAGCTTTTGGTGCAGGAGTTCTGACTGCGTTGTCTTCCTCCCGATCCATGCTTTGATCCTTTTTGTCTCCAAAAAAGGAATCTAAAGTTGGATTGCTGAACTTTCTTTGCTTCCTTTACCTGCTCATGTTGCCAGTTAGTTACTTGACTTTTGGGCTCAATAGAACTCTGCTTTCAGAGGGGAGAGCTCTGTCCGAAATTGCTGGGGTTTTCACAGCTGCTGGAGCTATCAGGAGGCTGCTGCCGTCTCTGCCGCCCCCTCCAGCTTTGGCTCACTGAAAACACACCTCAGGACCACCATCCAAGACCGTGATCCCGATCTGGGCAGCTCAAGGCAAGAGCACTTAGCCTGTGAATGATCACTTGGCCCCCCTGCAATCTGCAGGCCAGGAGCTTCTGAAACAGCCATGTGGAGGCGGCTACAGAGCCACCACCTCAGACTGCTTCTGGCCCTGGAGGCAGGGGCTGGACCCTCTCCCCAAAATTTAGCCAAGTTCCTCTGACCTTTTCCCTTTGTCCTTGGCTCTTATGGGTTGGTAATTCTGGAAACCGCCATAGCTGCCGGTAATCCATTCTCCTGAAAGCTTTAGCCAAGTCTTCTCCTGGACGACCTGGGGCTAAAACCACATGGGGCTGGGCTCTGTTCCCAGCGCACTGCAATGAGCCCTTTCTTTCTGTCTGCCGGGCTGCCTTCAGCAGGACCCTCGTTTCTCTGTCATTTTATGAATTCTGGAGCTCTTAAATTTGTTCAGAGTCATATTTTATAGGTATTTGAGGTGGTTATGGTGGGAGCCATGGAGTTCTCCTGCTTATATGCCACCATCTTGACTCTACCCCAGTAGAGGAATAACTGGGAAGAGAAATGAGAGTGATACAAGAAAATCATGAACGAGTCAACAGTTTGCTAAAGGAGACCCCCCAAAAAAAAACTGAAGAAAATAACACCTTTAAAAATAGACTAACCCAAATGGCAAAAGAGGTCCAAAAAGCCAGTGAGGAAAATGCCTTAAAAAGTAGAATTGACCCATTGGAAAAGGAGATCCAAAATCTCACTGAAGAAAATAATTCCTTCAAAATTAGGATGGTGCAAATGGAAGCTAATGATTTTATGAGAAATCAAGAAATTATAAAACAGAACCAAAAGTATGAAAAAATAAGAGACAGTGTAAAATATCTCATTTTAAAAATCTCTGACCTGAAAAAATAGATCCAGGAGAGATAATTTTAAAATTATTGGACTGCCTGAAAGCCATGATCAAAAAAAGAGCCTAGACATCCTCTTTCGAGAAATTATCAAAGAAAACTGCCCTGATATTCTAGAACCAGAGGGTAAAATAGAAATGGAAAGAATATACCAATTGCTTCTTGAAAGAGATCCCAAATGGTAGCCAAATTCCAGAGTTCCCAGGTCAAGGAGAAAATATTGCAAGCAGCCAGAAAGAAACAATTTGAGTATTGTGGAAATACAATCAAGATAACAAAAGATCCAGCAGCTTTTACATTAAGGGATTGAAGGGGTTTGAATATGTTATTCTGGAAGTCAGAGGAGCTAGGATTAAAACCAAGAATCACCTACCTGACAAAACTGAATATAATACTTCAGGGGGAAAATGGATATTCAATGAAAGAGAGGACTTTATAATATTCTTGATGAAAAGACCAGAGCTGAAGACAAAATTTGACTTTCAAATGCAAGAATCAAGAGAAGCATGAAAAGGTAAACAGGAAAGAGAAATCATAAAGGACTTGTTAAAGATGAACTATTTACATTCCTACATGGAAAGATATTTGTAAGTTATGAGACCTTTCTCCGTATTAGGCTAGGTGGAGGAAAAATAAATAAATAGATAGATAGCACAGGGTGAGTGGAATATGAAGGGATGATATCTAAAAAATAAATTAAGGAGTGAGAGGAATATATTGGGAGAGGGAGAAAAGGAGAGATAGAATGGGGTAAATTATCTCACAAAAAAGAGTCAAGAAAAAGGTTTCACAATGGAGGTAAGAGGGATGAGTGAAACTTAGCGTCATCAGATTTGGCTTAAGGAGGGAATAACTCACTCAGGTATCTTACCGTACAAGAAAGTAGGGGAGAAGAGGATAAGAGGGAGGAATGATATAAGGGAGGGCAAATTGGGGGAAGGGAAAGTAAAAAGTAAACACTTTTGAAAAGGGGCAGGGATTCCCCAATTGATAAATGGTCAAAGGATATGAACAGGCAATTTTCAGAGGCAGAAATTAAAGATATCTTTAAACATATGGAAAAATGCTCTAAATCACTATTGATTCGAGAAATGCAAATCAAAACAACTTATAGGTACCACATCTCGCCAGTCATATTGGCTAAGATGACAAAACAGGAAAATGACAAATGCTGGAGAGGATGTGGAAAAATTGGAACACTAATGCATTGTTGGTGGAGTTGT
>CM053586.1:256105735-256126876 GCA_028646515.1 Pseudochirops corinnae
AAATAGATTAACTCAAATGGCAAAAGAGGCCCAAAAAGCCAATGAGGAGGAGAAGAATGGCTTAAAAAGTCCAATTTGCCATATGGAAAAAGAATCTCAAAAGCTCACTGAGAAGAATAATTCCTTCAGAATTAGAGTGGAGCAAATGGAAGCAAATGACTTTATGAGAAAGCAAGATACTATTAAACAGATCCAAACAAATGAAAAAATAGAAGGTAATGTGAAATATCTCCTTGAAAAAACCACTTACCTGGAAAATTGATCCAGGAGAGACAATTTAAAAATTATTGGACTACCTGAAAGCCATGATCAAAAAAAAGAACTTAGAAAGCATTCTTCAAGAAATTCTCGAGGAAAATTGCCCTGATATTTTAGAACTAGAGGGCAAAATAGAACTTGAAAGAATTCATGAATCACCTCTTGAAAAAGATCCCCAAAAGAAAACTCCTAGGAATGTTATAGCCAGGTTCTGGAGTCCCCCGATCAAGAAGAAAATATTACAGGCTGCCAAGAAGAAGCAATTTTAATACTGTGGAAACACAATTAGGATAACGCAGAATATGGCAGCTTCTACACTGAGGTATCAAAGGGCCTGGAATATGATATTCTGGAGATCAAGGGAGCTAGGATTAAAACCAAGAATCACCTACCCAGCAGAATTGAGTGTGGTGTTTCAGGGGAAAATATGGTCATTCAGTGAGGTGGAGGACTTTCAAACATTCTTGCTGAAAAAATCAGAAAAGAAAATTTGACACTCAAATACAAGAAGCATGAGAAGGTAAACGAAAAGAAATATCAAAGTTGAACTATTTACATGCCAACATGGAAAAACAATAATTGTAACTTATGAAACTTTTCTCAGTATGAGGATACGTGAAGGCAATACAAATATACGTATATTTATGTATACATACACATGTCTATGTAGGAGGGTTTATATATGCATATGAACATATATCTGAGTATGTGTATATATGTGTACATAGAGAGCACAGGATCAATTGAATAGGAAGGGATGATACTTTAAAAGGTGAAATTCTGAGGTGGGAGTGGATTAGAATGAGAGGAGACAGGGAGAAACAGAATGGGGTTAATCATTTCATATAGAAGAGGCTAGGGATAATTGTCACAATGGAGGGGAAGAACAGGAAGGCAAAAGGGAAAGGGTCAACCTTACTCTCATTGAATTTGGCTTAGGGAGGGAATGACATAAACTTTAAACACGGTATCTTGCCACACAGGAGAGTAGGGAGATGGGGATGAGAAGTGGGATGACAGAGGGGAGGGCAGGGTTTGTTGTTGGAGGGGAGGGTTGTTGGAAGTACACATTTCTGTAAAGGGACAGGGACAGGGTAGAGAATAGAACAAGGAGGGGGATGGGATAGGAAGGAGGGACATATAATCAGTCTCTCACAATATATCCACTGTGGAGATGTTCTGCATAATTACACATGTACAGCCTGTATTGAATTGCTTGTCCTTCCAGTGGGGGTGGGTGATGAAGGAGCAAGGGAAAGAATATAGAATTTAAAGTTCTATAATCAAATGTTGAAAACATATATGTATATATATTATTATTATTACTAACTACATGCAACTGGGAATTAAGATATACAGGCACTGGGGTAGGGAGACCCATCCTGCCCTACCAGAAAGTCAGAGGGGTGATGGGGGAGGACATAGGATAGAGCAGATTGGGGGAGGAGCTACACAGTGAGATTGCTGTTTTGGGGTGGTGGGTAGGGGAAAGATGGGGAGAAAATTTGTAACTCAAAATCTTGTGGAAATGAGTGATGTAAACAAGAAAATAAATAAATAAATTTTAAAAATAAATAAAATAAAATTCGATATGTCCAAAACTTTCCCTCCAAATCCTTGCCCCCCTCTTCCAAACTTCCCTAGTTTTGTCAAAGGCACTGCCATTTCCCATTCCCCAGGCTTACAACTTAAGTGGCACCCTCAACTCTTCACTATCTCTCACCCCATCCCAACCATATATAATCTGTGGCCAAGATCTATTAATCAATAAACATTTCTTAAGTTCTTACCATGTGCAGAAGATGCAAAAAAAAGAAGTTCCTGCCCTCAAGGAGTTTATAATCCAATGGGGGAAAAGACTCACCAAAGGGAACTGAAAAACAGGGGAGCATGGGGGAGCATACTCAGGAAGGTACTCAACTCAGGGACATGGTGGAATAATCAGAGAGGTCCCAAAGCAGTTTCAGTCAGATAAGAAATGAGATGTTCTGAGCTGAGCACTTCCCTTAAAGTGAAGGTTTGAGAGTTCCTGGCTCCAACCTCCAATCAGTGGGAAAGGGGATGATGAGGTAGAATACCAAGGTTGATTGGATGACAGCAGGATGATGAAGTTTTCTCTATAATGAGCTTCCTGGGTATGGTGGAAAAGCCAAAGGAGGCCCAGAGCAGTGCAGCAAAGACTTTCATTAGTTTCACCTTTGCAATAGCTCTCAAATATGCCCCCTTGTCTCCTCTGTTACTGTCACCACCCTGGTACAGCCTTCATCTCCTCACACATGGACTACTGAAATAGCCTGTTGATTGTTATGCCTGCTACAAGTCTCTCCCCTGCACACATACTCCAGTCCATCTTCCATTCAGCTGCCTAAAGCTCAAGTCTGACTACATCATCCGTCAATAAAATCCAGTTGCTCCCCATCACTTCCAAGAGCAAATCCAAAACCCTCTGTGTAGTGTTCAGACTCCTTCATAAATCCCTCCCTCTGTGACCCTCCTCACTACCAGTCCCCCCCCCCCCATATACTTTCCTGTCTTCTTACACCTTATACATACTCTTTGATGCAATGATACTGCTGGCCTCCTTGAATGTATACAAACAAGACACTCCATCTCTTGGTTCTGGGCCTCTTTGCTGACTGTTCCCCATGCCGCTAATGCTCTGCCTCCTCATCTCTCTTTCCTAGCTTCCTTCGAATCCCGGTAAAAATCCCACCTTCCATAAGAAGCCTTTCCCAAACCCTCTTAATTCTAATTCCTTCTCTCTTTTGATTATTTCCTATGCATTCTCTACATAGCTTGTGTGTACGTGGCTATTTGCATGTTGTCTCCCCCATTAGACTGTGAGCTTCTTGAGAGTAGGGGCTGTCTTTCGCCTCTCTTTGTATCCCCAGTTCTCAGTATAGTTCCTGGCACATACTAGATCCTTGATAAATGCTTACTGCCTGATCCTAATCACCCAAGGCTCACCTCCTCAGTGTTATCTTCCATTCCTCACTTGCACTCATCTTACACATCCAATCTTTTGCTAAAGTCTGTTGATTCTATCTTTGTAACATCTCTCCTATGTCCCCTTCTCTCCTCAGATACTAGTACCCCCCTGATCCAGAACCACATTAACTCATGCCTGGATTATTTTAATAACCTGCTGGTTGCCCTCCCTTCTTCAAATCTCTCTTTTCCGGCCCATCCTCCACTCAGTTGCCAAAGTGATCTTCCCAAAGAATAGGTCTGACCATGTAACCTTTCCCCCCCTCTCAATAAACTCCAGTGGCTCCCTATTACCTACAGGGTCAAATACAAAATTCTGTTTGGCTTACAAAACCTTTACAACCTGGTCCCTTTCTACTTTACCAGTCTTCTCACACTTTACTCCCCTCAATGTAATCTATGATCCAATGACACTGCTCTTCCTGAAGTTTCTCATAAAAGACATTCCATGTTTATTCACTTGACTCCCAAATTTCTGTCCAGTCTATCTACTTTCAGCCCCAACAATTTGTTTTTCTCTTCTCTACCATCCAGCTGCCCACTTGCTGACTTCAAAATCTCTGGAACTTGATGCCTCTGGCCAGATTTGTACCTTAAGTTCCAATTGAGATTCACCAAGTACATAATTCATTTGAGGGTGCCAGAACAGTATGGATCTTCTGGAAGGGAGCATGCCGTAAGATCAAAGAGCCCTAGATCTCGAAATGGAAATGTTGAAGTCCAAGTTCCAATGGCAACTAACTATATGACCTTAGTCAAGTCTCCTAACTTTTCTGCACTCACATTGGACTCTTGACAGAATTGTTGTTATGGAGAAAATCTTGTACCCCTGAAAGTATACTATAAAGTGTAATTACAGAGACAGGCCTTGGTAAGAGCACCTCAGTAATGCTTATTTTTTATTACAGAACAATGACTGAACAGCTAAGTTGGTGTATGGAAAGAAGAATTTGGAGTCTGAATGATCTGAGTTCAAATTCTGCTCCAAGACACTCCCTAGTATCTTGGACAAATCATTTAAAATAAGGATTATAATACCTAACAGGATTGTTATGATGATCAAATGAGGTAAAGTGCTTTGTAAACCCTAAAGTACTAGATAAATGCTATTTTACTTATTTTCCCAGCTGGTTCCTCCAATTGATGAAATTGATTATTCAAGAGCTGATCATCTGTGTTCTACTAGACAAGTATTTCAAATCACTGGCATCAGAACACTTTCATTACCCATTCTTCTTAAGTTTCGTTACTTTTTCTTACAACTGCCCAAGTTCAGTAGTATGAAAAGCTTACCCACTCTCTCACTCACACGTAACAGAAGACCTCTCCTCTAAGGGGGTGGTAATAGGATAAGCTTGAGGCTCTTTTACCACGCACTCAACTTACCTCCCAATTGTGAGTACCCCTATTATTCTCTTTTTAAAGCCCTCAATTCTAGATCTCTCCCCTATTAACCTTGACCTTTTTCACCTGGATAATCAACAAATTTATCAGGGCCTAATGATTAGGCCCTGGACTTCAGTGCAAGGCGGTGGTTGTTGTTGTTGTTAAACGAAATGTTCATTTGCCTCTTCCTCTAATTGCTTACTATTTAAACTCTAGTTATGTTCTTTCTCCTAGCATTGGCAATACAGGTTTTCAACAGATAACAGGAGGGGTCAAATGATGCTTTCAGCATTTCCAGTACAACTTCTTCTACATATTCTTAAATAATCCAACTGCATCAGAACAAACCTTTTCCTTATTCCAAAAATGAGATTCTCCACATATTTTAAACAAGGCTTTTGCCACTAAGGAGAAAAGACATCTCTTTCCAACTGACCTATTAACTGGGTCTCTTTTTCTTCCATAACCCCTTATATGCCATTCCAAAAATCAGAACAGCAGCAACAACAAACCAAACAAAAACTCTCTCCCCACAGCCCAAATATCGTGGCCTAAGCGCAAATGTTTCTTAATCCAATAGGTGCATATCGTTTTTTAAAAACAGGTGTTTAGGGCAGCTAGGTGGCACAGTGAATAGAGCACTGGCCCTGGAGTCAAGAGGACCTGAGTTCAAATTCAACCTCAGTCACTTAACACTTACTCCTGTGTGACCTTGGGCAAGTCACTTAACCCCAATTGCCCTCCCCCTTCCAAAAAAAAAAAAGGCAAAAAATAAATAAATAAATAAAAATAAAAATAGGTGTTTAAAATGCAAAACAGTAGTAAACCATAAAAATTCAAATAAAATTACTTTAATAATTTAAGTTTAAAAACACATAAGAACAAAAATGGCCTTTTCACAATCAAGGATTAAAACCAAAACTAAACAAAACAAAAGCCAAGGAGCGTGTAGTATGAATTCTAGAAAATATTTCTCACAGCTTTTCTGACAGCCAGGCCAATCTTTTATAATTCAAACCATCAGGCTTACAAAGTACCAGGTTGGGTGGGGAGGATGATGAATAGTAGTTACAGCAGCTGCTGTAGGAGCCTACCCAAATTCCCACCCTAGAAGGAATCAATTTTAAATTCTTTTTATATCCAAATGCTAATTTTTGATGTTTTCCAAGTTAAAAAAGACAAATATATTCACGTATATTTGATACATAATTTTTAAAATTTTAAATAAATTTTAATTTTGAAAATATTTTATGTATTATCTTTCTTCTCTTTTTAAATATATATGTATGTATATGTGTGTAAATAAATGATAGATATTGTTTTTTGGGGGAGGATTATAAATGAAGTAATTAATTTTTCAGTATTCCCATGACTGGCTGAAAGCTATGCTAATTAGAACAAATCGTCCCACTGTAATCAGTGGTTTAAATTCAGAGTGTATATCAACTAATATCCAAAGCTTTCAGTAGACAAGTTTCTCAAACTCACTCAAACATCTCTTTCCAATCTCTTATCTTCTTACTATGCTCTTGCATTCCATTTAGAGTGTTTATGCCTTGCTTAACCTTCTGACTATGTTCAATGCCCCATGCATCCGAATGATGCAGGTATGTCTCTTTGTCTGGGTTCCCACCATTGTCACCTGATAGGTCACAGTTGAGAACCACAGAACCACAACCACACATTGATAGTCTTAGGCACTTTTTGCCAGCTCTAAATAGTTAATAATCCGCTCCATCATTTTGCTGCTAAACAGTGCCACCTGGTGGTCTTCCTGTGATAGTGCATCTGCTGGCCAACCAGCCCTTTTGTTGCATCCTAAAAGATTATGGCTTCAGTCACAGTGATGGCTATAGAATATAGATGGCTACCTATCTCTGGTACTACATGTAATATAATAGTGTAGAATAGTGTCCAAGGTCTATTTATCTTGTTGCAGTTTGATGATGCTGGGTCAGAGACAACTTTATATGCAAACTTCCATATCAAATCTTCGAAGGTGTGTGTGGTGGGGGGGAAAGAAACATGTGACAATCCTGAGGGAACATTCTCTGGATGCTCATTTTCTGACCTTGATGACTTCAAGGAGCTATCATCACATTAGCTTCATTTAAGATAAAAACCTGAATCTTCCCGAGGTCAATTAATTTGAACTTGGAGCACCATTCAGAACAATGTAAGAGTACCAGACATGTGCTACCCCAATCTGCCCACACATTTGCAATTTATTGCTTTAAACAGTATAAGCAAGTCTAAGTTTATAGGTAAAATTTTCCTGCTTGTCAAATCATTTTTTTCCATTCTTAATTGGCAGCTAATTCCATGGTGCAACCACTGGGGTTATTTATTAGATGGTTCCACTGTGGGGCTATTTCCTGTTGTATAAAATGAAGGATTTGGACTAGAAGGTCTCGATGGTTACTCTAGTCTCTAGACCAGTGGTTCTCAACCTTCCTAATGCCACGACCCTTTAATACAGTTCCTCATGTAGTGACCTCCAACCATAAAATTATTTTCGTTGCTACTTCATAACTGGAATTTTGCTACTATTATGAATCGTAATGTAAATATCTGATATACAGGATGTATTTTCATTGTTACAAATTGAACATAACCCACAAGTTGAGAACCGCTGCTCTAGACCTATGATCCTGAGAAAATCCTATGAAATCCTTGAAAATAAGTCTCTTAGGAATGAAGAGAAAAGTACTTTTTATATTTCTAAGAATCTTCAATAGAAGATTTAATTGTAAAATTTAATTGAAATTAAATAAGATTAGTCACTTATGAATAAGATCTACCCCCCAAATATAATAAAAGCAATCTACTTCCTATGGATATTCTGCAATGAGTTTATTGATCTGGAAATTTTAATAAAACAGCTCATTCAGCGATCATGGATATTGAAAGTCAGAAATCAGATCCCAAGGAAGCCTGGAGTTGCCTTATTCCACAAACGAATTCAGTCAGTAATTTATTCACCTCCCCTAGACTGCTCCTAGAGACTTTTTTGAAGATTAGGAATGTCAACCCTGAAAACAAATGACCAAAGAACCACAGTAGCTCTGCAACTGCTGTTAACTCTAAAAAGCAAAACAAAACAAAATAGAGAGCTCACATAAGGTTATGAAAACCACTATTGACTCTAAAAATAAAATAACATAAAACAAAATAAAACCAAAGAGCTAACAGTGGTTATAAGAAAAATATTTTCTTTATTCCATTGGAGGAGGGAAACCTTCCAGGGGGCCCCCTAGTAGGAGACCTCCACTTTAGTATGGACAAATATCAATATTTATACCAATGGCTAGTGAACTGTAGCCCTGACAGTGAAGGGTAACAGCAACAATGAGACAAGTTTGATTCATAGCAAGATTTCATGACCAGAACTTGGGTACTCCAGGGGTTTTTCCAAGCTCAGGGACCATCCCCAACAATTCTTGGATTTTGCTGTGGCTGAGATGATCCAGAGCGTGAGCCACAAAGGACTGTTGTTACACCAAGCTCAGCACACAGCTTGCTTGTTGAGCCTTAACTCTGGAAAGCAAGATGTCTAATAGTAAAAAGAGAGAAGGGTGGTCTTGGCATGAGAATCCAGACAGGGACATATTCCTAAACTGTGCTAACAGACTGCCATTGGTAATGACCTAGGGAGAAGAATTAGAACACGAACAGCAAATAGTGTCATTTTCTCTCATTTCAGTCCAATCTAACCTACCCTTGGACCCAGAAATATGTTTTCTCTCCCTATTAGAACTGCTGAAAACTTGCTACCTCTAACCACATTTGTGCCTTACATTCTAATCAAGTCTTACTCACTACAGCATACATTTGAGGGGGTCTCAGAATGAGGCAACTCTTCCAGGTAGCAACAAAGTATAATAGAAAAGAGTACTGCATTTGGAAGTGGGAGAACTGAGTACAAGTCCAAGTTCCAGTGCCAACTTTTTGACTTTATAGGGATCTTCCATTCTGAGCTTTTCTGACAAAGTTTAGCCCTTTGACAGGATTGTTGTGTGGGTACAGCTCTGTAGACCTGAAAATATCCTATAGGATGGGAGTTCTAATAGAGGCAGACTTTGGGGCAAGTACTTCAGGAAAGCTTATTCCCTGAGGGATCCACAGATTACTAGGGGATTTCTGTTTCATGATTAGGGCTTAATAGATCTAAAGGAAGAAAGGATATTTCATAGGAAAAGAATCAAAAAAATTAAGTGAAACTTGGCCAAGGTCACACAGGCAGGAAAATACCAGAAGTGGGGCTGGAGTGAAAGCTCATTTCACTGTGTCACAGAGGTGATTGCCAATTTCCCTTTTTTCCTCTGCAGAATAGTATACAGGTTGCTTTCTTGTTAAAGAATTGGCAGAGAGGTGGCTAGGTGGTGCAGTGAATAGAGCACCAGCCTTTAAGTCAGAAGGACCTGAGTTCAAATCTAGCCTCAGACACTTAACACTGTGTGACCTTGGACAAGTCACTTAACCCCAATTACACTGCCTTCCCTCCCCCCCCCCCCCAAAAAAAAAGAATTGGCAGAGATAGCCATGATTCCTATGAAGGTTCAGGTGGATGGAGGTAACAAGTAGAAGACCAAGAAAAACTTCACTCAAAATCTGCTGTACCTGTTTTATCAGAAATCCAGATTTCCTTTGGTTGCTCCTCATCAGAGGAGTCAAAATCAAGGATCCATATTTCTTCCTGAAAAAAGTGATCAGCATCCTCTGGATCACCTATATTCTTCCTGACCTCACAGATATTTTCCTCCCCACCAAGGGCATCTCCTTCTTCAAAGACTTGAGGCTTTGGGGACAATGGGAGCAGTATTCTTCTTTCTCTTCATTGACTAAGGTTAAAACTAGAGGAAAACTGCCAGGTCTATATCCCAAAGATACCTAAAAAAAAGGGGAAAGAACCTATTTGTACAAAAATGTTTACAGCAGGTCTTTTTGTGGTGGCTAAGAATTGGAAATCAAAAGGATGCCCATGAATTGGGGAAATGGCTAAACAAGATGTAGTATGTGACTATGATGGAATATTATTGTGCTATAAGAAATCAGAAGCCATATGATTTCAGAAAAAAACTGGACTTACATGAACTGCTACATAATAAAGTGAACAGAACCAGGAGATGGTTCTACACAGTAACAGCAATATTGTTCAATAAAGAACTGTGAATGATTTAGCTATTCTCAGCAATACAATGATCCACCACAATCCCAAAGGACTGATGATGAAGCATACTATCTGCCTCCAGAGAAGGAACTGATATTGACTGAATACAGACTGAAGCATGTTATTTTTCCCTTTCTTTTACTTCTTTTTTCTTTTATTTGAGTCTTCTGGTACAAAATGACTAATATGGAAATGTTTTATATAATTGCAAATACATAACCTATATCATCTCTAGGGAGGGACAGAATTTGGAACTCAAAATTTTAAATAAAAATGTTTAAAAACTGCAAAAATAAATGTTTAAAAAAGAAAAGAAAAACCAGAAGGCATTTAGGAAATACCCAAACCATTTGACATCAGTGGACAGAAGGAAGTCTCCAAGAGTCTGTAAGTACTAAAGATGAGACAAGAACAAATATATCACAGGAATCTGTCAGTACTACTAGTGAACCACGGGGTAAGAGCAGCTGATTTTAATGACTGGTAGAGGCCATTCAAAGAGAAAATAAAATTTGAGTGGAAAATAACTTCAGGAAGCAACCTGACTTGGAATCCCTTTACTCACCAACTAATATTGGTAGTTTCAGTTGTTGAGTGGGATATACTCAGCAGGAGAAAAGTGACCATTTGCAAATGGTTAGAATTCAATTATCTTCCTCTATGGACTGATTGATCAGATTAATCTACTAGAAAACCATTCTCTTATCATTTGAGGTAAGGTAATCTGATTTCCCTGTTCACCTCAGAACAGGGATACTGAGAGAAGTTTAAAACATAAGGCCAGAACTAGAACCGAAACATACTGTCATAGTCTTAAATATGCCTCTCATATCTTTTTTTCAGTGGGTGGGTGGGTAGATGAAAATTGTTTCCCTCTATCTGTTATAAAATTAAGAAATTTCCTTCTAGCTACTAACAGTGAAAACAAAACCTTTACTTGTAACCTGATATTATTTTCCTCAAGTCCTTCAAATCTCCAATCATTATTAATGTGGTAGGTAAAAGAAAGTACCTTATTCACTTTACCACTAGACATACTGGGATTCTTTTCCCCTGTGTCCAGATGAGGTTTTCTCAACCTCCAAAGCCTTTGGCAAGATTTATACTTCAGACTTTGTTCCCATTGAATTAGACTCCTAACTCCAATAAGAAGGTTTTTGTGGCAGTTGCTCTTCATCTTCAAGGTCCCAGCTACAATGACCAGAGAATCTTGGATAGTAAATAGGTGTTTTGGGGGGTGCTGATTAATACATGCTGCAAAGAGAGCCATTCTTCCAAAGAAATGGATCCTGAGGAAATATCTGACCGTTGTTCCCCTACAACGTCTGTTTCATAGTTCCAGGAAGGATTCTTGGAATGTTCTTCCCTTTTCCTCCAAGGTATGGGATTTTCAGGTTGATGACTCCTGAAGCAACCTTTACTCTTTTTGGTCTTTACCTGGGGAAGTGGACATAGAATTAATTCATGAGGTTCACCTCCCTTTCCCTTCTCCACACCAAGATACTTGGCCAGTGATAAGATCTGGAAAAGCCATTTAGATCCCAAAAAGTTGAACCTTTTCCTGCACATTGGCGATGCAGGCCTCAAACTGGTTAAATCCTCATAACTGAGGGACAAGACAAAAAGATATTACTTGTTTGAGATCATCTCTAAATTGCTGACAATCCAATCTAATCAAAATTTATTAAGTGTCTACTATGAGTTAGCCATGGTCCTAAATGCTGGGGGATGTAATTAATAAAAAAGGAAGATTCTCCCTGGAGCCCTCAGGGAGCTAATAATCTGAAGGATAAAAGTATTCCCCATGTTCTTATTCTCACACAGTAATAAACCGTTTGACCTGTCATTTAGTGCACTGAATAACCCATCTGCCAGAACAGCAAACTGAGAAAATTCTAGGTCACCTTCATTTCATTGTCAATGTAAGTATTTTCTTTTTCTGGTCCTGAAACAGTTTCTTGGGAGGTAGGAGAGAGAGAAAACTGGCAATCTCAAGCCAGGGCATCCTTGGACAAATTGACAGAAAGATTTTGACCATAGCCTGACTCCCTTGATGTCCTCAAAGAGACTTAAGAACCACGGGCTTTTGCAAACTCCAGACACTTTCAAGTCCAGCTGAAGTAATTTCCTACTCTTTGGTGGATTATGCCTATCTGCTGCCATAACCCTCTTTGATAAAGTCATAAGAACCTATTTCGCCCCCCCCCCCATATTCCCCCCCAGTTAGGGAAAGCCCTGTTTCCCTTTCCCATTCATTCAAATATCTAAATATTGACTACTAAATTTGATAATTTGGGGAAGGATATGGCAGACCACTCCAGTATCTTTGCCAAGAAAACTTTAAATGGGGTCACAAAGAATCAAGACATGACAGAAATGATTGAACAACAAATCTGATAATTACTAAGCTGCACAAATTAGATTTGAAGCATTTCTATGTCCTCAGATGCCATTTTAGTTTCATTGCATTCCAGAATTTTGAGCCGGAATAGAGTTTAGAAATTAGTTAAACCAATCTCTTGATTTTTCATGTGGAAATTGAGGCCTAGAGAGGTGATTGTTCAAAGAAACAGAACAAGTAAACTGCAGTCAGATTAGAACATGCTAATAATCTATTGGCTTCCATTTAAACACACGACTTGGTGAGGTGCTAGATTTGGAGTGTGAAGTTGTTGTTCAGTCATTTCAGACATGTCTGACTCTTCATGATCCCATTTGTGGGTTTTCTTGGTAAAGATATTGGAGTGGTCTGCCATTTCCTTCTATAGCTCTTTTTACAGGTGAGGAAACTGTGCTAGTTTCCTTGAACACAGCTACCTTGAACACAAGCCTTCCTGCCTTTGATCAACTATACCATCCTCCCACAGCTACTATTTCCACAAATTTGGTCAAATGTTAAGGTGGCATCCCACCCTTGAAAGGAAGAGTTTTCACACATGTCTTTTATTCTTTTTCTTTTTTTTCTAAAACTTCATAAGGTCAGCTACTTATTTTCCTTAAGCATCAACATTCCTGGAAACCTAACACTCCTAATGAAGAAAACCCTGCTTTATCTTGTGCTTTGTGTTAGAAAAAACACAGGGCAATCAGTTGATATCCAGATGTGAAAGTGCAAATTTCAAAACACTACAAGGAGAGATATCTAGTCAGTAAAACAATGGATGTGGAGTATTCCTGAGAGTATATATACATATTACAATCCTATCTCAAACCAAAAGAATAAAGGCGAGTATGTGGAAATGAGATAGGAGAGTTAAAATGCTATCCCTCCAAGTAGCCTGGAGCCAACATCAAAGAGCTAAGGAAACCTCTGCCCTACTCTATCCACCCTGCCTTTAAAACAGACTCTGGAAATGGCTTTGCTGAAAGGGACTGCTTTATTTCTCCCTTACGATATGGGGAAAAGTTAGCCAAAAATTCCTTTAAGCCATTAACTTAAGAACCACAGGCTTTTGCAAACTCCAGGTCCTCTAATTCATTACTCTTGGGAAAAGTCTTATAAATAGAGGAGAGGACCTCAGGAGTGGAAGAGTCCAGAAAGAAAGGAAACCTATTGCCCCAGGTTTTCCCAATTTCTGTTCCTAAAGTACTTGCCAGCAGACCCTCCCCACACATAAAAAAATTATAATTTTCTCCCCATAAAAGACCTTTGTCTTTTTCCCATCCCCTAGATTTGCTCTAAAGTCTTAGAAACTTATCTTGTCTATGCATAAGTGTACCTTGTTCTCCTCTGGTGACCACCAAACACAAAAGCTCAAGGGGGATCTCTTTCAGAATTTCCAAGTGCTGAGCAGATTTCATGAGCTGAAGGAAAAGTGCTGGAATCACTTGATTTGGCTTCAGGTGAAAGCCTGGAGGTGGATCAGCTCTGGAGCCAGGACTTTGGGAATCTTCAGGAAGCAGGGACTTAAATATGTTTCTGGAGCTGTCCTTTGGCCAATGGCAAAAGACGGCTTTTGTTCTCTTGGGGAGAGAACAAGTTGGTGAGTAGGGAAGCTGGGACTAATCTTTAGTACTAAAGCACTCCTCACCCTCTGCTACTGTGGCCTTTCTGCCCCTCAGGCCTGGGACTAAGCATGGATGCCACTATTATTAGCCTAGATCTACAAACACGGTGACAATAAGAATCTGGAGCCATTAAGAGTCTTCAATGTAACCAGGGATAGCCCTGCTTTATGGATCTGAACTGTGGGCTGAGGGAAAATGCACAGACTGGAGGTCCCCAGCACTGCTAAAGTCAGACAAAGAGAAGCTCCCACCTCTACCTAATGCCCAGGTCCCCTAACCCTGGAAGCAATCAGGACAATAGTTTCTATTCTTGTCATGATTAGAAGTGAAAGAGAGGCTTCCAAACATTAGTCTCCAGTGTGGAGCAAATAAGAGAGAAAACAAAAAATGAGTAAGAGAAAGGGGTATAATTGGAAACTTTAATGTTGTGAAGGGTTTGAAGAGTGGTAATAGTGACTTATTTTTCAAGACTAGAGGTTAGAACTAGTGGGTATTCCCTGTTGATTGAAGGAAGCAATTTTTTTTTACCCAATTAGTATCAGAGATAAGGAATTCTTTATGTGAAGAAATGTTATCTTTCAGTTCTTCCTACACTCTTCCAATGCCTTCTAATTAGACACCCAACCCCAAAGTATCTCCCCATGCCAATCCAGCCTAGTCCATCTACCAAAATGGTTTTCCTAAAGGGCATGTCTCACCATGCTACCCCCTACTCAATAAAATCCCATGGCTCCCTATGACTTCTGGCATCAAACATAAATTCCTGTTTGGCATTTAAAGCTATATACAACATGGAGCCTTCCTATGTTTTCAATCTTCTTTCACGTTGCTCTCTTCCACAGACTCTAAGGTTCAGCTCTACTGGTCTACTTATAGTTCCTCACAGAAGATTCTCCAACTCTCTTCACTGCTTTTGCACTGGTCTATCCCCCAGTATGTTCAATGTTCTCCCTTCTCTCCTGCTACTCTGTGAATCCCTGGCTTCTTTCTGTACTCTGCTCAAGTGTCTCCTACAGAAGGCCTTTCCTATCTACTCCTCCTTATCATCACCCAGTCACCCAAATTTCTTAATACTTACATTTATGCATAGTTTTTACTTGTAAGTTTGCTTGTTCTTTCCACCAAGGAATATAAGCTCCTTAAGGGTGGGAACTATTTAGCTTTTGTCTATTCTTGACTAGTAGCTAACTTTGTAGCCCCTTGAATCAAGCTTATTTCCTTGCTCTATCTATTCTATCAAACCAATCAACCAATAATTGATTAACCCCTTCCTAGTGAAGAAATCAGTTAAGCTAGTAATCAAGTAATTAACTCCTAAGTAATCTTTTATATCTCCTTGCTAGACCAAAATTTGTTGTTTCCTTTGGGGAGAGAAAAGGAAGTTTCCAGGGTACTAGAGCTGGGAAGTAACCTCATCCTTAAGTATACCACCCTGAGGTATCCAAGGCCTGACTTAGAAGGTTTACTTGCTACTGCTGAATACACTACTTGAGTTTTTTGTCTTTGTCTCTCTGAGCTTGTTTCCTTGTTTTCTTGGACTTTAGTTCTCCTATGCCCATCTCTCCCCAAGTCTAGAAAATGAAATGAAAAAACAAAATAATATCCATACCATGTTTAATTCCCTGTTCAGGGTACTCCAATGGGATCTTATTGTCCCTAGGATAAGTTATAAACTGTTCTCAATAAATTAACAGACATTTAAGTGTTTACTATATATCTGGCACTAGGTTCCTGCCCAAACACCATTTAATGGTTATTTTTGAGCCCTCTTGGCTTAGAGTGAATGACAATAATAACTGTTTCTATTTCGGCCAGCAAAAGTACCAGAGGGGCTCATATCAGCTTAATTATTAATAGATATTATCAGGATTAATTACTGGAACATACTCACAATAGGCCAGTTGTCACAGCAGGACTAACATTGTGGATCCTTGTACCAATCCCAGGCCAGGTCAGATGTTATACAGAAATAGAACAAAGAAGGCATAGTGCCAGGATGGCCTAGGATCATGTGTAAGTCTTCCCCTGGGATAGCTGGATCTTCTTTTGCTTTTTACATTTACTCAAGGTAGTTTACATTTTTTTGTGGTATCACATTCCTCATATTCCCATTCTGGCCTACCCCTGTACACTCTTCAAACTCTCAAATTCAACTGTGTCCACCACACAAGAGTGCCTATCATATAAAAGCATGAGGCTTCTGTGCAAATGCTAAAATTAAAAATTATGTGGATCAAAAAATCTACCCCATGACAAAACATAGGTTTTTTTGTTTGGGGGAATTGTTTAAGTCAAAGCCATGAAGATGGGAATACTTCCCTGATTTTAATTTTCTGGAGGCAGGCATGATGTAGCAGAAAGAATGCAGCAGAATTTAAAGTCAATAGAACCCTGGGTTCAAACCCCAGCTCTGCCTCTTACTATATATATAACCTTATGCAAGTCACTTAGGGCTACTGAACCTGTTTCCACATCTACAATGTGGGGGTAATGATATTTGTCATAACTACCTTGCAGGGTTGTTGTAAGGAAAGTACTTCATAAACTTATTAAAGCAGAAGTTGTTATTTAAAGGAAAGACATTGCAAAATAAGATAATCTTTTTCCAGAGAATCTTAGGAATACATGTACTTACCATCAAAAGAGATGAAATTCTTCTTTTAACAACTCAACATCATGTAGAAGTGGCCTAAGACTCCTGAAGACCCAGTAATTAAGACTATATCCCTGTTGTCTGATGATCAACCTAGATAAGTGTGCAAAGCTTGCTCACCACTAGGTGGGCAACGAAGTGACTTTCCCAACAGTCTGAACAAATACAGAATATTCTTCAGTCCTGTCTGGATCCTTTCTGCTTTGACAGTGGCAGGAAGCAGGGAGAGAGAGTGATTAGTAGTCACAATTCTTAGCCTCTTGACAATTTAGCCATGAGGAGTTAATGTGCCATCTTTGTCTGAGAACTGTTGTATCACCAGAAGTACTGAAGCGTATCCCTTTTAACATAGTCACTAGAAATTAAACCAACTATAAAATAAACCAAACATAAAGGCATTACTGATAAATGGAAGGCTCGTAGGTTCTCAGAAATAAAGTTAGTTCTAGAATTTCTAGCTCCACCAACAGTTCTATTAGTGCCAGCTGCTAATGACACTTGGTGACTTCAATTCAAAGTGTATTCAGGACAGTGAAAACTTGAAAGATCTGGTTCAAGGGTAAGGAATGAAAAAAGCTAAAAAACTTAGGTAATCAGTGGTACCAGGATTCAATCTGAAATCTGCCGACTCAAAACACATTGCTCTTTATAATCAACCATAAACAAACTCCCATCAATCTGTGTTCCCTCAGATACTTTTGTCCCTCCCTTCTTCCTGGATCACCTTGTAAATTTCTAAGCAGGTGCCCCAGTTTCCAAGTACTTACCTTATTGCTTTGCTATGCATACATGCCATTCACTTTGAACTGGGCACCTGACCCTGAGAGAATTTTAATAGAGATATCAAATAGCTTAAAGTCTCGAAGAGTATTTGACAGTTAGAATTACACTATTGCATTAAGAAAAATTGAAGTCTATTTAAAAAAATTTATCAAGGAAAGGTTTCAAATATAGTGCTAAGTAATAATTTCCAAACCATCATCATCCCCAAATGCAGACATACCCCTGAGAGCAGATTTTTAAAGCTATAAGGATTTGGCTTTGAAAACTTTTATTTTTCTTTTAATTTGCTGAAGTATAAAGTTATTCTATAAGGTAGCCCCCGCCAAAAAATACAAATTCAGACCAAGGGTAGAATTATATACAAAATGTACATTTTTAACCTGGTATAGGTCCATTTTATTGTATATTAGTTTCCCTGTTCTCATAACAGGAAGCTTCAATACATTAAGGTTTCACAGCATACAAGAGCCAAACAGCAGTCTATATTGATTGGAGTATTGCTCTCTGAACATGACTACATTCAGGTTTATTAAATATATCCTCTTCTGTTTCTGGAGTAAGCTGGAGATTATCTTTGACTGGAGAAAGTGGGTCTGGCTTCTTACAGGAAGGAAGCTTTTCAGAATTTCTGCAAAATACAATAATATAATCATATGACAATGTGTATTTAGATTTTGAGAGAGGAGGGCAATTAATGACTTTAAAAAGATATTGATCAGTTGGAAAAATTAAGGGATACAAATTGGGTAAAACTAATTTTCCACTCATATCCATGAATTGTACTTTATATTCCATCTGATTCACTGGTAGAATATTCCTCATTGTGAATCTACAAATTCGGTCTGCTTCTCAGAGCTTGCCTTCCAATTCAGGTTCCTTGGGAAATAGGACACACTATCTGGCACAGAATGGCAGGTATAAGTAAGGAGCTTTTGGTTCTCTTTCTATTGAAGAACTTATTTAATAGTACCATGAATCTTGCTTTGGGCTACTTGTTTAGGCATTATTTTTTTACCCTCTGTCATTCTTTTTGTGTGGGTTTCTCTGAGAATTATAATCACCAGAGGAAGAAGACACGGATGGTGGAGAGAAGGACTGGACCTGGGATAGGGAACTCCTGGTTGAGGAAGTACTTACAACCAATGCAGGTCAGCATCTTCTCTGTAATTTATAGTCTCAGAGAGTTGTCTAGACTTGAACTGAGAGGTTAAGTGCCCAGGCCAGTATGTGCCTAAGGCAAAACTTAAATCTAGATCTTCTTGGTTCTGAGGTGAGCTCTGTATATTACACTGCTAAAACACACAATTTTAGAATAAAGGCAGCAAATTATTTTCATGTCAAATCTACACACACTCAGCATCAGAAAGATGTTCTTCTAAAATACTGGAAAAAGGTTTACATATGCTAATCCAGTGTTAGATTCCATAAAATGTGAGGTGAAGTGGGAGGTAATGATTAATGAAGTTTGCATTATAAGAGTCACAGCAATAAGACAGAAATGTAATTTTTTATTTCCATAGTACTTTCCCTTTCTAGGTGCTTTCACATTTCAGTGTGTTTGATCTTTGTGAGTCTATTTTTGGGGTTTTCTTGACAAAGATACTAGACTGTCATTTCCTTCTCCAGCTCATTTTATAGATGAACTGAGGCAAACAAGGTTAAGTAACTTGCCCAGGGTCACACAGCTAGCAAGTATCTGAGGCCAAATTTGAACTCAGGGAAATAAGTCCTCTTGACTTGAAGCCTGGCACTCTACTCACTTTGCCACCTAACTGCACCATAAGAAAGGTAGGAGAAGCACTAATTATATTGTGCCCTAGTTTTCATCTGGTCTATAAAGGCTATAAATGATCTGCAAAAGTCTGAAAAGAGCAAGGATAAAGAATCAAATTTCTGATGGTTATCTTTACCTAAATGGTAATGCCACTACAGAAGCTAAGTTTGTATCCCTCTCAGATAATTTCCTTTAAAAATGAAGAAAAATAAATGTCCCTAGTAACAAAATGAAGGGGACAAAATACTATCAAGAATTAAAAGATATATACTTACTTCTTAAATTCAAAATTTTTCCAGAGTTCATTGATTTTGATCTGTAATCCTGGCTTGTTTTCAGCATCGTGATGATTTTTCTTCTGCGCACTTAGGAGCTTCTTGCTCAGTCCACTGACTTTGGCTGGGACTAGTGGCTTGATCTTACTTGTATTAAGAGATCCCAGTGAACTGGATTTAGAGAGCCCAAGCACCTATAATTTTAAATGATACAATATTAGGAATACCTCCTTCCTAAATCTATAAATATTTTCAATCTATTTCATAATATACTTCACAGGCTAGCTGAGAGAAAAAAACATATCTCACAATCTATGTGCCAAGTCCCCACAATTGTTTATAAGTCCTACTGAGGTCAAGTTAATATTTTGAATATTGTTTTATTTTAAATGGACATTCTAATGATTCATTTTACTTGACCACAAATTTTAGAAGGCAGCATTCATTTAGGTCTTTGCAAATTTCCTAACAAATTGGATTTCAAATTATATTTTGAGATGGAGACAAAAAAATAATACAGTAGGCCTCTCCAGAAAAAGTAACTTAACAAACACAAGATGTCACTGTTCTCTCAGGAAAGGAGTGCTTCAATGTTAGGACTTTAGTATTTGTATTCATCTAATATTTTGCTAAAAAATAAATCCATTGAAATTAAAAATAATCATCACTACTATCGAACATTTACTAAGGACCTACATAAGATGTTATGTTAGGAGAAACAAAGAGGCATAAAATAGGATCTTTGCCTTTGAGGAATTATTCTAACTGTAGAAAACAGGATACATACAAACATAAAAATAAAGAGCATGTTTTGCCTGGTATTGTCAATGCAAAATAGTAGTACAGACAAGAAATACTTTTAAGTTCAGAATAAAGGGTGCTTATATCTAAAGGCTGGGCAGTCAGGGAAGAGTAAATTTAAGCTTACTTAAGCTGGGCCTTGAGAAAATAACAAGACAAAACAGACAAGAAATGAAGAGATGATCTTTCAGATAAGAACAGAATGAGTAAAAATTCAGAGGTGGGAATATAAAGCATGCCTGAAGGACAATAAACAAACCTGACGGGAAACATAAAAAAACAGAAGAAAGAGAGGCAGATAGAATTGTGGAAGGTCTTTGAGAGAAATGATCATTAATAATATGGGAGATCCAGGGTTTTTTTACCTGTCCTATTTCTTTGTTCTAAGCCCAGTCTTTTTTTTTTTAATTGTCCAACTCTGTATTTTTTATCCCTTTTTTGATTAATTAATTTTTAGGTTTCAAAATTCATTTCCATAAGATTCTGAGTTCCAAATTTCCTCCTCATCTCTCCCTGCCCCCCTACCTGGAGATGGCATGCATTATGATTACCCCTTCCCCCAGTCTGTTCTCCTTTTTATCACCCCCCCCATCTACTTCCCCCTTACTTTCTTGTAGAGCAAGATAGATTTCTATATCCCATTGCCCGTATATCTTATTTCCCAGTTGCAAGTAAACACCATTTTTAACATCTGTTTTTAAAACTTTGAGTTCTAAATTCTTTCCCTTCTTCCTTCCCCACCTACCCGCATTGAGAAGGCAATTTAATATAGATTATACATGTGTAATTATGCAGAACACTTGCAGAATGGTCATGTTGTGAAAGACTAATAACTATATTTCCCTCCATCTAATCCCCCCCACTTATTCTATTTTCTCCTTCTTTCCCTGCCCCTTTTCTTTTTTTTTTTTATTTACTCATTTACTTTTAATTTACAAGATTCAGTTCCATAATCACTTGAGTTTCAGATTTTCTCCCCTACCTTCCCCCCCCCCCCCATGGTGGCGTGCAATCATGTATAGGATCTGCAAATACTTTCACATTG
>CM053586.1:256127376-256143828 GCA_028646515.1 Pseudochirops corinnae
AGTCAGACTTATCCCACCCCCCCACTCCCCCTTAGCTTTTGGTCATAGTCACACTGACCATAGCTGTCGTTGCTCAGTCATTTCTCTGTTGTGTCTGATTTTTCACTATCCCATTTGAGGTTTTCTTGGCAAAGATACTGCAGTGGTTTGCCATTTCCTTCTCCAGCTCATTTTACAGTTGAGGAACTGAGGCAAACAGAGTTGAGTGACTTGCCCAAGGTCACATAGCTAGCAAATGTCTAAGACTGGATTTGAATTCTGGTCTTCCTGACTCTAGGCCCCCTTCTCTAACTACTGCCTACCCAGCATAACACTCCCCAAAGCTTATGACTTACACAGTAGTGTATACTATGTTTTGGTACCATATGTATTATTAGGTTTGGAGCCAACTCAACTGAAAAAGCCAACATTGGTATAATAATTGCATGTAATAAATGCAAAGGAGGTCAGAAAAGATATCCTGAGGCTATTTGCTTACTTTCTTACATTGAGACTCTCAGAACGTAAGAAGAGCCTTTCTTTGATTTGATTATTTGTACTTGACGTGTTTTGTCCCTCCTTGTTCCCACTGCGTATTTCCAACTCTTACAATGGTCACACTTGGGCCATTTGGGGGCCAGCAAATGTTCTGCCCTTCTAGTCACTTTTTCCTCAGCCTCCCACAGCATCTGGTAGTGGTTGTTTTATTTTCCATTTAAGAAGCTCTTGAAAATTTGGCAAAATGGAAGCATTGTAAAGTGGGAAATTTTTGGTGGTGGGAGCTTCATGGGATGGAAAAAAGTGGCTAGCTGAGACCATGAAACTGGATCCTCAGTTCCCTTTGCTCTGAAGAGAATGGTTGCACTCAATCAAACATGACGTGAAAATTTATAGATTTCTTCCCTTTGGTCCACCCTTAGCTTGTCTGTGTCCTGATAATGGGGGCTGATTCTGAGTTCCATTTAGAAAACTAGAAGCTAAATTTCCAATGTTATGTCTTATCCTTGAGGATAGTTTTCTGGAGAGTAATTGAATCATTTCAGTAATATGTAGAAGAAATCCATCCATTCTGCTAGAAAATGGACACAAACCAGCTCTAATGCTCTCCTCCTGTGGTTAAAAGTCTGCGTCACAATTCAGGCAATGTCAGAGCTGGAAGTGATCACCTCATTCAACTCTTTCATTTTACAATTCAGGAAATCGAGTGAAGTGGCTTATCTAAGCTTCCACATATATGGAATGGCACTGACTATATCACAAAAATACACATATTTCAATGAAAATAAAGCTTGGGAATGAATTTATTATATAAAATGTTACATTTTTTTGGGTGGGGGATGGAAGGGAAGGAAGATAAAGCAAACAGTTCAATATAAGTCATTTCAACAAATAATTGTGAATTTAATTAATTTAATTTCTCTCCTCCTTCCCCTCTTCTCCCCTGCCCTCCTCTCTCTTTTCTTCTTCTCCTCTCTTCTCCCTCACCCTGTTTTTTGCTTCCTTTCTTCTTTTTGTTATTCTTGACATTAGTACGTATAGTTACTAAGTCCTTTTCCTATGTGCCAGGTGCTATGCTACATTCTGGAGACATAAAATAAAAACCAAGAAAAAAAAAAACTAGCCCTTACCCTCAGGGAGCTTACATCTTATAGAGAAAAAACCATATACTCAGAAAATTAAAAACAAAATTTATTTGAAGTTGATACAAAATAATTTCAGTGGTGGGTGGGGGTGGGGAGCATTAGTAACTGTGGAGATCAGGATAAGATTCCTCTAGATGACATGCCCTGAACTGAATATTGAAGGAAGCCAAGGGTTCTGTGAGGCGGTGGTGACATCCATTCTAGGAATGGAGGACAAGCCTTTTTAAAAGATTGGGTTTGGGAAATGAAATGTCATGTACAGGGAAGAGCAAATTGGCCAATTTACGTGTAACAAAGGATGCATGAAAGAGAACCGTATTCTGGTAGGTCTGGAAAGGGAGGCTGAAGCCAGATTGTAACAAGTTTTAAAAACCAAACAGAAGAGTTTGTTTTATTTTTATCCTCAAGGTAAGAGGGAACCACTGGAGTTTTTAAAATAGGGGAGTAGCATGGTCAGAATTGTGCTTTGGGGCTATTTAGGGAGTACTTATGTGAATGATGAGAAGACTGGGACTAGATGGGAGGGCTATTTAGAAGGACATTGAAATAGTCTTGGAAAGACATCATGAGGGACGGGACCAGGGTGGTTATGTGAGAAAAGAGAAAAAGAGATATATTGTGAAGATAGATTCAATAAAACTTGATTGGATATGAGAAAAAAGGACCATTGAGGATGACCCTGTGGTTGGGAACTTGGAAGTATGACAGGGCCCTCCACAAAAATTGGGAAGTTAGGAAGAGGGGAAAGATAATGAGTTTTGTTTTGGGCATGTTGAGTGTGAGATGCCTTCATTGTTTGATCATTTCTTAACTTGTTTTAGTGTCCTGTAGGTTACTTGAGAGGTCAGCATGGTAGAGTGTAAAAACTAATGGCTCTGGACTCGGAGGACCTGAATTCAAATCTCTTGGTCAAGTTAATTAACTTCCCTAGGCCACAGTCCCCTCATCTTGAAATGTTAGGGTTAGACAACTTGGCTTCTGAGATTTCTTTCAATTCTGGATCTGTGATGCTATGTATGGTTACTGTTATAAAAATAATATTTCACATTTATAAAGTACTTTCCTACTAGATAGGTGAGGAATATAATTGCAAAGTGAGGAATATAATGGCCAGTATAAGTTACTAAGTACCTACTGGCTGTCAGGTGTTATACTAGATGAGAGAGAGAAGGAGGAAAGATTCCCTGTGCTCAAGAAGTTTACATTCTGCTATTCAACCACTCAGTGTTTGCCTGGGGTGTTGAGGATTCTGTCTTGTTCTGAGGATCATTTCAGATCCCTTTCTAAATTCTTGCATATCCTGACTTAGGAAAATCAGTGATCTGAGGTTCCTTCTGGACCTGCCAAATAATATATTTTTAGCTAGACCACTTATATTAGAGACTTTTGTTTCTATGCATAGGACTTCCATGGTCCACTTGTGTCTCCCAAAAGGTCACCTCTTGGTCTTAGTTTTTTTCTGTTCAACTCAAATCACTTGCTTCTTGCTCTTTTGAAGTCTTCTGCATCTTCCTCCTCTTCACCTCCTCTCTTCTCCTCCGTCTTCTCCCTCTCCCCATGTTTTGCTTCCTTTCTTCTTTATGCTTTCTTAACATGCTCTTAACATGCTCTTTTCAGTGCATATAATTACTAGGTTCTTTTAGTAGTGGGTATTCCAACTTTTTTACCCTCTAAACTTATCTTACTGGTGAACCCCTTATACTCAGAAGAGGGGAATCAATAGAGAAGTAAGGGCAAATCACGGTAAACTGGGAGGAGAATCTCAAATTGTCAAAATCTTTACTTTCAACTACTAATACCATGTGTTGACAAGGTATAAAAAAAATACTGTGTGGAAGAGCTCACCTGAATGCTACATAGTTATAATTGGGGGTGGGGATGTGTGTATCATGCTACAAAAATACAAAACACTACAGTGGTTCAAAAGATAGTGTTGGGCTTCAAGTCAAGAAGACTTGAATTCAAATCCAGCCTCAGATACATCCTAGCTATGTGGCCCTGGGCAAGATACTTAATTTCTCTCAGTCTCAGCTTCATCAACTGTAAACTGAGGGAGTTAGATTCAGGTTCATATAATGTCTGATTTGAACTTGGATGTTGTCTTAGGTCAAATTTGAACTCAGGTCTTTCTGATGCCAAGACCACTATGCCACCTAGCTGCCACTAAGAATTATCCCCATTTTGTAGTGGAGGAAACTGGGACACATAGAAGAAGTTAAAGGACTTGTCCAGGGTCACACAGCTAGTATCTGAGGAAGAACACCAATTCAGGTCTTCCTGACTCCAAGTCATGCACTCTATGTACTTCAGAAGCTAGCTGCCTTTAAAATAAAGGACTAACAGCTTTCTCAGGACTTCCTAAGTGCAGTACTAAAAAGGTAAGAGAACCCTCACGCTCAACTCAGTGGGCATTTGTGAAGACAAATACAGTCATATGAATCAAATCCTCTCTTTCCTCATATAAAGTACTTTGGAAATTGTCAGTGGCAGTTTCTCCAAGGTGTGAATAGGATATGAACAGAGTTTCCTTAGTCTCTGAGGCTTTTTCTTTTTAAGTTGTGTACAACAAAAAGTGCTGTCTTAGCTTTTTTTTTGAGATGCCCCCCTCTCCTCAAGCCCAGGATGCCTTCACTGTAAGTCTAGACATGCAAATGAATCTGGGGTCAGCCAGTGACCTCAAGTTAGCTGTGGCACAGGCATCTGCTTGATGTCTTAGCCACTGCTTCATCTGTGGAGGGAGGGAGTGACTAATGCAGACAAACAGGGATAGAGAAAAGCGTTTCTGTGAACTGGTCATCATGGAAACATGAAGTTCATTCAACAATCTAACAGTTCTCTTCCCCCTCTGAAAAATAGCACAATACTCCTAGGGGCATGGATTTGGCATCGGACATTTATTGAATACCTACTATAGGCTCAGCATTCTTTTGAGTGCTGCAGAGGATTCAACAGAGGTACAAATCTCAGTCCCTGTCTTCAAGGAGATTATAGTCACATGGAGTGGATGAGACTACGGGTGGATCTTGGCCAAACTGTTTAATTTCTCTGTTTCTGATTTGGGCTAGATGGCTTCTAAAATCCTTTTTTGTTCTAATTCCTGTGAAAAAGAAACTTACAGTCAGTTAGTAAACATTTATTAAGCATCTGCTACATACCAGGCAATGTGCTAAGTGCTGGAGTTACAAAGAAAGGTAAAAGACAGTCCCTGCCCTGGAGAAGCTCACAGTCTAATGGAGAAGACAACATATATATTTAAAAAAAAAAAAGGTGGAAAGGTCATCAGAGGAGAAGGACCCAAACAGGGACATGATGAAGTCCTGCAGCTGAGGTGGGAAATGATCTGAGGAGGACTAAGTTTCAGAGTTGATTTCATCTTTCAGAATGATGAGTTTCTGGAGATCATGAAATCTAGGAGTTCAGTGGGAAAGGAAATGATGAAGTGGGTTCTCTAAGGGTCCTGCTTAAATGGTAGAAAATTAGGGAAGACAAAACAAAAACAATCATAGAGGGATACAAGAGTCATATTATGGTAGAGACAAGTGTTGTGGGGGACACAAAAGAGTCAGAGATGCTGAGAAAATATCATGGAATAAGTATATATGTACTTATTGCATGATATTTTATATAAATATATTAAATATAAATACATATAATATATAAGTATATATTATATAAATATTACATATATGTTTATACCTTCTAATACTTGATTGTCCAATTAAAGGCCAAATGAGTTGAAAACTCCTCAAAAAAATTAAAGACCAAAAGAAAAAAACACTTTTAAAGCTTAAGGAAAAATTTTGTGAAGAATTCCTTTTGTTTGTAAAGCTTGGCATTTAGTAAGTGGAAGAGCTAGTTTATAAACCCAAGTCTTAGAACTCCAAGGCCACTGTATTATGGAGGGTATTTTTGTGATTATCCCTATCCAATAATCATTCTGCTAACACCACCCCAGATCTATCCTTCCAATCCCTGCTTTGTTCTATAATTTAATGCAATTCAGTAAACGTGTATTTAAGGCACTTGTGTGCAAAATACTACAATCGACCAGGGATGGGGAACCCGAGTCCTTGAGGTTACATATAGCCCTCTAGGTTCTCAAGTGTGGCCCTTCGACTGACTCCAAACTTCACAAAACAAATCCCCTTAATAAAAAGGATTTGTTCTGTAAAACTTGGACTCAGTCAAAAGGCTGCACCCAAGGACCTAGAAGGTCACACATGTCCTTGAGGTTGAAGGTTCCTCACTCCTCCATTAGACCTTGGGGACATAAAGTAAAAAAAAAAAAATACCTTCAAAGACCTTCAATTCTAATGGGGGTAGGATGCAAAATGAAAACAGTTACCTAAATACAAAAGATGCATAAAATAATATAAAAAGCTTTTATGTGGGACAAAGCACTAACAATTGGGATAACTATGTAATAATCTTATAATCTTTCTCCCCAAATCTTCCTCTCTTCAGAACTTTATCACTGCTATAGGGGGTGCCATCTTTGTTCTGGTCTTTTAGGTTCTCAACTTCCTTGACTCCTCACTTTAATTCAACCTAGAAATCTAATCTAATGTCAAATCTTGCCAGTTCTACCTCTGCAACATGTCTCATTTATATTCCCTTTCCCCCACTCACATGGCTATTACCCTAGTTCAGGCCCTCATCACCCCCACTGGATTATCTTCTAATTGATCTCCTTTGCTTGTCTTGTCCTATACCAGTCCATTTACCATTCAGCTGCTGAATTTTAAAAGTGATTTTCCTAAAGTACTGGTCTGCCCATGTTACTCACTGCCCCCAATGTACTCCAGTAGCTCCTTATTACTGGTAGGATCAAATATATAGTCCTTCTTATTGCATTTAAAATTCTTCTCAATCTGGTTCCTTCCTTCCTTTCCTGTTTTATTCACCTTTCCCCTACTCTACAATTGAGATACAGAAGTCTTTCTCATCTCTACAATTTTGCAGCAGTCTCCCCCCTCCCCTGCATCCCTACTGTGCCTGGAATGCTCTCCCTTCTCACCTCTGCCTCTTACTTTCCTTTCAAGACAGCTCATATCTCACCTTCTGAGGCCCTTTCTTCTGAGATTATTTTCCATCTACTCTATGTCTTGTGCATATTGGGTCTTTCGCATAGGGTCTCCCTCATGGCTCACTATGTGGTATAGAAGATAAGACACTGGGGCTGGAGTCAGGAAGACCTGAGATTAAATTCAGTCTCAGACACCATTTTTGTAACTCTGAGTAAGTCACTTAACCTCTGTCTGCCTCAGTTTCCTCAACTGTAAAATGAAGATAATAATAGCCCCTACATCCCAGGTAAGGGTGAAAAGAGATAAAACTTTAGAAAGCATTTAGCACATACTAAGTGCTTAAAAAATGCCTTTTTCAATTCTTTCCCCATTTGAATGTGATCTCTCTGCAGGTTGGAGAGAATATTTTTTGTTTGTTTGTTTTTTGCCTTTCTTTGTATCTATTAGAACAGAGCTTGAGATGTAGTGAATAATAAATAAATATTTGTTCACTGACTGCCTTACTGCGGGATTCTAAGAGGTAGAGACAGGAGGGAATAAAATTGAGACGTGGAAGGGTATCAGGGCAAAGGCATGGGAATAGAAAGTGGAACAGCCCATATGGAAAATATCTCAGTTTATTGGAAGGACTTACATGAACTGATGCTGAGTGAAGTGAGCAGAACCAGGAGAACATTGTACACAGTGACAGCAACATGGTGCAATGACCAACTTGGATAGACTTAGCTCTTCTCAGCAATACAGTGATCTAAGACAATTCCAAAAGACTCATGAGGAAAATGCTATCTATAAGATAGAGAGAACTATCCAGAGAAAGAACTATGGAGTCTAAATGTAAATCAAAGCATATTATTTTCTTTTTTTCTTTCTTGTGTTTTTTCCCTTTTGTTCTGCCGTTTCTTTCACAACATGACCAATGTGGAAATAAGTTTAATATGATTGTGCATGTATAGCCTATATCAGATTGCTTGCTCTTTTGGGGTGGGAGGAGGGAAAAAAAAATTTGGAACTCAAAATCTTACAAAAATGAATGTTGAAAACTTATCTTTACATGTAATTGGAAAAAGTAAAATATTATCAAGTGGGGGAAAAAAGAAAATATCCAGGTTTGTTTTAAGCAATAGTATAAGTATATAAGTATATAAATATGTTTATATATATTTATAAATATATATAAGATTTATATTCATTATAAGATATATATGTATATATACATATATATGTATATATATATACATATATATATACATATATATGTATGTATGTATGCCCATGTCCTATGAATACCTAATCTAGATGCTTTTTTTTATAACCCCCTTTAAATGGATCATTGTATTCCCACCTCTCCAAATACACTTTCATTGCCACCTCCATAGTATGTTTTACCATTTCTTACACTTTTCCCAGAGTCAGGCTTCTTCTCTCTAGTTTGCTTGTGTGCTTCTGTGTTCAATGGCCATAAAACATGAGGTCACAGAGGCTCAGACTTTCCATGGCTTCACCCATTAGTTTATGTATATTGAATGCCCACAGATGGTTTCAGTGAAAATTAAAGTGTGAAGAGAGCTGTTAGGGGATATGAAATGTGTATCTTCACAACCATTTACACATCCTTTCTACTCTCACCTCATTACACATGCAATTTAATAACTTTCTCTTTGTTTTCCTGTTACCTAGCTTTTCATGAAATTCCAAGTGCCTGAAAAAAAGATATGATTCTCACTGGCATTTTGTGGTTTCCTCCCATCCCCCTCAGATGATGCCAACCTCTATATTTTTTCAGATGTCCAAATGACATTTTTCATTCAGCAGCATATTTTTATGAAAATGAAAGCCAGGGCCAGCCTGATCTTTGTGTAACAGACCCTAGTTTCCCCTGCTGGACACAAATCATCATGAGTCATGGCATTAGCTCCTTTACAATCCTCACAGGACATTAGGTAAGTTCTCAAGTCTGACCATGCAAGTTCTTTCAATATAGCTCCAAGACCAAGGTGGAAATTTTCCTAGAACTCCCTCCTAACTCCTAAATAGACCTCTGCCAAGGAAGAAGATTGTGATTTTTTTCTTTTGATTACTTAGAAAGATATAATAGTCATTTTAATTAAAGGCCTCAAATGATTCTGACTCCTCTGACAGCTGCAAAATCCAATCCGATCTAATGAGCATTCATTAAGTGCCTGCAGTGTGCAAGGGGCTATTCTAGGCTCTAAATATTCAAGAATAAAATGGAACCTGAGACCTGTCTTGTAGGAGCTTACATTCTAGAGGAGGTGAGGCATAATATATAAAGAGATAAGTATATGCATATTATTTGAGAAGGATGAGATCACCAACATCTAGGAGGACAACAAAGTCTTCCATGGTTTATAGCCTATAAGCAGAGCCTGGAAGGGTAAGAGGTAGAGGTAAAGAACTACATTCCAGCCCCACAAAAGGCATGAATTAATCAATTAAAAAGCATTTGTTGTTGGAGAAGTTATAGAAAGACAGATCCACTATTGTGTTGTTGCTAGAGCTATCAATTAGAAAAATCTTCCTAAAGAACAATTTGGAATTATGCAAATAAAGTAGCTAAAATGTCTATAGCCTTGGACCCAGAGATTCCATTGCTAGGCACATATCCCAGGGTAGTTATTGACAAACAGAAAGGATCCATATAAAACAAATCAATTCAGTAAATATTTATTAAGTGCCTACTTTGAGCCAGGCACTGTGCTAAGCACTATGATACAAAAACGGGCAAAAGCAGCAATACCACTTCTAGGGTTGTATCCCAAAGAGATCATAGAAGTGGAAGACCCATATATACAAAAATATTTATAGCAGCTCTTTGTAGTGGCAAAGAATTGGAAATTAAGGGGATACCCATCAATTGGGGAATGTTTAAACAAGTTGTGGTATATGAATGTAATGGAATACTATTGTGCTATAAGAAATGAGTTGCAGATGAACTTGATATTTACCTAGAGAGTCTTATACAAACTGATGTTGAGTGAGAAGAGCAGAACCAGGAGAAATTTGTACACAATTACAGACACAATGTATGTGTGGCAACCAGCTTTGATAGACTGGGCTCTTCTTAACAATGAAAGGTTATAAGACAACTCCAAAAGACTCATGAAAGAGATGTCTACATTCAGAGAAAGAACTACAGAGTTTGAATGCAGATTGAAGCAAACTACCTGCTGCTCTCTTTCTTTTTCTCATTTGGTTTTGTTTTCTCTTTCCCATTGTCCATTCCATCAATTATAATCCTTCTTTACAACCTGACTAATGTCTAATGTGAAAGTATTTGCAGATCCTATACTTGATTACATGCCACTATTGGGGGGGGGAGGAGGGAGGAGGAGAAAATTTGAAACTCAAGGGATTGTGTAAACCAAAAGTAAACAAATTAATAAAGACAAAAAAAAGGGGAGGGGGCAAAAAACAGTTACTGTTTTCAAAGAGCTTACAATGTGATGGATAAACCAAAATTTTTACAGTAGTCCTTTGTGTTTTAAAAAAGAAATGGAAGCAAAGTATATGCCCATCAGTTGGGAAAGGGCTAAAAAAAAAACCCTGTGATATGTAGGAATGTGACAGAACATGAGTACAAGAAAACATGGTGAGATTTACATAAATTGATGTAAAGTGGAGTATGCAGTTAGGAAAACAACACACACAATAACTATATCTATGCAAAAGGAAAGAACTACTAGATAATGGTAGATGAAGGTGAAATTATTAAATAAATATTAGAACTAGATGTATATAATATATAATATAATATTATAGTAATATAATACACAATAAAGGTGAAATTATTAAAAACAAATTTGGCCCTGAAGAAGAGATATGAGAAAGAATATACCGTTTTCATTCATTTCTGGAGGTTAGGCTAGGGAGTTCACAGGTGTATTATATTGCTTTTAATGTCATTTTTTAAATCTATTGATCAGTTTTATTCATATTTCTTTTCCCTTTCCTCCCCTTTTTCTTTAAATTATATCCTTTTGGATATAATTTGGGAAAGAGATGGGGGAAAAATTAAAGGGGAATTCCAAATAACGTTAAGACACAAAAAGATATCAAGAAAATCTATTTTTAAAAATCATGCATTTTTTTAAACATCCCTACTATGTGCTAAATACTATTCTATCTGCTGTAGAGATACAAAATCAAAACTTAAACAGTTCTCAAACTTTGATATTGAGTTGAGTCACGTCCAACTCTTTGTGACCGCATTTGGGATTTTCTTGGCAAAGATACTGGAGAGGTTTGCCATTTCTTTCTCCAGCTCATTTTCCAGATGAAGAACTGAGACAAATAGAGTTAAGTGACTTGTCCAAGGTCACATAGCTAGTAAATGTCTGAGCCAGGATTTGAATTCTTTCTGATGATGATGAATCTTTCTGATCCAGTCAAATGCTCTATCCATTGTGCCACTTGGCAACCCGAGTTCCTCCACACAAGGAGCTTAAATTTGATCAAGGGAAACATATAGACATACAAATACATACAACATAAATATCTGGTAGTTTTTTTCAGGGGGAAAGGTACCAGTTGTCGAAGGGGTAGATCAGGAAAGGCCTCAGGAAGGAGACTGGGTACTGAAAGAAATAGAGGAGAGGAACAAGTGCATTCTAAGTATGGGGGTGTGGGAGGGGGAGGGAGTCTGTAGAAAGACAAAGTGACAATATATGGAATACTTACCATGTGTGAGGGACAGCAGGAAGTCCAGTTTGGTGGGACCACAGAGCATTTGAATAGTATAAAAGGATGTTGGGAAGGTAGATTAAATCCAGAATGTAGAGTGCTTTAAATGTCAAACAAGGGAGTTTATAACAGGGTGACAATGTATGTTGAGTAGCTCAGTTTGTCTAGAATGGAGAGTGTATAAAAGGGGGTTATGTGCCATAAACCTGGAGCCAGATTGTCAAGGGCTTTAAATATCAAGCTGAAATCATTTTTATTTTATCCAAGAATGATAGAGAGCAACTGAAAGACCTGGAAGAGAGGGTTTTACAGGGTTACCCTTGGCACTTTAAGAAGAATGTTTTGAGAGAGAGATGAAGAATGAATGGGGGAGGGGAGACATTAAGATGTTGTTGCAATAGTCCATGGGGGAGGTGACAAGTGCATGAATTAGGATGGTGACTATGTGATTGGACAGAAGGGGACAGATGTCAAATAAATTGCAATATTGTCCAGGATCAGTAAGATTTGGAAACTAATTATATGGGGAGGGAAGAAGAGAAGGAAGAGCCTGGGATATCATGTACCTGGGTTACCAGAAGACTAGTAGTGCCCTTGACAGCAATAGGGAGGTTTGGAGGAGGCTGGTTGGTTCTTGAAGAGGACCAAAATGACATCAGTATGCTAGAGTCAAATTATAGATTGTCTGACTGGCTGATCAGACCAATATAAGCTTGGAATGTTCAATTAGGTTGGGTACAAATGGGAGAAGGTAATAAATTCTGTGATAATGGCAAATCAAGAAATGAAAGGGAAAGGATGATAAAATGAAAAATCAAAGTTGATTTACATTTTATGAAAAATATAAATTATTCATGGATAGTGGAAGTCCAGCCTTTGCCAATGCTAGCTGTGTGACCATGAACAAGTCACAATCTCTTGTGCAATTCTCCAAGACCACAAATTGTAGAGAATTGTAGACCTATGTTGGTGGCAGAAATTTCCACACTAGGAGTTCCCCACATGGATGAAATCACAGATCTAGACCAAGAACAAATAGATGAATAATTTCATGTCCTTGAAGTTACTTTGACCTTTTATCTAGTCCTAAAGAGTACATTGGAAAATATGAAGGGTGTTTGTGAGTGTATATGTGCACTCATGTGGAAATCCCCACCTGGACAATGCCACATTTGATGACTCAGTTGGTTAGGGAACTTTTTTTTTTTTACTCCCTGGGACACATCTGTGACCACACTGGAACACAGTGACCACCTTTCCATTCACATTCTTTACAGCAGCCACACAGTCAAAGACACATGCACAGTCATCACCTCTTGTCTCCATGGTGGTTAGCACCACCCCTCTCTACTTTTTAATATGGGAATGAGGGGGCACTCAAATGGGCAAACAAGTGAATGAGAAAAGCTATTACACTACAACACACCTAAGTGTCCAGACATTCCGTTGGGAAGCTGAGTGTTAGAATATTGTGATAATAATGATGGAATAATAATGGAACCATTGACTCAATCTTTATGGGAGCCAGGCATATTTATTCTGCTGATAGACATTGACTGATCTAGTTCTAAACAAGTTTTATAAATCACCATATGTAACTGAATAACTACTTGGTGCTTGGCACTGGAAACAAAGAATATAAAACATGGAAAACCTTAAAAGCCAGGCTAGGGAGTTTGTATTTCTTCCTAGAGGAAAGAGCGCACCGAAAAAGATTTTTTATCAAAAGAATGATATTGTTAGCACTGAGGGATTAGTCTAGATGATCCACTCCTAACATTTTCTAATACTGTTCCAATGTGGTGCTCTAATTCAATAACCAAAACAATCTAGACATCTCCAGGAAGGATATTAGAAATAAAACAGAAAACAGGGCCAATTGCATAGAGTTATTTCACAAATAACACATGGGAGGCACTAGAGCAGTGGTTCTCAACCTTCTTAATGCCATGATCCTTTAATACTCCTGTGTGAGCATATCTGCATGTGGGCGGACCCGCCTGGAGACAGTGTCTCAGTTCCTAAGGTCATCGGAAATATGTGTTTTCTGGTGGTCTTAGGCAACCCCTTCAACCCCCAAAGGGGTCGTGACCCACAGGTTGAGAACTGCTGCACTAGAGTTTTTGGACTCTAGCCTCTAGCAGGTTCACTCTTGATCTGGTCAGATAGGACCAACAGGAAGACAGTTTCAGAAGGGTTAATAATGTCACTTTATTCTAGTTTAATCTTCTCAATGGGTTGCTGATAATGGGAGCACCAACTCCTATAGCTTCCCTTATCACCATTCTCACAGGGGCAGAAAATAAAGTAGGAGCTACAACTCCTACAGAATCCCCTAATCCTTAGTGGGTTCTGGTTGAGGCAAACAGATTCCCCCCAGGCCTTGATGGGGGCCAATCAAGGCACACAAAGCATTACACTGTCATATTCCCCTATGGGTTCCCCACTCACTGACCATTTCCCACTTACTTTATAGACAAAGAAGGCAATTTGCCAACATTAAGCTCACAGGTTAACTTTAGCAATACCACCATTCCACACAAGCATAGTAAGCATCACATTATGTCACCCCGTATCTCACTGCATAGTTGTAATAGAGATGTTTTCAATCACGATCATGAGAATTATCTAGCACTTGGGGACTAGAAATTGTTATGCCCATGGATCCTGAGAGACTAAACTCTAAAAAGAATAACAAAAATCTTCCTTACTTACAGTTGTGGTTACTTCACCACAGAGAAGTCACTACTCACATTTGCATGCCACACTTTAAACTTTATGATGTCCTTTCCTTTCATTGGGGCCTCTGTGGAACAGGCCATGTTAAGCATGTTTATCCCCACCTTTCAAATGAGGAAAATGAGGATCACATAGATTAAGTGGAGATAAGTATGGAAGAGGGCAACTAAAATGGAAGAGGGGATGGAGGAGGGTAGAAGCTGAGCAACATGGAGGTAGTAGAGGAGTTTCTGAATTAAAAAAAAAACTTAAGATATAAAATTTTAATAGGGGGATCTCGTTCACCAAATACCTGAGTGACAGAGGTAAAGGAAACTGTAAGGGAAAAGATTTTCTTTGATGCACTTTGTGAACTGAGTCAAGAGTATAGATGCCACAGTAATGTTATTTTTATAAAAGTCTTTCCTCCATGACTCCAGTGCAGTGTTTCATTAAAGGACCTGGATTAGAATCTTGGCTTTGCCTACACTACCTGTGTGATCCGTGGCCAAGAGTCTTTCTTTGTCTCTCTGGGCCTCCATTTCCTCATCTGTAAAATGGTTGGACTACATGACCTTCCCACCTCTTGATCTATGATGAACTTTGGGAAGAAGCAGTTATTACTTTATGATTAGATAAGAATGTAGATGGATCACCAGGAACCCACCAGCAATCAGGAGGTTTCTTGATTGGTTGAGAGTCAGAATTCAGCAACAAGGGGGAATCCAAAATCTGTACGAAATTTCCCAGAATCAGGGTCTCTATTCTTATTGTGAGGGAGATACTAAGAAGGAGTATGCTGAAATGTGGACCAGGAAGGTAACTTTTTAGTTTTGGAGATAGTCAGGATAACTTTAAGGAGATAAGATAAAACAAACCGGCTGCCATCCAGGCAGGTTAGATAGAAATATTTCATATTGATTACTTATATTGATTGCAGAAGTATGGAATTTTTGAAATGATATTTTTTCCCACTTATAAATACAAATCTTTCTTGAATCTAAGATGGGTTTAAGGTGTGGGAAGGGAGAGTGAAAACTAGAATGCACCAAGATTCCATTTGCAAAACAAAGGGAAAATCTTTGAAGAGAGATCCCACTGCAGGGCATATACCCCAGTAAGAAAAAGACAGAAAGGCCTTGTATATGCCAAAATATTTACAGTAGCCTTTGTTGTTGTTGTTGTTCCCCACATACCCCTGTGATTTCTTTTTTTGAATTTTGTTTTCCAATTTATTTATTTTTAGTTTTCAACATTCATTTCCACTAGATTTTGAGTTATTAAATTTCTCCCCATCTTTCCCCTACTCCCACCTCAAGATAGTGAACCTACTGAATACCCCTTCCCCAATCTGCTCTCTCTTATGTTCCCCTCTGTTGCCCACCCCCACCCCTAATTTTCTAGTAGGGCAAGATGGATTTCTATACTCCAGTGTCTATATATCTTATTTACCATTTGTATGCAAAAAATCAAATTTTTTTTAACATTTGCTTTTAAAACTTTGATTTCCAGATTCTTTCCCTTCTTCCCTCCTCACCCACCCCCACTGGAAGACAAGCAATTCAATATGGATTGTACATGTGTAGTTACGAAAAATGTTTCCATAGTAGTTATGCTGTGAAAGACTAACGACATTTCCCTCCATCCTGTCCTGCCCCCACTTATTCTATTTTCTACTTTGACCCTGTGCCTTTTCAAAAGTGTTTGCTTCTAACTGCCCTCTCCCCCAATCTGCCCTCCTTTCTATCATCCCCCCTCTTATGCCCTTTTCCCCTACTTTCCTGCAGGGCAGTGGTTCTCAACCTGTGGGTTACAACCTCTTTGGGGGTTGAACGACCCTTTCACAGGGGTCACTTAAGACCATTGGAAAACACGTATTTCCGATGTTCTTAGGAACCGAGACACTGCTCCTCTATCGGTCTCCAGGCGGGTCCACCCACATGCAGATACGCCCACATACAAGTATTAAAGAGTCGTGGCATTAGGAAGGTTGACAACCACTACTGTAGGGTAGGATACCCAGTTGAGAGTGTATGTTATTCCTTCCTTAAGCCAAATTCAACGAGAGTAAGGTTGACCCATTCCCTTTCACTTTCCTGCTCTTCACATGTAACAGTTTTCTCTTGCCTCTTTTATATGAGATAATTTACCCTATTCTATCTCTTCTTTTCTCCTTCTCCCAACATATTCCTCTCTCATCTCTTAATTTTTTTAGATATCATCCCTTCATATTCAACTCATCCTGTGCCCTCTGTCCATGTATACATGTACATACATATACACACAATCTCATATATATTTATTCACACATACACCCTATTATACATACATACACACACACATATTCCCTTCAACTATCCTCATACTGAGAAAAGTCTCATGAG
>CM053586.1:256153186-256177702 GCA_028646515.1 Pseudochirops corinnae
CAAGGAGCAAATATTACAAGCTGCTGAGAAGAAACAATTTGAATACTGTGGAAACACAACCAGGATAACTCAGGATCTAGCAGCTTCTACATTAAGGGATCAAAGGGCCTGGAATATGATATTCTGGAGATCAAGGGAGCTAGGATTAAAACCAAGAATCACTTACCCATCAAAACTGAGCATAATGTTCCAGGGGGAAATATGGTCATTCAATGAGGTGGGGGACTTTCAAGCATTCTTGTTGAAAAAATCAGAACAAACCTAGCCTCACACATTTCCTAGCGGTGTGACACTGGGCAAGTCTGCTCTCTGTCTGCTTCCTTTTCTTCAACTGTGAAGTGACGATGAAAATAACACCTACCTCCCAGGGTTGTTGGAAAGTTGAAATGACATGATATTTGTGGACTGTTGAGCACAGTGTCTGGCACATAGTAAATGCTTAAAACTTTTTCCCTTTTTTCCCATTGTCACACAGCCAATCAGTGGCAGGACAGGGACTAGAACCCTGGGTTTCCTAATTTGCAGCCCCCAACCTCTTTTCTCCAGATTACACTGGGGCCTTTCTGTAATGTCCCTTAAAAATATTCGAATTTTTTTCAGGTCATGTTCATTCCCAAACATATCCTTCTCCCTTTCTTCCCTAGCATGTTACAAAGGAGGAATAAAAAACCTACAATAAACCAAAGTTCAATAAAAGTAACGAACACATCAACCTGACTATACAATATTGCATACTCATAGACTGCCCTCTGCCCCCACCTCTGCAAAGTAGGAGAACTTCTTCCTCATCTCTTTTCCAGGGTAAAGTTTGGTCATTAAAATTTCTATCAAGTTCCTTTGAAAATTGGCCATTGCCACTATAAGGCTGCCTACACTGTGGTTAACATGCCTCTGACTGTGTGACCCTGGGTGAGTTTTATAACCTCTTAGGACTTTAGGCAGATTTCTAAAACTCTAAGTTTCAGCACTTGGAGCTGCATGGTAGAGGAAATTTCCTTATAGCAAATGAAATCACAAGTACAGTCCCTATCCTTAGGCTCACTATTATCTGGGTAAGAAGTACAAGGCCATTTTCTAGTCAATTGAGAAAGAATAGAGATAAGAGACTACTAAGAAATATTAAATAAACAAGCCATTTTGCCATGAACTTAAAAGTCCTTGCCTTAACCAACAAATTTCAGCTCTATCCCACCACCAGATATTCCTGTCAGCATTATTAAAGCAGAACAACTATGTTTTTATTTTCCTTCTAATTGTTTCTGCCCAAATTCCAGGGGAAGTACTGAAAAGGAATTGATGGGTTAAATATATTCAAGGAATTGGGGAAACTGGACACCTGCACAAGCCCATAAGAGCCACCAGTGTTTAGCTCAACCTGTAGCCTTAACCCTACATTTAAAATAAACCACTAATTTTTTTCTGTTAAACACTCCAGTATCATTTGGGAGAAGTCACTGTTGTCATTTGAACTGGTAGTTGGTGATTAAAAATTCTAATTCTTTCACAGCATGGTGGCAAACATCTGTAATTGCTGCCATAGAGACACTGAGGCTGGTTAATCAAGAATTCTGAGCCGCAACAGGGCTAAAGGGAAGAGGAAAGGAAAAAAGTTTATACAGTGCCTACTATGTGCCAGGTACTGTGCCAATTTCTTTAAAAGCATCTCATCTGATCTTCACAGAAACCCTTTGACTGGAGGAAACAGAAGCAAGTAGAAGTTAAGCAACTATCCCAAAGTCTCACCTACTCAGTGTCTGAGACTAGATTTGAACTCGGGGTTTCCTAACTTCATGCCCAGCACTCTATCCACTGTATCACTTGGCTGCCTTTTAATTAACTTGGTGTTCACACCAAGTATGGTGCAAAGAGAACAATAACCATAATAACAGTAGCTAGCATTTTTATAGCACTTTAAGGTTTGTGAAGAACTTTACAAATATCTCATAAGATCTTCACAAAAATCCTGGGAGCTAGGTGTTATTATTATTATTATCCCCATTTTACAGATGAGGAGACTGAGGTACAGACAGATCAAGTGATTTACCCAGGGTCATACAGCTAGTAAGTGAGGCAGGATTGAACTCAAGGACTCTTTTCCAGAACAGAAGGTCAACAGGCTGCCTGAGGAATAGTGATCAACTTAGGTGGGAAAAACACAGCAGGTCAAAATTTCACTGCCAATTAACAGTAGGTCAGTTCATGATTGGCCATTGTACTTCCTGCCTGGGTGAGATAGGGAGACCTAGTGTCAATCCCCCTCCCCCCCCCATCTAATTATTCACCCTCTGCTTATTCCCAATTCACAAAGGGATAACTCCAGCACAGTAACTTCCATGACAGGAATTGAGAAAAATACAGTATGGAGGACTATTCCAAGGAAAAAATAAACACCAAACAACTTGTCAATAAGACTGCTGCCTCCTTCCAAAAATAAGAGGAGAGACGTTCTTCCCTTCTTAATTTAAAAAAAAAAACTATTTCCTATTAGCTTACAGCATTCAGTTCCATAAGTTCTTGAGTTTCAAATTTTCTCCACTCCCTCTCTCCCTTCTTAATTTTCTTGACCTCATCTATGGTATATTCACATTAAAAATATCTTGCTTTGTTATGAATTTAACCATCATTGGCTCACATAAGCAACTCAATCTACAAAGTACAAGGAAGAGGACTGTATAAGAAACTATCATCACATTCTGCCTCATATTACACTTACGTGTGTACACATGGTCCTGTTACTCCTTGGTAAACTCTTTGGCCCAGGCTATCATGGTGTCATCCTTGCAGCACCAGCTGCTTGGTTGAGTGCCTTCAACATAACAGATGCTTAAGTAATAATCACTGAATGAGATGTTGGGAGAAAACTGCTTATTTAAGTTATAGAACTCCCCAGGGAAAGTCCCTAGTTTCCTTTTGTGTGTGTGTGTGTGTGTGTGTGTGTGTGTGTGTGTGTGTGTGTGTGGAGAATCATACAGTAAACCATATTTACTTAGCTCCTAGACATCTATTTTTAGCTTCAAGTACTTTTTATTGCATTCATATGTTGCGTGATGATGTGCTTAGCGCAATGCCTGCCACATAGTAGATGCTTCATAAATATTTCCTGATTAATGGATAGCCAAGGCAGCTTGGGTCATTGGAACAGGCACTCTCTCTCAAGTCTGAGGAGCTGTTTTCAAACCCCAACTCTGATGTTTACTCTGTGTTTGGTTTCAGACAAACCATCTAGCCTCCATGGTCCTCAGTTTCCTCATTTGTAAAATGTGGGAATTGGACTAGATGGCTTCCTAGTTCCATTCCAGCTAGAGCTCTATGATCCTATGTGCCAATTCCACCTCTTAAATGCTTGGTTTCAAGAAGGCAATTCTCTTTTCTGATCCTTCACTTCTATCCTATTTTGCTGGTAGAGGAGGTAAGGGAAGAGGGTAATAGAATGGTCTGGGTTATGGTGGAGGTAGCAGGTACTACTACTCTAAGGTGCTCTGGATACACACACACACATATACATACACATAGATATATACACACATCTACATATATACACATATATGTATACACACACATAGAGAGAGAACAGTTGCACTAAAGCACAAAGACATGTAGAGAAAGACACATGCCAGAGATACACAGTGACATATATAGACAGTCATGTACAGAGAAAACACATAGAGACAAAAAGACACAGCTACATACAGAGATACATACAAAGACACAGAGGGAGCCCCACAGAGGGAGACAGAGAGTACACAGTAAGTAGTTGTGAATTTTTAACACATAAAGTCAGAGTGACTTGAAACAGTAGCCTTTTTTACACTAAGCTCTGGATAGCTTCCCTTAAAATTCTGAAATAAATTCCAAAAGGGAGGAAAAAGCCTTGTCAGCTGATCAAAAAAGAAGAAGAAACACCTGTAACTTTAGGAGAACCCTAGTAATGCTTGCTTTTAAGTTAGTCAGGTTGGGGGCTCTCCAAGCTAGGATTCTCCAAGAGGTTAAGTACAAGTTCAATATTTCCTGGCCACCCTGAAGAGAAAGGGTGAATCACAGACAGACTCCCCCTCCCACAGCCTGTCCAAGAGAAGCAGGAAAGCGGTCTTCTCCCTGACTCCTCCCACCCCTCCCGTACATACAGACCGGCGTCTCTACTTTTTCTACCTACCTAATAATAGTTAGAAACTGAGTCATGGTCAGCTCCTGCGGAACGAGGAATTTGGTTTTGTCCAGCGGGGGAAGGTATTTCTCCTTCTGATAACGTTCAACTATCACCTGTTAAAATGTTTAAACAGAAATTGAACCAAGTTCAGCTGCTCCCTTTCTGAGCAGAACTGAATACAAACCCTTGCCTGAAACACCGAGTTCAGGTGGGAGTTAGTGGGAGGATGTATCACCGGGCCCTGTGGTTGTTCCAATGCTCTGTTGATCGCTGCTCAAGGCATAACCCCACCCACCTTCTAGACAGGGACCCTCCTTACCGGTATCTTGCTTGGGAACTTCGCCCGAATCCCAGCAACTTCCTCTTTTCTGGTTGCTGTAAAAGTGCAAATGGCACACGAAGAGTTAATCAAACAAATGACATGAGGTCTGTATTCATCCTTTCCCCCTAGTTCCCCACCTCTCTTGCCCTACGAAGATTCCCCCTTAGTTATACCTAAGCTTTTCCGTTGCTTGAAAGGTCGAATGGTTTGGCTTTTCTGCTGAGGTTGCATTTTATTCAACAGGTTTTCTGTGAGGGTTGACTTAATGCAAATTTTCAAATTCCCCTCTAACTAAGGGCTTTGCTATTTCTTTTCTCCAGCTGCTTTCTAACTGTCTGCAAGAGCCTAATGAAGTACCTTATATAGTCCTGGGTGTGACATCATGCTTTCCCCCTCCCCTTTTCCCCCCCACCCCTCACAACCCAAACCCACAGCCTGTGAAGTAGAGGTCAGCCTCACAGATGGAAATGGAAAAATGGGTCTGTTTTGTTAGTCAGAGAAAGTCCAAAGTTGCTTTGCTCATTATCAGAGAACATTTTCCCCTCGAAGGCTAGAGAAATGAAGGCATCATTATACCACTATCTTCCTATCTACCCTATTCCATGAAATTCTTCAGAGGTGAAAATCCCTTACACTAAAGCTCTTTGGATATTTCAATAACTATGTCTTCTTGGGTGGAATCCAAGATTGATCTGCCTTATTATACTCAATTCTGATCTAAAGTGAAGTGTTATAGCAAAGCTCTACTTTGAGTTTGCTTTCTAATCTAGCATATGATTTTCCCTTGACAGAATCCTACTGAGGGATAGATGTCATAAGAGATGGAAGACAAGTGTTGTTCCCAGGATTCTCTATTTTATAGATGAAGGATCTGAGCTACTTAGTACCTTTTACCAGCCTCTCAGGTTTCAAGCTTGAGAACCACCTTTGACTCCTCACTCTTTCTTCAACACCTGCATCTAATCAGTTGCCAAACCCTATCAAGTCTGTCTCTTGCTCCAGGTCTTTTGCATTTCTCTTAATCTTATCCTTCACAATGTTACCAGCCTAGTTCTGTTCTTCATTACTTCACTGATGGGACTATTACAATAATCTCCTAACTGATCTTTCTGCCTCAATTTTTCCCCTCACTTTAAATATATAAATATGTTACACGAATTATGTTATTATATAAACATATAAATACCCCACTGCCAAAGTTTTCCTCCAGTCATGTTACTCTTTACTCAAAAATCTTTAATAACTACTGCATTTTAAGATAAAGTCTAAACTCCTTCACTTGAAATTCATGCTGTACTCTAACCTAACTTTTTAGTCTTATGTTAGACTTCTTTTAATTAACTTTATCATTTAGCCAAACTGACCCTCTTGTCACTCCCTTACTAGATTCAGTACTTTTCCATCTCTTTTCTTATAGCATCCTTTGTGCTTTGAATGAATTCTTTTTAACTTTTTAACAATTTCAGTTGAAATTCTTTCCAACCATAAAAGTATAATTCAGGTGCCAACTCCCTATAAAGCTTCCCCTTACTCTCTGTAGGTGAAAGCGATACCTCTTTTGTTTAATCTTTTATGCAATCTTAGAATCTTTCCTACTTGCTTATCTATATCTATATTCGTATTATAGTAATGTTAGTAGGAAGTATTAGATATTTGTATACATATCCCTTTTCTCCTATTACACTACAACCGTCTTGAGAGAAGAAATCATGTCTGATTCATCTTTGTATCATAAGTGACTAACTCAGTGCTCTACAAATTTGTCTTCAGTTGTTTCAGTCATATCCTTCTTTGTGACCCCATTTGGGATTTTCTTGGCAGATACTGTAGTGATTAGCCATTTCCATCTCCAACTTATTTTACAAATGAGGAAACTGAGGCAAATAGAGTTGTTACTTGTCCAATGTCACATAGCTAATAAGTCTCTGAGTCCAGTCTTGAATTCAGGGCTTCCTGATTCCAGGCCTAACTCACTGTCCACCTAGCTGCCTCTCCTCTACAAACAGTAGGTGTTTAATGCTTGTCAAATTGAATGGGATACATTTATTGGGATAAGCACCCAGGACTTTATACTCTCAACCTTTTTCTTTTTAGACCTTAACTGGTGGCTCTACTTTTATAGTGGTAAGGAACTTTGAATGAGTTACTTTTTCATCTCAATGTTTTTGCTTTTGATTTCCAACCCCACCCCCCAACCCCCAAACCTTGAATGTTTTTTTTCTTCACCTGTTTAAATCTCCCAGTGTTTCTCAACTTTCCTAATGCCGCAACTCTTTAATACTTGTATATAGGTGTATCTGCATGTGGGCTGACCTGCCTGGAGACAGATAGAGAAGCCGTGTCTCAGTTCCTAACACCATCGGAAATATGTGTTTTCCCATGGTCTTAGGCGACCCCTGTGAAAGGGTCATGTGACCCTGGGTCACAGCCCACAGGTTGAGAACTGCTGTAAAACTATCTTCCAAGTTTTTGAAATCCCACTTCATCCATGAAGCCTTTCCTGATTCCTGCTGACTACACAACGATTTCTCTTTCTTCTTAATTCCAATAGCACATGTCATATAAGGAAACTTTTTGAATACATATTTTATTTCCCCAACCAGATATGTATGTTTAGAGTAGGATACAGCTAAGTAAAACAACATAAAAGAATGATTGGACTGATACATGCCGTGTTGCCCTTTAGTCTTTTTTTTTTTCCAATTTGTTAAAGGCTGATGTATGTTCCATAGCATATTGATGATACTTTTGATTTCTGGGATACATTTTTCTGGGATTATACATTATAGGATGATTGGGGGTTTGTATGATGTGCTGAAGCAAATTTAACAATAAATACGTTTTTTTTAAAGTAAGAAATGATAGTGCTCTGTATTCTCCCACCATGTCTAAAATGGTGCCATGCATTTAATAGGCATTAGGTGCTCAGCAAGTATTTGTTGATTGTCATTTCTGTGCTTCCAATAGGGCAAGGGCTACGTCTTGAAACAGCTCATTCCACTTGTGCAGCAATTTCTCCAATTAGTAGGCAATTTTGTTTACATAAAGACTAAATTTGACTCTGCAGTTTTTGCTCATTGCTTCTAGTTCTTCTGTCATGGGCCAATCTGAACAAACTGAATTCTTCTTCCTTCCAGTATCATGTCTCTTCTCTTCTAAGCTAAATATCTCCATTTTCTTTAATCAGTCCTCATATGGAATCAAAATCCTTCATCATCCAGGCTACTCTCCTCTGAATCCTTCCAGCTTACAATGTCCTTTCTAAAATATCGCAATTCATTAATAACTACTCACTAGGTACATCCATTCAACTAGGTCTAAATCTACCTAACTATACTACCATCTCTACATATTATCCACAAGAAAAGCCAAAAATGCTTTGCTAAAAATACAGGTTAAAAAAAATCTACACAATTTCTCTGATCAAACCAGTCTAGTTGGTATTTCTAGTTAGTATTCATAAAGAAAAAGAGCTGTCTTCTGTAATTTGTTTTTTAAATGCATGTCCAACATTATTTGACTACAAGCAATTGAAGTATTCTCATGACATTAGCACCCTTACCAACATATCCAGTCTTATGAACAAACTTTTTGATCACTGCTTCCTTTTATAAATGTCCACTAATCATTCACTTAATAATTTTTCTAGAATTTTGCCAGGAATACAAGCCAAGCTTACTGGTCACAGTTTACAGATTCCATTTTTTCCCCATTTCTGAAGACTAAGATTTTTTTTTTCACTTTCATAATCTATCCCTTCACAAAAAGGAGGGTACTGTTTTTTCATATCTCTTTTTTGTGTTCAGGCTTAGCCAAAAGCATACAGTTTTGAATGATGTGTGTGTGTGCATGTGTTATATTTTGCTGTTATTGTGCATATTGTTTTTCCTAATCCTCCTTGCTTCATTTTGTATCAGTTCATGTAAATCTTCCTATGCTTATCTGTAGTCTTCATGCACATTTCTCCCAGAAGAATAATTTTTTTTGTTACAATCATTTCCTACAATTAGTTTAGTACTTTTGTTCTAGTTCTTACCACAGAAAGTACTACAACCAGTATTTTGGTGTATATGTAACCTATCTTTCTGGCTGGGACCTCTTTGGGGTATATGCTTAGCATTTCTTGATTAGTCAAAGATCACTCAGTGCCTCAGCAAACACAGCTGCTCTTTCTGTTATGGACATAAGTTCAGCTTGGTTCAGAATCAAGGACCTAATGGAATTGTCTGTAGAAAGCAAATTTTGAGGGATATTAGAAAAAGAAATGATTAGAAAAAGAAACAGGAGAAAGATATCTGGATTTGAGTAGTGAAAGGACTCCAAGGCTGAACTAGGTTATCTGCCACAGAACTCTCTCTTCTTACTTCAGGAATCTGTCCAAGGGCTTTAACCCTGACTTTATAGAGAGGTAAGTCTCTATGGTATGATGTTTGTTGAAGTTTCCTGTCATAGCAGATAGGGCATAAATGACAAGACTCAGATAAGACTTGATCCTAATCATGCTAATGATATGATTAAGGAGAATTTTAAATGTTACAGAAAAAAATGGATTAATTTTTTTTCCTTCTTGGGTTTAACTCCAGGGGTATCTAGAAAGAGTAATGGATTTTTTGGTCAATAGAGACCTGGATTTAAATTCCATCTATGACACTAGCTACGTGACCATGGACAAGTCACTTCAGCAGAGTCTTAGTTATCCAGTCTCTAAAAGTGGATTAATTATTCCTTTAGTTACCTGCTTCACTAGGTTGTAGTGAGAATTGAAGCAGAGAAGATATATAAAGGGATTTATAAATTTAAATTACTGTATAAATGTCTATTATTTCTGTTGTTATTATTATGTTTTACCACTTGCCAGCAGAATTTCAGACCAATTAATTTAATTAAACACAGAAGCTATTTCTCTAGTGTCAGATTGCAGCAGGAGCCAATTCTGGTTTCCATTTTAAAATCAACCACGGATTAATGGTTATGGAAGCTTAAAGTCTGCTCAGCTAGCCTTCATAAATACTCAAGTTGGCTCCTAGAATAGCAGCCCTATCAAAAGGTTCATTTACTTCAACACAAGACTCCTTGTAGGGGTTACCTGAATTTTTTCTTATGGTCATTGTATCAAGGTTTAGTGTGCCCCAGTGCTCAGCTAGTTTGTGTGCCTTCCTCCCTAACCATGTGGATGCCTCAGTGTTTACACAGACACAGTCTTACATAGTCACTGTTTTTATAAAATCAGATGTTAAAACTGGCATGTACAAAATAGATAAAATCAGTCTAGTCAAAATGCATTTATTGCAAGCTTACTACGTGCCAGGCATTGATGTAAGTTCTGGATCGTACAAAGAAAGGCAAAAAGGTGGTCCTTATCCTCAGGAAGTTTATATTCTAATGGGGGTGATAATCTATAAACAACTGTGTAGATAAAAGAAAAATATAGAGAAAATGGAAGGCACTTTGATAGAGGAAGGAATCAGCATCTGAGAGACATAAGAAAGTCTTCCTGGAACAGGTGGAATCTGAGCTGAGTCTTGAAGGAAGTCGAACTAATTCTATATTCTAGGTGGAGAGACAATCGGTGCAAAGGTATGGCATTGGTTAATGGAGTGTGGTCTTCCAAGAAATGCAAGTAGGCCAGTATTGCTGGCACTGAGGAGAGAAAACAGTGTAAGGAGGAAGACTGGTAATGTAGGAAAATTGTGGGCAAATGAGTTCATATATGATTCTAGAGGTAACGAGGAGGCATTAAGCTCACTGAGGGAGGATGGATGGGATGGTCATAGTCCCGACTACTTTTAGAAAAATAACCTTGGCAGCTGAGTGAAGAATGGATTAAAATGAGGAGAGATTTGAGGAAGAGAGACTGTTAGAGAATCATTACTCACACATCAGAAGAACTCTCCACTTATTTCCCTCATTAATAACATGTACAATGACACAAAGCTCCAGTATTGGGAGTCAGTGTCAATTGAAAGTCAGGGAGGAATGAAGGATAAAAAGATTGAGCATAATCTAATCTTGGACTGGGTAGTTCTTTTTGAAATGACCTTACTCTGATTTATTGTTTCTGAATTTGCATATCTTTTTTTTTTTTTTGTATTTACATTGTAGTAACCATTCAGAGAGCCTTGGTGGAATTATCCTTACCTGCTATTTCTTAGCCATTAAATCAATTAACAAGTCAGTTGAGCTCTCTGAGTCTCATCTAAGAAAGGGGTACCTATACCGCTGACCTTACCCTTATGGTCTGAAGAAAATACTTTGTAAATCTTAAAAAGATATAGAAATTCAAGTAATGAATTATTATTAATAAAACAAAATCATAAAACTCCAATGCTAGAAATTAATTATTAGCTATTATACAGCAGTGAGATTGTTCTGTATTGAGAGGAGGTTAGCTGTTTTTAAGTCTGCATATAAAGAAACCTGAAGGATGCTCCAGAAGCTGCTGCACTGTGAGCTGAAAATAGGTTACTTCCCCCAGTAGTGGCCTGCACATATATGGAACCCTGAGCAGCTGGTCCGAGCCATCCCTTTGTGCCAAGGAGCCTATTAACATAAGGCCCATACTTACCTTGTCTGAAGGCATCTTTTGCATATGGAAGATGGAAACAAGAATAGGTTACTAAGCTCTGATCAAGACAAAGGTCCAAAGGATCCATCATAAAAAATGTTATCCACCTCCAGAGAAAGAACTAATGAACTCTGACTGCAGATTGAAGCATTCTTTTAAAAAAATGTATGCTTTATTTTTCTTGTTTTATTTTATTTGTGTTTTCTTTTGCAACATAGGTAATATGGAAATATGATTTGCATTACTTCACGTGTATAATTGATATCAAATTGCTTGTCTTCTCAAAGAGGGGGGACAAGTGGGAGGGAAAGAATTTGGAAATCAAAATTTTTTTTCAAATGTTGAAACTTTTTACATGTAATTGGACAACATTTAATGAAATAAATAATAATTTTAATTAAAATAATAAAATGGTAGCATGGTTCTATAAGAATTATGACAGGAGCTCAAAAGCCCAGAATGTACTATCTGATGAGTTAGAATTCTATGGACAACAAAAATGATTTAAAAATTATTATTCTTATTATTCAGTTTTGTTGGAAGACTTATGAAAGATCAAAGATGAGCTAAGATTATTGTGTGGGATAGATGGAATGATGATAGCCTGTCAGGAGATCTGGGTTTCCATGTACTACTAAGCCTACCTTGTCCAATCAAGTGAGTAAGCAACAAGCATTTATCAAGCACCTTCATGGGCCAGGCACTGTGCTAGACTCTGGGGATAGAAATAGTAGAAAAGGCCAACAATTCCTGGCCTGGAGGAGTTTAGACTGCATCCCACTGGTAGAATGGGATTCCATAATCTAATCTCTCTACTCTTGATCCTAAGCTGCTAAGCATCTCTGGATGAAATGGAGCTTCAACCACCATATGTTTATGGAGAAGAATTATGGCATAATACCTACAGAGATGGCTTCAGAGCCTAAAAGACCTGGGTTTGAGTTCCATCTCTGATGCCTCTCAACACTCAGGGCAATTCTCCAAGACTATAGTCTTGATAGTTTTCAAATTAGCAATTACCTACACCAATGAAATTATATATCTGCTCCAACAAATACATATACCTATATTATTTGTTCTAACAAATAAAATAGATACAACAGCTGGGCCCTCAGTGTTGCTAGATAATTGTCTTACTCTATTTTTCTCGACTTCTTGTTCTGTCTCATTCCTCACAGCAACTGCTTCAGATGTTTTTCTCTCTCTCCAAAACCTCACTCTAGTCTCCTAAAGGAAATTATTCAATTTCTCTCATCCATTCGTTAAAACTTCTTAGTGTCATCATCCTTTCCTTCTCATTTTCTTCTTGCCTCAGAGAAATAGTCATCCCCACACCTTATAAAAGCCAGCTCACAATTCCTTTTTTCTATATGTTTGGTCCTGCTTCCTATAAGACCTTGTTCTAGCAATCATGCCCTTTTCTCATATATCTCTAATCTCTTCCTTTCTATTGGCCCTTTCCTTTCTGCCTATAAACTTGCTTAGATCTCCCTAATCCTAAGAAGCTTTCCCTTGACACCTCTATTCCTTGTGTTTTGTTTTGTTTTTTTGCTTTTTGGAGGGGGCAATTGGGGTTAAGTGACTTGCCCAAGGTCACATGGCTCGTTTTGGGTTAAGCGTCTGAGGTCTGATTTGAACTCAAGTCCTCCTGCCTCCAGGGCTGGTGCTGTATTCACTGTGCCCCCTAGCGGCCCCTTGACACCTCTATTCCACCTAGCTAGTTACCACCTCATCTTTCTTCTTACCTTTATGGCCATACTTCTCGAAAAGGTTATCTTTACTCAATGTCTCTACTTCCTCACCACCCATTCTTTCCTTGGTCACTTATAATATGACTTTTATTTCATACTTTGCTGCAACATTTCTCTCAGAGGTCGATGACCTTCTCAGCAAATCTAATTGCTTGTTAAAGTCCTCATCTTCCTAGCCTTTTCTGTGGCACTTGATATATACCATCTTTTTCTGGCTAATCTCTCTTTTCCTTGGCTTCAAAGATATTATTACCCATCCCCCATTCCTACCTCACCTTATGCTTCTTATGATTTTTTTAAATTCCAGTATAAAACTACACTTGTCCACACTTCATTGAACCTAAAAATCCATGAAGTGAGCCCAGCATTCGAGACTGTTCACATCTTTTTGTATCCTGTTATCCAATGTTACGCATGCTTCCTAGATTTTTGCTACCTGCACATCTGTAGGTCAATTTCACATTTATCTAAATCATTGATAAATATGTTAAACATCATGAGCTCATATCCATTGGCTACTTCACTAGAAACATTCCTCTAATTTGACATGGTGCTCTTAATGACTATTCATTGGGCTAGTCAGCTTATTTGACTGTATTATCATTTAGCTTATATTTCTTTGTTTTGTCAGGAAGAATAGCAGGAGAGATTTCTTCCCCTTCTCCCCAGATATTTAGTTAAAATCTAAAATGTGGTTGACATCTATGACATTCCCAAATCTACAGTTTAGTAATTGTGTCAGAAAAGGAAAAATGGTTCATTTGGTATAACTTGTTCTTGATGAAGTCGTTATAATTCTCTATGACCACTGCTTCTTTTTCTGGATGTTTGGCAACTATCCTTTTAGGGTTGTTTTTTTTTCTGGACGTTTACTGACTTGTGAAGACTTATTCTCCCTCCCCCCCTTAAAAAAAAATCAGGATGACATTTTCCTTACTCTAACCTTGAGGCAGGAGAAAACTCCCAACTTTTAATCTTTTAAAGGTCACTGACAAAGATCCAGAAATCCCAACACTTTTTTTCGGTACTCATAGATGTAGTTTATCTGAACCTTATGACTTGAACTCCTTAAGCCAGTGGTTCTCAACCTTCCTAATGCCGCGACCCTTTAATACAGTTCCTCATGTTGTGGTGACCCCCAACCATAAAATTATTTTCATTGCTACTTCATAACTGTAATTTTGCTACTGTTATGAATCATAATGTAAATATCTGATATGCAGGATGTATTTTCATTGTTACAAATTGAACATAATCCACAGGTTGAGAACCGCTGCCTTCAGCAAAGACAATTAGGTGCTCTCTTTTTGTCTCCTATTTCAAGCAATAAATATTTATTAATTACATACTGTATGCCAATATTGTGGTAGGTGTGAAAGATTTTTAAAAATCAGTTCCTGCCCTCGAGGAGCTTATATTCTACTGGGGAAGACAACTACTAGCTATTTTTGTTCTGTTCTTTCTAGTCCAAAAATTATTCTCCTTGGCAGAGGGGAGAAAAAAGAGCAACAATAGTAGTCGAATATTTTTCCCTTTTTTTTATCTTTGGTTATCATTATTATATTCATGTTAAACAGTGGTCACCTTATTTTTATCATTATTATTTTTTACTCTGGGCCTGTTATTTCATCACTGGGGGACTCCCAATGTGAAAACTCTCTTCACTGATGCAGTTTGGCAGTTCTTTTGTAATTTCTAGCCTTGGATCATTGCCTGGAGCACTGAGAGGTTAAGTGACTTGTCCATGGTTGATTAGCTAGTATGTGTCAAAGGTAGTCCTTGTATTCTAGTCCTAATGACTGTAAGGTCAGCCTTCTGCCTTTAACTGACTCAGACACAGATTTTTTTTTTTAATGTAGGTTTATTTATGACAACCATTTTTCTTTTTGGAATTTGGCTTTTAGAATCTCCAGCTGCTATTTTTTTCATTTCAATAATTTATAGTTTGGGAGATTTCTGCCCATTTCTTTGAAAGAGATTCAATGAATATTTATTAAGTACCAGTTACTAAGTGCCAGCTGCTCTGCTAAGTCTAGGGAGGCAATAAGAAAAAGAGACAGTCCCTATCCTTAAGGAGTGTATAATGCCCAGAAAGAAGCTGAAAAGCTGGAGATAGGGAAGGTGCCACCTGGGGCAAGGTATTTAGGAGACTCCATACATAGTGTTTGGTGAAATCAAAGCTAAGCAGAGCTGCTGATGGAGAATGGAGCTACCTGGAAGGTTGAGATCCCTCAATAAAGGAAGGTTTTAGAAGTTTAATGCTTGCCCTCCAAACCTCCAGTGAGAGGGGAGAGGTGACCAAGAGTGAGTTGAGAAGGTGTTAAACATTTTACATGCATTATCTCATTTGATTCTAATAACAGTCCTATGGTAAATGTTAGAAATATTGTAATGCCATTTTATAGATGAGGAAACTGGAGCATTGTAAGGTTAGTGGCTTATCCATAGTCATATAATTACTTAATATCAGAGGTGTGATTCGAACCCAGGTCTGTCCTGATTCCAGGTTGTTCTAGTGTTCTTTACAAATCCTAAAATGGATTAGTCAGTAACTTTTCTCCCTTGCCCCACAAGGTTTCCACAGTTTCTTTTTCTTCTTCTTCAATGAATAATTTCTTGCTTGTGAGAGTATTGTCCAGAAAAACACTTCCCCTCATTTGTTTTTTGAAGGATGAAATTATTATTAAAGACACAATATTATTTATTATCTATTCTGTTTTTGGCAGAGAAAGCTCCAGTAGATGTTGAGATCACCAACATCCCTATAACTCTATAATTACGCCTCTCTGCCAGGCTTATGATTTGTTCTCTGAAATTTGTGCTGTTTTTCTTCTTTCTGCCCAGATTGTCTATGGCACATTTCAATAACCATATTGCTTCTGTTTTTGCCTCCAATGATCTTCACCCAAATGTTTTCTACTATTCCTTCCCACTAGATCACTTAAAATGAATATATCTTAATGTACAAAGCTACTCTTCTCCTTGTGCCCACTTTGACTTATCCTTTTATTTTAGGTTAAGGAAAACTTTTTTGGATTCGTATTCCAGTCAGGTTTCTCATCCCAATAAGTCTCAGGGATGCCCTTGGGGTCCAATTTTCCTTCCTCCTTTCAGAGTTCTGGCATCTTTTTATTGTTAACCTTATTTTGGGCATTTTTGTATAGACATAAGACCATGGGTTTCATTGTTCAATCTTTTTTGTGGCTTGTGTGTCCTATATAATTCTTCCTTCATTGTAATTATTCTCTGTAGTTTCTAACTTGATCAGGCAGCTTTCTCTTTTCCCTTTTCAGTTTAAAGCCCTTTTGAATAGATTTGCAAGCTCTGATTAAATCTGCTAGATTAAAAGTTCTCTGAGGGCTTGTGTCTTATTCAAACTTTCTGTCCTTTCCCCCTCAGTACCTATAAGTGCTTTGTGCAGAATAGACATTTAATGAATGTTTGCTGAATGTTGAAATCTATCCAAGTATAAAAGCCAACTCCCTTTATTTTCCCCCTTACTCCTCCCTTCAAGCCCCCAATGAACAATATTGAATTAAAAGAAAAGCCATTAAATGTCAGAGTATGGATAATTGCGTTGCAAGTGGGTGTTTTTTTTAACAGTGAAAATGATTTGTGGCTGTGCATCTCTTTGCCTCTAAGCTTGGGCTCTCTTTCCTTAGTGAGTCAAACTTGCAGGTGTTTGTGTATAATCCAAGAAGCAATGAAAAATGAGGCTGTGATTCCAGTGAGACATTTTACATTTCAGTGCTTACTAATCCCCTGGACGCAGGGTGAGACATTCCAGGGCTTACTAACCTCCTGGACAGCATTGACTGGGAAGCAAGGAGGAAAAAGTAGAATGAGCTGATGAAAAGGAGTTTGGAAGTTTGAAGGAAATCCACATGAAACTGGGAGTTGGGGGCAGGGGAATAGTGCCATTAAAAAAAAAAACCCGACAACCTACAGGCTTCTTTTTCAAGGACTCTGAATTGATTTTTAACATTTGGCTCAGGTGCAAGAAGGGCCAGCCTGTCCCCAGAAGGTAACAGAGCATCAACCTTGTGTTCAATGGGGTGCCTGTACTCTTGACACTTTGAGGAGTTGGAGGAGGGACTCATAGTAGTTCTGCATGGCCTAACATAAGGATTTGGCCAGTCTGCTGAAGACTGTATGCAGAAACATGGTACGAACAAATTTCCAGGAATAGTTATAGGGCACACACACACACACACACACACACACACACACACACACACACACAAAATGTAAGGAAATGAAGTAGGAGTAGTGGTAAGTAATATTTATATACTGCTTACAATGTGCCAGGCACTGTGCTAAGTGTTTTATAAACATTATTTCATTTGGTCCTCACTCCAACTCTGGGAAAAGTGCTGAATTTGGAGTCAGAGTACCTGGATTTGAATTCAAACACATCCATCTTCTGAACTCCCCTTTTACTGCCAAGGGCACCTTGTTTTTCAGTCATGTCCAATCTTCATGACCCCCATTTGGAGTTTTCTTGGCAAATATTGGAGTGGTATGCCATGTCCTTTCCAGCTAGTTTTATAGATGAGGAAATGAAGGTAAACGAGGTTGAGTGACTTGTCCAGGATCACACAGCTAGTAAGTGTCTGAAACCAGATTTGAACTCAGAAAGATGAGTCTTCCTGACTCCAGGCCCCACACTCTATCCACTGTGCCACCTGGCTGCTCTGTCAAGGGTACCACCATCCTTCTATTTACCCAGGTTCTCAATCTTGGTGTTATGCTAAACTCCTTTTTCTCACTTTCTCATATCAAATTGGTTGCAAAATATTTCTGTCTCTCTATTTACACAACTGCCACTCTAGCTCAGGCCCTCATCATCTTTGGCCTAGACTGTTATAATAGTTTCCTAACTGGTTTGTCTGTTTTAAGACTCTTTCCCTTCTAATCTATCTTCCACGCAGTTACCAAAATGATTTTCCTAAGGAACCCATCCTATTCCCTAAACTTAACAAATTCCAGTGTCTCCTTATTGCCTCTAGGATCAAATATAAACTCTTCTATTTGCAATTTAAAGTTCTTCACAACTTGTCCCCCTTTCCAGTTGTCTTATATGTTACTCCCCTCCACAATTGAGCCATATTGGTCCCCTTGCTGTTCTTCATTTATTATACTTCACTCCCTATGTCTACTTTTGCATTATCTGTACCCCAAGCCCGGAATGTTTTTCCTCCTATTCTTCTCCACTTTTAGATTCTCTATCTTTCAGGTCTCAGCCCAAAGACCATCTTTTACAGGAAGGCTTTCCTGGTTCTTTTGTGCCCTTGCCCCACTCCTCTATGCTCATCCCAAGGTGAGCAGAGACCAATATCTCTCATAGTCGTATACATCAGATCAGGAAAGAATAAACAAAAGAGAGACAGATCAAACAGGCCCTGTGTGGGTCCTAACACATGGCAGGTAATTTGGGAGAAAAGACTGATACTATTGTTGTTACTGTCTGTCTTATAGTAGTTCTTCCCTTATTGCCACCAGAGGGGAGAGCATTGCTCTATTCGAGAGCCTTTTATGTATACATTCAGTTGCAGCTTATCAGTCAATGAAAAAAGACTTCTGTTAAACTGAGAGGAAACTATAAGAAGAGAGCTATGTTTGAGGAAAGAAAGGGTCCTTCCATCATGCACTAGGAGAATGGGGAAGGGAGAGGTAGAATAGGGAAATCATCTCACATAAAAGAAGAAGGAAGATCTTATGTACAAGGAAGAGCTTTTTTACAGTGGAGGGAAAGATGAGTGGAGGAGTCAGGCAATGCTTGAACCTCACTTTCTCACCCCTTCATTTTTTTTTATCCCTCATTCAAATAAAAGTCAACTACAAGTCATGTCATCATCTCCCTGATGTCATGGTCCTCTTCCAGAATGAAGGACGAACATAACCTGTGAGTAGTTCGAGCGGCCTGAACAGGGACCCAGTCAGTTGGGTAACTTGGCTTTCCCTCTCTCTCAGAAGGTAAATTTTGATAGCTGAAAGCTTCCTAGTTAACTTGGCATTTACTTTCTCAAAGATTTCTTTCTCAAAAATCGAACCTTAAACTTATTTCACTCTGGAACTCATAGATTGGACAACAATAGGTCCCTGCCCAAGCACTACTTAATGGCTATTTTTTTGGGCCCTTTTGGCTCAGAGTGAAGGTAAATAGTAATTGTTTCTCTTTTGGCCAGCAACCCTGGGGGTCTTTCCCTTCCAGTTTGATTTTTTTTTTAATTAAAGGGGTTATCCCTTGACTCACTTCTTAAAGAGGCCTAATCGTGGAGTGATACCTCATTCAAGGTGAGAGCCTGAAAAGATCTTGCTTTAAACAGGCAAGGATATCTCATTGCATCCTGGGCCATCTCCAGTGGTCCTGATGAATATCTGGCAGCTAGAGGCTATGGAGGAGAAAGTGAAGCTGGTGACCTTGTACAGTCCTTCCTCACTCAAATCAAAGTCAATTCCAATTCATGTCATCATCTCCCTGATGTCATGGTCCCCTTCAAGAACAAAGGACAAACACAATCATCCCAGCTTTGACTCACACCTGTGCCCTTTTTCTATGTTTTCATGTTTTTCTGTGCTTAATTTAACTGCCCTAATAATGATAAAGTTCTTAGGAATTCTATATATTACATTTCCATGTAGTAATGTAAACAGTTTAACTTTATTAAGTCTCATGATTTCTTTCATGTTTACCTTTTTGTGCTTTTCTTGAGTCTTGTGTTTGCATGTCAAATTTTCTATTCAGCTCAGGTATTTTCATCAAGAATGCTTGAAAGTCCTCCATTTCATTAAATATCCATTTTGTTTCTCCTGAAGGATTATACTCAGTTTTGTTGGATAGGTTATTCTTGGTTATCATCCTAGTTCCTTCACCTTCTAGAATATCATATTCTAAGACCTCCACTCCTTTAATGTGGAAGCTGCTATATCTTGTGCAATTCTGACTATAATTCACAACTATATAATTCTGACTACATACATATATATCTGTGTGTATACATATATATGTATATTGTATACATATATGTATATATATATATGTGTGTATATACACACGTATACATACATATATTTGAAGTGTTTCTTTATGGATGCTTGAAATAGTTGCTTCTTGACCTGGGAGTTCTGGATTTTGTCTATAGTATCCCCAGGAGTTTTCATTTTGAGATCTCTTTCAGGAGGTAAATGGTGGATTCTTTCAATTTCTATTTTATGCTCTGATTCTAAAATATTGAGGCAGTTTTCTTTGATAATTTATTGAAATATGATGTCAAGGCTGGTTTTTGTTTTTGTTTTTAATTGTGGCTTTCAGCTAGTCCAATAATTCTTAAGTTGTCTCTTTCAATACATTTTTCAGGTCAGTTGTTTTTCCAGTGAGATATTTTACATTTCCTTTTATTTTTTCATTCCTTTGACTTATATCCTTGATGTTTCATGTAGTCATTAGTTTTCACTCACCCAATTCTAATTTTTAAGAAATTATTTTCTTTAATGAGCTTTTGTGCCTCATTTTCCACTTGATTAATTCTGCTTTTTAATAAGTTCTTTTCTTCAATGAATTTTTGTATCTCCTTTTTCATTTGACCTATTCTGCTTTTTAAGGAGCCTTTTCTTCATTGAATTTTTGTGCCTCTTTTACCATTAGGCCAATTTTGGTTTTCAAGGTGTTATTTTCTTCAGTAGTTTTTGTGCCTCTTTTTTAAAAACAAGCTATTAATTCTCTTTTTGTAATTTTCTTGCATCATTCTGATTTCTTTTCCCAATTTTAAAAAATCACTCTTTTCTCTTTTAACTCTTCTGGGAATTCTTGTTGGGCTTTGGTTCAATTAGCAGTTTTCCTTTGAGGCTTTAGTTGTAGTTGTTTTCACTTTGTTGTCTTATTTGGAGTTTATATCTTGGTCTTCACTACCAATGTAGTAGCTTTTTGTGATCAAGTTCTTTGTTGTTTGCTCATTTTTTTTTTTTGTAATCTATTTCTTGACTTTGAACTTTATGTTAATTTTTATCTCTGCTCATCTGAGGGTGGGAGGTACTGCCCCAAGTTTCAGGTTTTTTCATGCTGCTCTTTTCAGAGCTAGTTCTGGGGGGTCTAGATGCTTTTAAGGTAGTGTGATCCAGGAAGAGGTGTAGTCACTGTTCTCCTCATCTGCACTATGGTCCTTACCCAGGAAAGGCCTCTGTTCTCATGTGACCAAAAGCAATACTAGCATCTCAGGGCCCTTGCTCCCTTGTGACCCAAAGCGTTACATGATTATGATGGAATATTACTTTATAAATGAAATGGCAAATATATAAAATTCATACCTGTTTGGAAATATACACACACACACTCACACACATGCTGATTATATATGTATACACACACACGGTAATGCTTTATGAAGAAAGCAGAACTGAGAAAACAATACATAAATGATTACAGAATTACAAATGGAAAAAAATGAAACTGAATGTATGTAATTATGATGACCAAGCTCAGATAAAGAGAGGAAATAGGAAAAGTCACCTTCTTCCTTTCTTTAAAGAAGTAGCAAATTATGCATGTGGAACATTGATGTACTATCAGAGTTGGTTAATGCATTTATTAGTTTTTCTGGGATGTTTTTCCTTCCTATTTAATTTTTTGTGCGTTACAAGGAAAAGATCCTTGAGTAAGGGAGCATTAACATATTTGGAAATGAAGGTGATGAGAGAACAAAATATATCTGTCAAGATTAGAAGAAAGTCAAACAGAGAAAATTGTAGTTTAAAAGTAAAAGGGGGCAGCTAGGTGGTGCAATGAATAGACCACTGGCCCTGAAGTCAGGAGGACCTGAGTTCAAATCTGACCTCAGACACTTAACATTTACTAGCTGTGTGACCTTGGGCAAGTCTCTTAACCCCAACTGCCCTGCCTTCCTCCCTCCAAAAAAAAAAAAAGAAAGAAAGAAAGCCTTTGTTGGTTTGTGGCCTGGCTGATCCTTGAGTTTCTGGCAATAGAAGTGGTGAAGGGTCTGAGATGTGCCCGACCCTGTGAACTTCAGTGTATACCAGCGACTGCCTGGAGGACTGGACAAGGACCCTGGGAGCTGTCTGCCCCTGAATCCAGGTGACTGTTTGGTGGATTCAGGTAGGAGCTGGGACCATGGAAGGGGATCCAGGGAATCAGAGAGACCATCCTGAGGCAAGGTGCTTTGCTCTAAATATTGTGGCCACTGTAGTGAAAACTGTGTGGCCATCCTAATGTTAAGCTGTTATTAATACTGTATTGTGATTTTCTATGATAAGATGTAATGCTGTGAATATTATAATGTGATTTGTAATAAATGTTTGCCTTGATTTGTAATGGAATAAATGGAGTGTTCACTATACTGTGTAATCCGAATCTTAAAGGCTGTTCACAGTAGCATTCTTTTGGGAATCTGCTTGTGCATGGTGTTACAGATGTGTGGAGATTAATGAGGAGGCAAAGGCTGGTCCAAACTTCTTATCTCCAGCTACATACATTGTCACCTTCTCCTCCTCAGCTGGCAGTCTCACCTCATACTTATCTGAAAAACTGAGGCCATACATTTCTTGCTCTTTGTCCTCCCTGATTCCATACATCAAATCAGCATAGCATCACTTGCTGTCCTCTTATCCTTTTCTCCGGTCTTGGAGAATAAAATGGCCCCTTTCTTTGCCAATTCCAACCCCTCTACTTGTGCACTTGATCCCATCCCCTCTTGTCTCCTCAGATGGTTTGCCCCTTCAGTTATTCACTCGCTTTTCTCCCTAGTTCTCAACCTCCCCTTATCTAGTGGCTTTTTTTCTTTGCTCCCTATAAACATACCCAACTCTCTTCTGCCTTTAAAACAAAAACCTTTATTTGACTACTATCCACTTTATACACTTGTTCCATTTTACTACTTTTCATGGTAAAACTCCTAGAAATGGAGTTGCAAAAGGGAATAAGCATTTATATAGCACCTTCTATGTGTCAAGTACCTTTACAAATATTGTCTCATTTAAGCCTCCCAACAGCTTTTTGAGGTGGATGCTTTTATTATCCTTGTTGTACAGTTGAGGAAACTGAGGCAAACAGAGGTTGTCACTTGCACAGGTGACACAGTTATTAAGTATGGGAAGCAGGATTTGAATTCAGATATTCCTATGTGCCAGGCGGTGTGCCAAATGCTGGGAAATACAGAAAATGCTAATTAAACAGCTTCTATCTATCAGGAACTCACATTCTATTGACGGAAACAGCACGCAAATGATGTACATTTAAGAGATATACAGAGTAGATGGAAGGTAATGTAAGAGGACAGGCACTAGCCTTAAGTGGTCCTGGGAAAGGCTTCTAGCAAACTATGTGATTTCAGTGGATTTTAGCTGAGATTTGAAAGAAGCTAGAAAGCCAGGAGGCAGAGGTGAGGGATGAGAGCATGCCAGGCATGGAGACCAGCCAGTGAAAAAGCATGGAGTAGGGAGATAGAATATTGTATATGAGGAACAGTAGGGCAGCCAGTATTGCTAGATCATAGAGTACGTATAAGGGAATATAGTATAAGAAGAGGCCAGGTTGTTAAGGTCTTTACGTCTCAAACAGAGGATTTTTTATTTGATCCTGGAGTTTTTTGAATGGGTGGGAGATGACATGATCAGACCTGTGCTTTAAGAAAACCACTTTGGCACCTGTGTGGGGAAGATGGATTTGAGTGGAGAGACTTGGGAGACCAACCAGGAACCTATAGCAATAGTTTAGATATGAGGTTGAGAGACTATACCAGAGTAGTGACTGTGTGAGTAGAGAAAAGAGAGAGATGTGAGATGTGTAGAGATGTATTTAAAAGACAAGACTTGGCAATGAATTGGATAGGTGGGGTGAGTGAGAAACTCAGAATTATACTGAGTTGGGGAGCCTGTGTAATGGGGAGGATGGATGGTGGTACCCTCCACAGCAATAGGGAAGTTTGGAAGAGGGAAGGATATTTGGGGAAAAGATAATATGATAAATTGTGTGGACAGAATTGACAAGATTCCAATGGAAGTGAGGGATAAGATTGTATGAAAAGTAGAGGACTCTAGGGCTTTGAATCTGAGTGACTAGAAGTGTGGTAGAGCCATGAAAATATAGGAAAATTTTTGGGGAGAGTCAATGAGTTCTGCTTTGAACAGATTTGATTTGAAATGCTTATGTAATATCTAGCTAGAAGTGTCCAATAGGTAGTTGCTGATGCAGAACTAGAGAGAGAGATCAGAAGAGAAATGGGCTGGGTATATAGATCTGGGAATTATCTGCAAGGGCAAACACATGCAGGTGTACTTGTGGTGGGGCAGAGGATGGTGGAAGGACTGTCTAAATTTGTCAGGATAATTAGTGAGTAGGGGGTATTAGCAGAGGAAAATGAGAATGATTCTTTCTCTTTTTCTCTATTGCTGCTTCCCCAATTTTCCCTCCACCCCCAGCTAGCTTCTTTTGTATAGTCTCTGAAAAATACAAGCCCTGTCCTAGGGAAGTTAATCCATTCAATTTTGGAACTCTCATCCTGGAGTTGAATAATCTTGACTAGAGACTGAGTACAAACTTAGTTGCTCACTTTGCTTTGGGTCAGTTCATGTAAGTCTTTCCAGGTTTTTCAGAAATCTACCTGCTTGTCATTTCTTATAGCACAATAGTATTCCATTACATTAATATATCACAACTTGTCCAGCCATTCCTCAATTGACAGAAATCTCTCCAGTTTCTAATTCTGTCACCACAAAA
>CM053586.1:256177802-256269877 GCA_028646515.1 Pseudochirops corinnae
GGGTCATCTTGATAATGCCTTCCCATCATGTATACATCCCCAACCCCTCTTCATCTTTCCATTATTTGCTTTGAGCATAGTAATCAAATTTATATTACTATTCTAGTCAGTATTGACTACCCTATCAGTCAACTCACTATCCCTGTGATTTCCTTAACTAAAATGCCCTCAGCTATCATTTCCTTCATGTATTGTTTTCCTCTATTGGAATATATCTGTTCCTTGAGAGTTGAGGCCAATTAATTTTTTTGTATACTTTTCTCCCTAGTGCTTAGCAGAGTATCTAGAAACAGTAAATCAGTAATGATTGCTTTTTTCCTTCTTTCTTTTCTTTCTTTCATTCATTCATTCATTCATTCATTCATTCCATTTTCTTTCTCCCTCACAAATCAAATCCTGTTCTCCAAGCTCTAGTCTCCATTTAAATCGGTAACAGCTATCTTTCAAAGACTGAGACAATGTCAAAACTGAGCCAAGGTATTTGTGTGTCCTACTAAGGTTTAAAATTTGCACCTCTTGTATGTTAGTATTCACTGGAGGTTTTGAGCCTTTATAATAACACACAAAACTTGGCTTCACCAAATACATGCTATGGACAGAGGAAATTTCTGGCATCAAAAATATGTTCATTTAATTTTTAAAAAATGCATTAAAGTGTCTCTTGTATGTGACTTCCCTACACTCACCGTAGTTGTTCCATCCTAACTAGTTGTATAACCCCTTCAAAAAGTGCCTACTGTGTGCAGAACACAATACTTAATTAGAAATAATGGAAAATGATTAAATACTTCAGAGGACCAACAAATTATTTCTCTTCATTCTTTCTTAAGTTAACATTCTAGTTTATTCTTTTGAACTAGTGTAAGTAAGACATTTAATTTCAGATTGGCTCTCAATTTTAAATAACGACTGTTTTCATGGCATATATTGGAAACATTCATTTGTCCTACCAATACTCAACTGGACTTAAAGGGTCTTGGCTTTCTTTTTCTGGTATTAAAGAACATGGAACAGCTGCCCTCTTGTGGGAGTTTTTGGTAACAATTGAAATAGTTAATCACTAGGGCATAATCTACCTGGTCCTTATTTTAATATAGTTTTTTTAATTTAAAGGGACCATAGAGATCATTCTGTATAAATCTGGACAAGCCATGCCCTCTTCAGGTCATAGTTTCTGCTTCTATATAATAAGATGTTTGAACTAGTTGGCTTTGATGTCCCTTCCAGATCTCAGTCCAGGATCTTAATCCAATTAATTCAACAAAACCACAAAAATGTACCTACTGTGCTCGGAGAACTAGGCTAGGCACTGGGGAAGTTAAAAAATATAGACAAACCATTTCTTTTTTACCCTTATGAAATTTATAACCGAATATAACCCTGTTTATTTTACTGATAAGGAAGCTGGAGTTCAGATTATTTACAGCACTCGTCCAAAGTCATTGCAATTCTGTGACAGAGCCAGAGCCCTAGACTCTTGATCTGTTGGTCATTATTCTTCCCCTTGTTCTACACTGCCTCCTTTAATTTGCTCAGTGAACGAGGATTGTTAAGACATCAGTTAGAAGTGTCCATCTGTGTTTTGTACCATGAAAGTGCTATAGGGCACAAAATAAGCAAAACAAGAATTCACAGGCTAATGTCCCAAGGACACATCTGGAGATAAGCATCTTAAAGTTATAAATCAGAGGAGTCCATGTGATCCAGCTCTTAGTTTCCAACATCCTGGAACCCATAGCCGTAACTGAGAAGCAGCCTGGTTTATGCTTGTGAGTCATAGTCTGGCTGCATCCTTGGCCCTATCTTCTGGTTTGGCAGAAAGCTGGGGTATTCAGATGAGTCAGGGAATGGATAAAGGGGATTTTTAGATCATTCTCTTGGGTTCCCTTAGACCTCTTGACCCCAAACCTTACAAAAGCTAGCTGTTTGAGTAGAATGGGTATGGTGACTATAGTTCTCAGATTTCCTGAAAGTCTTGGTTTCCAGGGAAGCAAGTGTACTTGTAAGCTTTTAAAGGCCACCAGAGGTATAGGTAATCCTCAGTCATTTTCATCCAAAGGCCAAGTCTTGTAATTCTATCAGTTTGATTGAAGAGCTTCTTCACACTTTGTTGTGGTGTTGCTTAGGTAACTGTACTCTATGTTTAAGTTGTTTAGGAAGGCTCCACTAAGGGGTGAAACCTTGTGGTGAGACTCGGGACAGAACTGTAGGTAGGCAGAGGAGGTCACTCAATGGTGAAAGTGGGGGTGAGAATAGGCTCTAGTTTGGTCCTTTCCAAGGGTTGCTGGTCCTCCCCAAGAGAAACAACTTTCCCGGTTGTATGAACACAGGACTACAGATGGTCTGTAGTTATCTACTCCCTTCTGTCATCTACTTCTCCATCACACACAGTAAGGTCAGAGGTTAAAGTTAGGGGACTTTGCTTGAAACGATTGGCAGATAAACTCCTCCTCCCACTACCTGGGGCTCGGCTCTAATAACAAGCATCTCAAAGAGAGATGGATGCCCAGACTGAGCCTGCATGGAGACAGAAATAATAGTAGTGGTAGTAGAATAAGCATGGGTAGAGAAGACGATTATTAGTTCTTCCTCACCTCCTATGTTGGCAGCCTGGAAACATGGCTTAATGAGAATATGTTATCAAGAATACTTGAAGAAAATAGGAAGCTATTGGCCTATCCATCTCTTCAGTTTCACAACCAATCTCCCAGAAAAAGCCTTCTATACACCTTACCTCTATTTTCTTTCTTCTTATTCACTCCTTAATTCTTTATAATCTGGTTTACAACCTCACTCTTCAGGTTCACTTATTAAGGATATCTTCTTTGCCGATCTACTGGCTTTTTCCTGTATTCATCCTTCTAGACTTCTCTGTAAATTTTTATACTGTTAACTAGCATCTCCTTGGGAAAGTTCTTTTTTTACAAACCTTTCATTACACTGTTTTTTCCCCCTACCTATCTGATCAACCCTTCTCACTCTGCTGGATCATCATTTCTAACTCCTAACTGTGGAGGTTGGGGCGGTTTCCCCAAGTCTCTCTGTCCTGTGCCCTCTAATCCTTTGTCTGCTCATATTCTCCTTTGGTGATCTCGTCTCCCATGGGTTTACCTATCATCTCTTTGCAGATGACTTTCAGCTATCTCTCCATCCAACCTTAATTTTTCTTCTGAGCTCCAGTCCTACATCACCAATTGCTTTTTAGACATTTCTGTCTGCAAGTACGAAAGGTTATTCCCAAGTAAGCATTAATTAGGTTCTGTACTGGATAGAGCACTGGATCTGGAATCAAGAAAACCTGAGTGCAAATGCTGCTTCAGACATTTACTAGTAATTTACAAATTTATAAATTTGAATTTACAAATCAATTAACCCTTATCTGCCTTAGTTTCCATATGTATAAAATAGGGAGAATACCTCCCAGGATTGTTGAGAGGATTGTCGGTGAGTCATTTTTCAGTCATGTCCAACTCTTCACGACCCCATGGTGGTTTTCTTGGCAAAGATACTGAAAAGACTTGGCATTTCCTTTTCCTGCTCATTTCACAGATGAGGAAACTGAGGCAAACAGGGTTAAGTGACTTGCCCAGGGTTACATAGTAAGTGTCTGAGGCCAGATTTGAACTCAGGATGAAGAATCTTCCTGACTCCAGGCCTGGTACTCTCTCCACCAAAGTGCTACATAAATGGTAGCGATTATGATTGTTGTTGCAAGGCCAGATCAAGATCTGAGGCCTCCTGATTCTAGGTCAGAGTGCCATACTGCCTCTCTTTACTTTAAAGCCAATTTTAGTATCAAAACAAATGGCCATTTAAAATGGATAAAACATGCTTGGGGCCTGTCAAAAAGTAGGTATGGCTAAGCCTAAAGAGTAAGAACAGTCTTAAGATCAAGAAACTCTTGCCAAGGGGTTAATGTTTTTCTCTAAGTGAGAACATGTCTGAGACACATGTTTTTGTTCTCCAGAATTCAATCAGCATCTCACCTGCTATTCAAGCAGTCCCCATGACTATTTTCCAGGGATATTGCCTCGGGGATTCATTCATTGATGGATCTCAGGTTTGATTTTGTTTTGCTTTGTTTTGTTTTTATCTCTAAGGTGAGGGAGATTGAATGAGACAATCTTCACAGTCCCTTCTCACTCTAGAGGTATGATGCCATAATATGGCAAGGGACTGGATCATGTGACCTTTTGAGGTCCCTTCTAATTTAAAGAATTTATCTTTCTACAACTTAGAAACTTGCACTAACTCTAAATGTGGGTTGTTCTGAAGCATAATGAGGAAACATTTCATTAGAGTTAAAAATACAGGATTAGTATCATCAGAAAGGCTTTATGATCATCCTTTTACCATTGGCATCATCTTTTCCTTCATCCCATCATCCCATCTCCTTTAGCACTTAATTATATATTGAAATACTTTTTCCTAGTTGCTTCACGTGTGTATTTCTTGTCTCTTCCAAAGACAGGACTGTTAGCTCCTCAAGGGACTATGTTTGATACTTTATTTAGATCCTAACTATCACCTGACACATTTCTGGGCACAGAGTAGATACTTTAAAATACTTATTCATTCGTCAGTGTTTTTTTTGAAGAGGCAATGATGATTATTAAAGATACCCCTGCCTAGGTAGGGATAGGAGGGGAAGAGGGAAAGGAGCAGTGAGCGTAGTAAAATGAAAGATCTTAAGACTGAGAATCTGGTGACCTTGCACAGCTCTCCCTCACTCAAATTAAAGGCAACTGCAAGTCATGTTATCATTTCCCTGATGCCATGGTCTACTTTGAAAATGAAAGATGAACACAACCCTACTACTAATTCTGTGACTGGGGCAGCTAGGTGGTGAAATAGATAGAGTGCTGGGCCTGGAGTCAGGAATACCTGAGTCCAAATCTGGTCTCAGACATTTACTAGCTGTGTGACCCTGAGTAAGTCATGGTTAACCCTCTTCCCTCAGTTTCCTTGTCTGTAAAATGAGCTGGGGAAGAAAATGGCAAACTACTCCAGTATTTTTGCTAAGAAAACCCCAAATTGGGTCACGAAGAATTAGACATGACTGAAATGATTCAATAAGAAGTTCTGTGACTTGGAGAAAACCATTTCAGCTTTTAGCTCCAGTTTATTCTCTTGTAAAATGAGAGGCCTTTATTAGTAAAATTCCTTCTATGAAAGTTAGAATTTTCAATAGTTTCTTCTTTGTTTTTGTTTTTCTATCTAAAATAGTTTGTTTGAAGCTCAAGGTAGCATCTTATAATCCAGATAGAAAGCTATGGGAAAGAAGAGAATATTCCTTCTAAAATTCCATAAGCTATTTCTATGACACTGATTCCAAGGACCTTCTTCCTGTATAATGCTCTTTTCAAGGTTGTTCTTCTATGTTCCTAACTGTTACAGTATGTCACTTTTGAATGTGCTCAAAAGACAGGAGTCATGGAGGCTATTCCAACCCTTTTCCTCTTTCACCAATATTTGTCTTTCTCAGGCAGGCTTTATAGAAGGTCTATAAGTTGTTCTAGTGACTCTGAAATAAGCTATAGGATTATTTGTCTGCCCATTATGTTAACCAAAGTAAGTTTTTCCTGAGTGAGAGTGAGTTGTGATAAAGTAACAATAACTTACTTTTGTGTAGAATGTTATGGTTTACAACTTGCTTTCATATTTAATTCATGAGAAGTACCAATAAAAATTTAATGCAAAAAATTATTCTGGAGGATACAGTCAACTATAAAATTATTTATCCTAACCCTTCAATGAGTGATAAGAGAAGGTCTTTAATTCCCAGAAGTATAGCTCCTACCCTGACTTTGTGAGGGGGTGTCACCTGAGAAACTTGCTTTTTACCCACTTTTTCTACAACAATTTGTGTGATAGTCAACTGGTATTTATTAAATGCCTACTATGTGCCTGATGCTAAGCTAAATACAAAGTTTGTATGTGCTTGTGAATATAAGCAAAAGTACCAACATTTATGTGTTTATTTTACTTTCTTGGCTTTCCCAAGGAGATTAATTAGGTTGATATAATTCTTTTTTACATCGTATTTTTAGTTATTTAGCTATTAATTTTTTTTATCACTGTATTAAACCAGAAAGATCAAATTGTCCTCAAACAAGAATTTTTGTGCAGTATCTGGAGAGTAAATTCTTATCTTAGCCTCATATACTATCTCTATAGAGCTTCTGCTGAAGTGTAAGATAAAAGGGGCTCCTGTTTCTATAGACTTTTGAAATTAGCAAAAGATATTCCTTATAACAACCGTGTAAGGTATATTGCTATTTCAAATTGTATTTAGTTGAGAATGGCTTCTAAAAATTCCAGTAAATATTTACTTTAGTATAGATTCCAAAATAGATTTGTCAAAGAAAATTACAACCTTCAAATCTTTATAATGGTACAAATTTAGAAATTAAAATAACACTACAAACTATTATTCAACACAAGTGAAATGATTATACATATTCTGTCACTGTCAAAACATTTGAACAAATATGCATTGCAATGTGCCATCCTAACTCTCACCTGCTTAGCAAAAATGTCTTTATTCTTTACTATAAATGAAAACAACTCCACAAATTCTTCTGCTCTAGTCAACAACAAACAAAATTCAGGTTACCAGTTAAAATCAGTAAATGTTTTAAGTTAGAATTTTCAATAGTTTCTTCTTTGTTTTTTTTTCTGTCTCTAATAGTTTGTTTTAAGCTCAAGATAGCATCTCAAAGTCCAGATAGAAAGCTATGGGAAAGAAGAGTACATTTGAATGAATTTGGAATTGAATGATTAGAGCCCTGAAACAGTCATTAATGACTCAAAGTCAGCTTGAAGGGATATCTAAAATAGAGCTAGAGACATTTGTCTTTTACTTTGGCCTGTTTACCATTTTTATCAATTTTTTGGATAAAGGCATAGATGGAAGACTTCTAGAGTTTGCAGATGACATGGAGATGGCAGAGGCGGTGAACATACTTTGTGACTGAGACAAAATCCAAAGAGCTCTCAATAGGCCAGAATGATGAACCATATATAGTAATTTAATTGAAATAAATGTAAAGTTCCTAAAGTTGAATTCAAAGAATAAACTTATAAATACCAGGAAGGGGAAGATGTAGCTTGAAAACAGATCATGTGAGAATGATCTGGGGGTTTTAATAATAACAGACATGGTCATAGTACTTTCTGGTTTTTCAATCACTTTACATAATGACCTTATTTGGATTCTCATATTAGGAAAAACCTTGTGAAATGTGCTTCAGCTACTATTATCCCCACATTACAGACAATGAAAATGAGATGAAGAGAGATTAGTTGATTTGCCCACAGTTGTATGGCTAGTAGATATCTGAAACAAGATTTGAACTGAGATCTTCCTGATCTAAACCTAATGGTCCATCTACTATGCTGCCTTAATGGCCTCTAAAATAATAAATAATAATTGACACACGAAGCATTTTCAGGTTTGCAGCCCTGCAAATCCCTTTAGGTGTATGGTCTTACTTGGTTCTTAGAACCCTTTGAGATAAAGTCCACAGCTATTTTTTTTTTTTTTGCTTTTTGGAGGGAGAAAGTAATTGGGGTTAAGTGACTTGCCCAAGGTCACGTGGCCAGTAAGTGTTAAGTGTCTGAGGTCGGATTTGAACTCAGGTCCTCCTGACTCCAGGGCTGGTCCTCCATTCACTGTGCCATCTAGCTACCCCAGTCCACAGCTATCATTATCCCCATTTTACATATGAGGAAACTGAGGTACAAAGACGCTAGGGAACTAGCTCAAGTTCATAGAGCTAGGAAGTGTCAGAAGCAGGATTCCAATCCAAGGTCTTCTTGACTCTAGGTCCAGCACTCCATCCGTTGTTCCACACTATTTTAGTTGAGTATAAGCTAAATAGGAGTCAACAATATATGGCATGGGAGTTAAAGCAAAAAACTAATTTAATCCTAACTTGTATTAAAATAAATGCTCAAATTGTTCAGTTGTTAAAAAAAAGGGATATTCTAGGTCTGCTGTAACCTAGTCTGTTTAGGCCACATCTGGAGTATCGTGCTCTTTCTAGGAGATGCATTTTAGGCAGGATATTAGCTAGGATAAATTATAATAATGTCTATTAAATAACATTACAAAGAAATTATTTATAAACTTCTAAGTGGGACAAAATTCTAGATAAAGACAAATAGCAATTATCCATCTTGTGAATTGGCCATTCCTCTTATATCCAGCATCTTCTGTTCCATTTTCTGATTGATGTTGTTGTATCCAAGCAATGCAAGTTAGTTTTTAATAAGGTAGTCTTGCTTAGCAGCTAGATGGTGCAGAGGATAGAATTCTGCAATTGGAAATCAGGAAGACTCTTTATGAGTTCACATCTGGTCTCAGGGACTTACTAACTGCTTGACCCTGGGCAAGTCACTCAACCCTGTTTGCCTCAGTTTCTTTATCTGTAAAATGAGCTAGAGGAGGAAATGGCAAACCACTCCAGTGTCTTTGCCAATATAGGATAAAATGGGGTCACAAAGAGTCCGATGCAACTAAAAGGACTGAACAACATTGACAAGTTTGGAAGAAGCCAGAGAAAGACCACCAGGATGGTGAGAACACTGGAGACCATGCCGTTCAAGAATCAGTTAAAGGGAATGGATATGTCTGAAGAAGAGGAGATTGAGAGAGAGAATATTGATAGATGTGGTGAAAGTGGCAGAGGTACTGATTCAACTTGAAATAAGGAAAATTTGTCCTAACAAGAGCTTTCCAAAAGTGGGATGAGTTGCCTCAGAAGGTAGGCAACCTTTCATCAGAAGTCTTCGAACAGAAACGGATGACTACTTGCTTGAAAGTATGGCGGGCAGTGCAGTTTTGGTATAATTTTGACTAGATATGTGATTCAGGGCTAATCATTTAACCTCTGTCCTCATCTCTATAAAACGTGAACTCATCTCCCAGGATTGTAATGCGAATAAAATAGGATATTTATAAAGAGCACTGCGAACTTTAAAGAACAAAATAAACATTAACTTATCCTTTTTACTAGGTGCCAGGGCATGCCCTTTTCTGTGCTAAGATTTCCCAATCTCCTTGAGAAGCATCTGTAATAGCAGATACTAGCCACTAGATGTCAGACTGAACCTAGTATTTCCTTATTTAAACATCCATTCTCAGGGGGAATAACATGAAGTTGATATGCATTCAATTTCTTTGGGATTTTTTTTTTTAAGAAAGAAAACACAGTTCAAACACACTTTTTAACCCTTCTAAACAGATTTTAAGTGCTTTTTTTTTTTGCCTTTTGCGACGAACTTCCAATTATCCTTGCTAACAGGGAGAGCAGCAGAATCAACTAATAGTGAAATCATTTATATTTGACTTCAGAATGCATTATGCTACTTTTTCTTTGTCATATCAACATTACTAATTATAACCTGATTAAAAACTAACTTGCATTGCTTGGAGACAATTAAAGTCAACCAGAAAACACAACAGAAGGATGCCAGATGTAAAAGTAATGACCAATTCATGAGACGGATAATTACTATTTGTCTTTACCTAGAATTTTGTACCACTTAGAGGTTTATGAATAATTTATCAATAATTTCTTTGGAATGTGATTTGATAGATATTAAATAACATTAAAATTTACTTGAAATAAATACCAGGACTAAAAAGTTACAGTTAGCAACAATATAATGTTGTTTTGGCCTGGGCTGGTAGTTATCTGTGAAAATGAGCGTTAGGCTGCTTTCTACCTGCAGATGGCCTTAAGCTCCCGAGAGGAGAGAGACATACAAGACACTTTTACTTCACTGTGAGGTGTCTATTGCCCTTTAAGGAGAATGATTCATCTCTCCCCTGTACACCCACATGAGCTCAATTAACAGAGCCTGCTGAAGTGAATGTGACTATGTCCCTCTCTTAAGGTTAGAATCCTCTCTGTGGTCAGCTCCCTGTAGCCTGCCTTTTCACAGAACCCATTATTGGAGATGCCCAGGCTGTTTTTCCTTTCCATTCAGGCAAAGTAGATTGCTATGTTGCATTAACAACAGGATGGCTTTTAACCCATGTCAATATGCATGGAGGCTCTCCTTTTCCCATCAGAGATTATAAAGCTCTGTCACAAAATAACCCAGCCGCCTCCCTCTGCTTTTCCTGTTAGCCTACTGCGAAGCCCAAGAGTTTGCTAAAGTTTACTAGACATTTTTTTTTCTGTTGTCTGAGGACTCATGAGTCTTGACAAGCGTATTTATCTCCTCAGTGTGGCCAGAGGCAGCCAGGTTTAAAGATAATAGCCCTGAGCTCATACCCAGGACAGCTGGATTTGAGTCTCTCAATTCTGTCACTTATCAGCTACATATAATAACCTTAGTAAGTCATGGAATCTCTCTTAGTTTTCTTATCTGTAAAATGGAAATTCGCTCTAATTCAGTGATTTATTAAATGACTACCGCACATAAAACATTATGCAAGGGTTTTGAGAGGGGACTACTCTGGGGATACAGAGCAGGTAAACAAAGGAAAAAGGACAAGATCTGTGAATGTTAAAGCTGGTGTCAGAGACAAGTCAAATATTTAAAGTTTCAGTCACATCTATATCTATATGTGCTGTATGTGCCTTTTAACTTATATTCTCTTATTTTACAGATGAGGAAACTGAGGTAAACAGGGTTAAGTGACTTCTCCAGGGTCACACAACTAGTAAATGTCTGAGGCCAGATTTGAATTCAGAAAGATGAATCTTCTGATTCCAAGTCCAGTGCTTTATTTATTCACTTCTCCACCTGGATTTGGCACTTATGTGCCAAACACAGTTCTAAGCTCTGGGGATACAAAGTGAAGCAAAAAGAAGAGAGACAGTTTTTGCCTTCAAGAGGTTTGCATTCTAATAGGAGAAGACTACCTATCATGGAGCTAAAAGAGGGGCATGAGCAAATGGCTGCATAAGGGCATGGTGGAGAAGGAAGTCTGGAGTGTCCGGAGAGAGGCCTAGGCAGGAATAAAGGAGTGAACACGGCTGGTCCTGGAGAACCTTCCATAAAATTGAGGATCTGGGAGAAAATAACCAATAATTGGAAGGGGTTTTAGAGGTATAAAGATCTTCCCAAATGAGAAGATTACTGGAATTAGGTGTAGAAGGAATTTAGTAGAGTCAGAAGAAGTAGGATCCAGAGAGACAACATTGGGGTGGCCCCTAATGGAATCCGGCTTTGGAAGTTGCCTGGTTTACCTAAGGCAGGAGGCAGTGAAAAGACACTAAAGCTCCCAGTCAAATTTCTGCCACCAGTTAGCTGCAGGAAGAATATATATGTATGTGTGTATATATGCATGTGCGTATACATACGCGTGTGTGTATATGTGTGTAAGTGTGTTTTAATGTATTTAGGCCTCATTTTTTTCATTTTAAGAGTGATAGGTTTGGACCAGCTATTGTCAAAGGATCCTGCATCTGGGAGAAGGTGAAGGAGGGAAATGATTGGAAGGTTCTCTGTGGGCAGTGAGGAAATAATGAATAGATGGATGCATTTGTCGACTCTTACTGGGCACTTCTTAGCATGTAGGTCTCTTTTCCAACAATTCAATTCAATCAATATTTATTAAGTATCTTAATATAAGCAAAGTCCCAGACAGGGCACTGTGAATAAAAAGATAAAAATGAAATTGTCCCTGTCCCTCAAGGAATTTATATTGGGGATGGGATGGGGTGGTGCTAACGCCACAGGATCATGGAATCGGAGCCAGAAGGGCCTTTAGAGGTCATCTAGTCCACTTCTCCATGTCAAAGATAAAACAGAGGTTCAGAGAGGTCGAGACTTGTATATGTAAAGAGAGCTTGTATATGTAAAGACAACCACAATTCAAAACCAGGTCCATGACTCCAAATTCAGATCTCTTTTCACTGTACCATGCTGCTATGCACAAAGATGAATACTGAGGGGCATCAGGGAAAGCTTCATGGAGGAGGTGATACCTGAGATGACCCTTGAAAGGTAGCAATGAAGAGGGAGAGCATTCAAGGCATGGGGGAAGGCTTGTGCAAGTGCTCATAAGAGATTAATGTTAAGTTCAAAGAATATGTAAATTGTTCATTTGGGTTGGAATGTAGAATGTGTGAAGGAGAGCAACATGAAATAAAACTGCAAAGGTCAGTGGAGCTGGATTGATGAGGCCTTAAATGCCAGGCTGAGGAATCTGCATCTGACCCTAGAGGCAGTGGGGAACTACTGAAACTTTCTGAGCAGAAGAGTAACATGGTCAGACCTGTGCTTTAAGAAGATTATTTGGCGAGATTTTGGAAGATGTATCTATATGCTCTAAAATGTTTATAGTAGCTCTCTTTATGCAATGTTGTTTAAAGAACAACTTTGAGTGAATAAATCATTTTGACTATTATAAATATCCAAATTAATTACAAAGGACATATGAAGACACTATCTGCATCCAGAGAAAGAACTGATAAATAGAAGTATGTTTATACTGAATTTACACACACACACACACACACAGACACACACAGACACACATATACACACACACATACACATACACACAGACGCATACACACACACACACACACACACACACACACATCCTTGTGTCTCATAGTAGACACCAGAGCAGCAGGACCCCAGCACAGAAGGCCAGTGATCAGCTCCTCCTCTCCTCTGTCCTCCCTCCCTCTCTATTCCTCCCCATTCCACCCTCCCCCGTCCCATATAAAAAGCTTGGGACAGTGCTCGCTATACCCCAGGAGTAGAGCTCAACTTTAAAAGTCACAAAATAGGTTGGAAAATGAGCAAAAAAAAGAAAAAAAGTCCTGACCATAGAAAGCTACTATGATGACAGAGAAGCTCAAAACAAACTCAGAAGAGGATAATAATGTCAAGACACCTACATATGAAATCTCAAAGAGAAATATGATTTGGTCCCAGGCTCAAAAAGTCCTCATGGGAGAGCTCAAAAAGAATTTTACATCAAATAATAGAGGTAGAAGAAAAATTAGAAAAAGAAACAAGAATTATGCAAAAAGAGTCTATAGCTTAGAAAAAGAAAACTCCTTAAAAAGTAGAATTGGTCAAATAGAAAAGGAGATACAAAAGCTAACTTTTGGAAAATAAAGAAAATAATTTCTTAAGACTAGAAGATATAATAATGTGGTTTTTTTGTTGTTGTTGTTGATGTTTTTAATTGAAATTTAGTGATTCTTAAATGATCTCCCATTTACCTTTCTAGGACAATTGATTTTGGTAGTACATGCATTCTATTTTCTGCTTTTTCCCCCAAGCTTTTGATTTCCCCCTCCCCCTCAGCATTTCTTGTTGTCTCCTAGAGTTATTGAGTTCTGTTTGTTCCATTCTAATTTTCAAGTAGTTTGCTACTTGGATAAGGTTTTCTACCTTCTGTTTTAAGCTACTTATTTTCCTTCTAATTCTTTCTTCTAGAGCTCTTATTTGACTTACAATTTCATTTTATATCTTTTTTTCATTCCATCCAAGCCACTTTTACGGTCCTTTTGCTCAAACCATCCCCTTCTCCCCTTGAGTCTCTATTTTTGCATGCTATAGAATTGTTCTTTTCTTCTGGGATGAACCTCCTGGGTGTCTCTTGACACATAGCACTTTTCTATTCTGCTTCGTATCTTCTTCAAGTACCTCATTTTCTGGTTTGGTAATTTGTGCCAGTGTCAGGCTCTGTAGCCTTCCACATAATCATATAAGGTACTAAGACCCTGCTTAGTACTGGCTTTGGTTTTCTGGGTTATTGTTTCTGGCTACCACATTGCGTAGTGTGTCTAACAGATTTTAGGTTCCCCTGGATCTTCCCAAGTTTGAGAGCACTGCCAGCTTCTGACCTTCCTGGAACATCCAGGTCAGAATAATGTTCTTAGACTCCATTTCTACAGGAGTATCTGGACTTTCACCATCTAAGTACATTAGACTTCTATCCCACAGCCTGCCTTGAAAACATGAGGTACCTCTAGAAAATCCCTGGCAGAGTGTTTATAGACTTCATTTGTTTTTGTTTTTTTAAATCCATGCCCATGCTAGCTTCCTTGACAGTATCTGTCTCTCTTTGCCTCAAGCTTGTGGATGTCTTTTTATGAAATCCTGCACTAGGTAAAAAAAGAAAATACTATTGTTTCTCTTTGGATTTCTTGGTAATTGTTTTATCCGGTGTTTAAAAAAAGTCTACTGCTTTATCTGCGAAAAATTATGTCATCTTTACCAGAAGTCCATTTATAGCTGTTTGTAATATCTCACCAGCCCACCTGGAGTGGTATTTTCTCTTCAACATACTGTTTCCCAACTGGCATAGTCGCTGTCCCTGAATGCAACAATTCAACCTTGGACTCTATGCCTTTTCATAGTCTGTTTCCCACACTTGGAATGTTCTTTTTTCCTTTTAGAATCCTTAGCTTTGCATTTTGGTTCAGGCCTTTTCTTATCCCTCCTCCTCCAGCTTTTAGTGTTTTCCTACCCAGTTCCTTTGTATTTATTTTGTGTATGATTTGTATCTGCTTATCTGTGTGTTATACACCTTCTCAACCCACATTCCATGTTGTTTTGTTTTTGTCTTTATACACCCAAGGTCTAAGAGCTCTTGCTCCAAGATCTTTCTTGGTTCATGGCTCCAAGGAAGTATTTAATAAATTGCTTTTTTGTTTGGCTTTTGGTACTGGGTTAGGCTGGAGTGGTAGTGGCTATTTATGGGTCTGATCATTTTTCTGAACTGGGCTGGTTTACAGCTTGGTGGGCCTCCATTCCCAGAATCTCATCATATTGTGATGGGCTTTGCGCAGACCCTCAGTCGTCTTTAGCCCTACTGCAGCTCAGACCCTTCCAAACTCAAGCAGTCTACCAGCTTCAGCTCTCCTAGTTGCAAGGACTACAAGTATGTGCCACAATTGTGGAAATGCTTTTTAAATGGATTTATTTCCCTGGACTAGACTCCCAAGATATCTAGAAAAAAAGTTTTAAAATAATAACAAATCTATACCATGTTTCCCCTAAAGCCATCTCTTCAGATCTTTAGTTTTTCTTCACCCTTCCCCTCCTCCCCATATGCTGGCCCTTAAGGGTAATATTGCCTAAAGGTACTGGAGGGTTAGAATCAGATCTGAGAAAATAATAAGTGAACATTTCTTTAAAGAAGAAATCCAGAATTCCAAAGACGTTTTCATCAACAATATGGGACCCAGTTGAAACACAGAAGTTCTGCCCTATCAGTCCCCAGGAATCCCATCTACCTGTATTTTAAGAATTCTGCATGTTGTCTTTAAATTGAGATTTCAGGAAAATATCAGTAACTAGATTCAATTTGATTTAAGTTGGCTTATAGGATTTAAGCTGCAGGGGTGGGGAACCTGCAGCCTCAAGGCCACACATGGTCCTCTAGGTCCTCAAGTGTGACCCTTTGACTGAATCAAAATTGTTCTCAAGGCTGCAGTTTCCCCACTTCTGGTTTAAGAGAAGTGTTGAACTGAAGTAAATATTCTTCCTGTATTAAACTGTGGATGAAATACTTCTTGGCCCCAGCCTTGTATTGACTAAATAATTGATATGTGAGAGATGATAGCATTCTGGCCCTTGAAATCAGGGAGCGTTTCCCATTACATTTAGAAAGCACTGGAGAGGCTGATCAAAGTCAGAGGTATAAGGAGGAAAAGAACTAAAGAAATATTGGAGGCACAGTACATAAAATAGACACTCAGGATAATGGATTGTGGGATTAACGACAGTTGATGAATGTGAACATCTCATCATGGAAAAGTATGTTTGAATCATCTCTCAACTCCCACCTGTGAATACCTGAAAAGGCTAGGAAATGGTAATCTTTGAGAACGATCAAGTAAGTCGTTTGTTCTTGACCTCTCCTGACCAACAATACACTTCCTTTCTCACTATAATGAATAATCTTCAGACATAGGGGCTGACTATCCTTTGAATAAGGCTAAGGGATTAGATACTAATGGATTGTTGAAGAATTACTGGAAACGTTATGTGGATTACTGCATGGGGTAACCTTTCCTTTCTCAAGCACTTTAAAGAGTTTTTCATTCCATTTTCTGCTCCCCACCACCTGGTAGGAAATCTTTGGGTCAGGTGTTACTGTTTTCCCCATCATACATGTGAGCTACAAAAAGGATTTGGGAAAATCTAACTAGGAACTAGTTGCTAACTAGGAACTAACTTGCTGTCAGGGGAAGCCAGCTGCTATCTTCTGTGTTTATGTCTGAGAGTTCTTTCTGTCTCTGGATTCATGTTCTTGTATTATTCAGATGGGGAACTTTAAGAGAAGCATGACCATGACCCCAAAGCAAGCATTTATTTAAAAAAAAGTCTTCCTCTTAGGGGTGATGAGATAGAAGAGGAAGAAAAATTAGGGAAAGAAAAAAAGGAGGGACTTTCAGGAGCAGAATCAAGCTAGAGGGACCACAGGAGACAGGATATTATCACATTTGGACCAAAGAAGGATCATATTTCTGAAGGCCTCTGAAATCTCTGTGCAGGAGTAATTCCAAAGATGTTTTACTCTGTGACTTTAATTAAAGATTACTGATTGCTTCTATTTTTATTACTCCCTGTTTCTGGGGTCTTAAAGACATGATCTTCTCAGTGGTCACCATAGGTGGAAAGACGTGATTTGTTGAAAGATACTTTCCAGAAAGAAAACCTGGCATTTATCTAGTGCTATAAGGTTTACCAAACACATTCCTTTCCATAACCTTGAGTCCAAGGTAGTATGTGTTTTATTAACCCCCATTTTACACATCAGGGAACTAGGGGAGATAGTGACTAGCCTGTTGTCACACAATGAAGTAAGTGTGGGAGTCAGGATTTGAACCTGGGTTTTCAGAATTGAAGTCTAGCATTACTTCCAATATAGCTGGTTGCTTTTTTTCAGTGACTGTTTAATGGGAGGCAAATTTACTGTATCATGACCTCAGGAAGCTGGTTTGCCTTCACTGAGGGGTCCACCGAGTACTAGTAAACAAGCAACAAAGTGATCCATGTATGAGACATTACATTCGGTTCTAAGGATACAAAACACGAAAAATAATTTAGTCCAAATGGGGATAAAAATAGCACCGAATATCCAGGGCTGCAGTGAGGATGGTATTTGTAAAATGCTTTGTAAAACTTAAAGCATTAAAGAAATGTTAGCCATTATTATTATTTTTGTTGTTGTTGCAATTAGTAGTAGTGTTAGCATCCTTTAGATGTTCATATAGACTATTTGTGTCCAACTGGTGGTAGAGTGTTCTAAGCTCATATTGGTCTAATCGACCAGCATTGGACCTACTGTACTCTTTACTCCAACACAGTGATGTCATTTTGGTCTTCTTTGAGAATGAAGGACAGCAACCACCAACAGGGTTTGTTTGTTTGTTTGTTTGGGAGGCAGAGTTAAGTGACTTTCCCAGGGTCACACAGCTAGTTAAGTATCTGAGGTCAAATTTGAACTCAGCTCCTCCTGACTCCAGTGCTGGTGCTCTATACACTGTGCCACCTAGCTTCCCTCTGCTCCACCAAGTATTAGTATTATATACTACTAAGGGATCATTTGCTCTGCTTCAGAGGATTGTTGAGAGGGTCAGATAAGGATATCAATGAAATCTTATTGGAAAGCTCAATGCACTATATAAACTCAAATTTAAACTGGCTAGAAAGTGGCTAGAAAGCTGACTGCAGAACCAAGAAGACCCAGGTTCAAGTCCTGACTTAGACTGTGTGACCCTGGACAAGTCGTTAAGCCCCTTGGTGCTCTAGGCAACTCTAAGACTGTAAATTGTTGAAAAGGTGCTTACCTGCATTGGTAGAGAAGTTTCCTTATCTGGAAGTTCTGTGTAACAATTCAGTCGGCCTAGTCCCTAACCTTACTTGAAAACCTCAAAGTACTGTATTAACGTTCATTTTTATTGTGGATAATTTGACCCAAATATATTTCAAAATGATGTACTGGCCTAGCTAACTATATTCAAAAGGAAATGAAGTAATTCTAGAATGACATATTCCTGTTTATTATTTGAACAATAAATTAGCCTTGTTTGATTCAGCAGCATCCGTATGAAGAGAAAAGAAACTTAGTCCTAGAATTTGAGAGTTGTGGGGAATCAGGAGGATACCTGAAACTGGGAAGGTTTAAATGGCTTAAGCAAGATTATAGGTAGTTGGCAGAGGGGAGATTAGAACCTGGATCTTCTGATTCCTAGTTAGTCTCCTTTCCATGACACTATAATGCCTCCTCCTCCCACTGCAAGGAACCTGGCTCATTTCCCCCATGACAGCTGGTATTCATAATTTCTCTATTCTTGGTCTTAACATGTATTGCTTGCATCCTGTGACTCCCAAGCTCTATTGGAGTTGTCCAGTGGTGCTTGATTTAAACAAATCCTTTTCAGTTCAAGAACATTATAACCTATTTTATTTTATATCCACTTAATTTGGCTAATCATTATTAGTTAAGATGTTGCCATTCAGAGTTTGTTGGGATTACAGAGGCCACAGAGGCCATTATTCAAGTCTTTGACCACTTAAAAAAAGAGTCTGTATCCTAGGGAAAATTGCATTACCTTAGTTATCATCCCCTAAATAACAGGTTTTCATGGTATTGATTAATAGCAGGAGAGTTAGAGATCCATATTTCTTGAAACATGGATATCCTTTGCTGACTCACTCTCAAGATATATCACACATTCTCCTTCACAGTATTTGCTGTTTATGGAGGATAAGCTTCATGCATTCAAACCAAGCATGTTTTTTTTAAAAAAATGCCTGATTGTCCTAATATATTGTCCTTTGTCTCATCCATCTTTGTTGATGATCAGGCAAGACATCATAAATTGTTTCTGCTCCAATATTTTTTCTCTAAGTAACATTATGAATATTGATGCTGCCAAGAGCTCAAGTCTATGAGTGGATATGGGTAGAATAGATGGTTATTAAAAAAAATATAGACAGACAGAAATCAATGTGGTGTAACTTCAGGGCTCTATCTGAATTTTACTTTAGGGATTGTGTTGTGGTTTGGAAGGATTCAACAGTAGCTGTTAGTTTCCCCTTGCAAGGGAAAAAAGCCCAGATGTCTACATTCAGAGAATGGAATTTCAGATGATGAAGGGTGTGAAATAATGACAATTCCAATATGAAAAAGTTATAGAAGCCTGGAAAATAATTTTTTCCTTCAATATTTCACCTCCACAGGAACTGCCTATTTTTTACATGGTCCTTTAATTATTTTGGAACTTCAGAAATTAATACCCTTTAGCAAGCATCAAACATACCTTGTACCAAATTTTACTTGATAGTCAACAACGGCTTAAAGAGATTCTAATATATTTATTTTCTGATTGCCCAATTATTGGCATCATTCAGGTCAGGCAGTCAGTTTTCCTGCTTCTCCCGAGAAGCAGGGACTCTAGGAAACATTCCATCATGAACAGCAAGCAGTGTGGCTCATTCACTGGAGGAAGTATTTTCAGCATGAGAAGACTCTCAGAAAAGGCTATCCACAGTCTCACTGTTGATGCTTTGTGAGAAGCCATTAAAATAATCACACATTGAAAATGATTTGCTTGTGCCCAAAAGGAAAATAACAGTATATTGAGCCCCCTTCTTTCCAGTTTCTAACATTAGTATCCTCATTAGTATCTTAGACTAACCCTTTCTGGAAGAACAAGAAGAAGGCAAGTACACATTGTTATCCTAAATCTAGGCTCTAGAGCGGCATCCATACTAACCTTGTTGGTAGTTAGGGGATGCTCAGGATCAGGAGGAGAGGTAGGCTTTCTCTCATCCCATTTTTCTTCCATTTATTATTAAGCTCTGTTAAGTACCATGGGGGCAGTGAGCACTAGAACATCATATGTTATATATTTTATATTTCACCTAAAAATTCAACTTTAAACAAAAGGCTTGGGGAAGACTTGTGAAGGATGGGGAATATCAAATATAGGCCAACAGAGCATCATGAATGATTTTCTCTGCTGAACCAACATTTTGTCTGCTCATAGGAGTTTTTTAGGCAGAAACTTTATGCCAAGACATCAGTGGAGTTGGCTGAAAGAATGGAGGCGGAAGATCAATCTCTCTGTCCTTGAATTGCCAGGAAATAGAATCTTACTATCTGGCTTTCAACATAAGCTCAGACAACTTGTCTGAAAGATAATGAAGCTTTGGAAACTCCTTTGAAGAATGTACATCATTCTGCAACCACAGGCACAGTCCCCCAGGCACAGGCAAACAGAAGATGAACTAAGGAAGAAAGGATCAGCCTGGGAACACAGCAGATTGCTTCAAACTGTCTGAGACAAGTGTCATGAGTCAAGCCCACAGGGTGATAGAGTCTGCAGTTAAGTTTGAAGCTCAATAAGTAGAAAGGGAAAGACTTAGGGACTGCGAAGTTTTGTGGTAACTCATTAGTTGCCAGTGCAAAATTTACTAGTGCTATGACTGACTGTTGGAGGAAGACGGTGATGAGGGGAAGAGTAATACCCATTTCTGTACCCACCAGATGATGGGAGAAGTTGTGGCAGCAATGGGATTGGAAACCAGAAGAACTCTCTTTGTCCCTGAAATGCCTCTGATGGTACTGTGGTATTAATTCTCATTCCTTTAGTTATACCTCTATTGGCACTTTGTACTTTACAAGAAACTAAAGGAACCACGGAGCCGACAGAAGCATAGCCTGCCTGGTGCCCAGTCAGGGCAGGAATGGCAAAGGAAGTAAGCCAGGCAGCCAGGCACTGCAGCTTGTGTTGTGCCAACTTGTCTGTTTCCTGCCTGGAGACTACATTGGAAGCCTTGCTGTGTACCTTTCGTAGGTGATATGCATTTACATCAAGGGCTTAGGGAAGAAACTATTGGCTCGGACAATTTTTTGACAGAGTAGAGGGATGAAGAGACTGGAAAGTCCAGTAATTGTTCCTCTAGCATCTCTAGGCCAGCACTTCCCTTTGATATGTGCAAGGTAAACTTAGAATATCAGTCATCAAACCTCCAAGCAAGATGATATTTTTCATATGGGGATTTCCCATGGTAGCCCTTATGTTTACAGCTGATGCTTTCATTCATCAAATTTAGGTCCCCATACTGACATAGAAGGAGTTCTGACACATTCTCAGTTTCATTATTTGCAAAATGAAAGGGTTGAATTACCTGGACATTTTCTCAATTACTGATCCTAATAAAGAATTAGTAATAATGGTTCTTGCAATATATTTCTTTTAGCTTAGTGTAGTTCAAAATAGAATGATGTGATTTTTACCAAAAACAAGAAATCTGAAATAATGAGAGATTGATATTATAGTGTGTACATACATACACACACACATACACACACACACACACTATATATATATATATATATATATATATATATACACACACACACACATATACATTAACTAAAGCAGAAAGGATCAGTCTGGCAACATAGCAGATACTTCAAACTGACTGAATCACGTATCACCAGTCAAGCCCACAGGGGTGATGGAGAGAATCTACAGTTAAGTTTGAAGCATTTACTGAATGTGTAGGTAAGCATACTATACACACATGCACATCCATGTACATGCAGGTATACTTATATATACATTTATATATAAACATATGTGCATGTATGTTTATGTATGCATATACAATGAGATATATGTGTATATATATGTACACATAGGCATGTATACACATATTTAATTCCTCATTATTTACCTGGCAAAATATCTTCTGCTTTTGAAATCATGTATCTTTTGGTATGGGTATGTATTTAGCTAGTACCCCTTTTAGTTATGCTGAATTTCAGATTATTATCTGGGTCATGTACTCACTATGTGAGCCCCTGAACAATGCATTTTTATATCAGACCACATCAAAAGATACAGGATTCCAAAAGTAGAAGATATTTTGTCAAATAATTAAAGAAGGTAGTAAAAGTTTTCTGCACCCATGCACAAATGACTACTCTCTCCCATCCCCCAGGAGAGCAACCCCCAACATAATGAAAGAAGGCCACAGCCAGATCAAAGTCTGACTACTGGTGTTGAAGTGTTTAGTCTGAAGCTATTCCATTTCATTCCTTTTCCCATTGGTTCTGGCATGGGAAGCTAGAGAGAGACGGAAAAACACTCTTTTGGCCATGATTATGGTTCAGACAGATTGCTGAACCTCAGGACACCATGGCCATCTGCACCATTTGCTTTTTCTCTTTGCAAATTCCCTTTCTTCCGCTCTCATCTCTGCTGCTATCTGAATTAGGGCTAACTATCACCATTGCTTGTGTCCAACTCTAAAGTGAGAATGTTGCTTTTTAAACTTCTCAAAATATGGAGCTTCCCCACTTAGAATCTGTGGCAGGTCAAGTCACTAGACAGTAGACTCATGAACAGCCTTTTGGAAATGCAGTCCAAAGAATTTCTATCAGTGAACAAGGCTTTCCCAAACCCACACTGTTCATCCAGATGAAGCTGCTCCAGGTTTAAGGTACTCTGGTGGGTCACCATCCACAGTATCCATAGCTCATCAACTCCCCCTGATGTATTCACCTTTACTACACAACCAGATGACGTGATTATCTTAGAGCAAAGACAACTAATGAAAGAGTATAGTTAGAAAAGGAGGAATAAAAACATTACTCTCTATAAACCTGGGGCACATTGTCCCTCAAATACACACATGCATCATTGAGAAAAGTCAATCAAACAGGGAACAGATATCCAGGGCACATGCTTAGGTGGGTACATGTGTAAGGGACATGTATGATAAGAGTACCTGGGTAGAAAGGCAATTAATACCTTTGATGCTGCAGGACTGATGATATCTTTTGGTAATATCACTGTGCTCCTCTTTCTAGGCCTGTTTCTTTCTGGTCTTGTATAGCATATAATCCCTGATGTGCATATGACATTTTCTGAATGTACAGATACTGCCAGGTATGGCTCCTTGCTCACTATTTTGGTGGTTCTATAGATACTCCTGTTTGCTGCAATGCATGGCTCCATTGGGTAGGAGGTTTTGTAATGTCTCTCTGCTTCCAGCTTCTAGCTTCAGTTGTACTCCTTAGCTGGGGTCCTACCTCATCTTCTAGGAGAAAGGGATTCTAACATTACTTTTAGCTTAAAGTCTAGAGCAGCGATTCTAAACCTGTGGGTTATGTTCAATTTGTAACAATGAAAATACATCCTGCATATCAGATATTTACATTATGATTCATAACAGTCGCAAAATTACAGTTGTGAAGTAGCAACGGAAATAATTTTATGGTAGGGGGTCACCACAACATAAGGAACTGTATTAAAGGGTCGCGGCATTAGGAAGGTTGAGAACCGCTGGTCTAGAGACTTTTCTGCAGTAGTTCTTTTAGAAAGACAAAAGATAAGGCTGTGATGGAATTTATCGTCTAGTAAGGGTACCTGACACATACACAAATAAGTATAACACAAAGCATTAGAAATACTTGAATAATCTGTGATAGCACTGATGTGGAACTTCCTTTGCTCTGATGTAGGTCACAAACCCTGAGAAGTAGTCTGGCAGAGTGGAGAGAGGATTAGACATTAGAATTAAAACACACACACACACACACACACACACACACACACACACGCATGCACAAAACTTGTGTTCAAATTCTGTCTTAGGTATTTACTGGCTATATGACTGGGTAAGTCACTTGGTTTCTCTGATGCAATCTCATCATTTTCAAAATGTGCATAACAATAGCACCTAAAGCATTGGGTTGGGTAGCTAGTTGCTGCGCTGGATAGAGTTCTGAGCCTGGAGTCAGAAAGACTTATCTTCCTGAGTTTAAATCTGGCCCTCAGACGCTTATTAACTGTGTGATGACAAGTCACTTAACCCTAGTTGCCTTAGTTTCCTCATCTATAAAATGAGCCGGAGAAGGAAATAACAAACCATGCTAGTATCTTTGCCAAGAAAACCCCAAATGGGGCCATAAAGAGTTGGACATTACTGGAACACCCAAACAGCAACAAAAACAACATGGCATTGGGTTGTTGTGAGAATCAAATAAGATAATATGTGTAATTTACAAACCTCAAAATAATATATAAATAAAAGATATCATTATTATTATTATTATTACTTAGTAGATGATCTTCAAGAGTTATTGTAGCTTAAAATTGAATTACCCTTTGGTCAATTTTATGATAAGTTTCTCCAACTTTGCTAGTCTGGACATAGGACAACAAACATCTCCTACCTTGGTTTCTATGATACTGTGTTATCATAGCTTTCCTACCTTTCTGAATGCTATCCCTTTCCTTTGCCAGTTCCTTTTTCTCCTGTCCCTTAGACCATACTTGATAGAGGTTCTGTCCTTGGCCCTCTTCTTTCTTTATCCTCTCTACCTTGACTTTCTCATCCATTCCCAAGGTCTTATCCTATAGTATCACTCTTGTATCCCAGTGGCCTATTGGACATCTTGATCTGGGTGAGCCACCAACATCTCAAACTCTATGTGCCCCCAGCTATAGAAAAGGGTGAAAGGGTGACTAATGCAAGACATTTGATGCAATAATAGCTTAGATACCTCAACATAAAACCTCATCCTTGACTACTCTTTTGTGCTTACCCCAGATATCCAATCTATTTCTACCTTCACAACATTTCTCATATACTTCCCCTTCTCTATGTATACACAGCTACCAACATAGCATAGTCCTTCATCTTCTCTCACCTGGTCTATTGCAGATCTTCTCTTTCTTCTTCAAATTGGGCTCCTTGTCTTCAGTTTTTTTCTATCCTAATGCATCCTGCAGTCAACTAATAAAGTGATTTTCCTAAAAAGCAGGTCTGACTATGTTACTTCCTACTCAATAAACTCCAATGGCTTCCTATTATAGTCAGGATCAAACATAAAGTCCACATACTCTGTCTTGCATATAAAACCTTTCAAAACCTAATTTTCCTACCTTTCCAGAATTCTTTCCTTCCCTTCCCTTCCCTTTTCTACAAATTTTGATCCAATTACTCTAGTGTACTTACTGTTCTTCATACACAATGTTTGGTCTCTGGACTCCATGTCGTTGTAGTATTCCTCACGTTTGGAAAGGTCTCCAGCCTTAGCTTCCTTGGGGACAAATCTCACCTCTGTCCTCTCTCCTTCCAGAGACTCTCTTTGAGATTACCTTCCATCTATATTGTATAGATCTAATACGTACATAGTTATTTACATATTATCTCCCCCATTAGAATGAGAGCTCCTTGACGGCAGAGACAGTGTTTTATCCTCTCTGCATGCCCTGAGTTTAGTGTAGAGCCTGACACAAAACACTGAGTAGACCCTATTCCCTGATTATTAGTAAGTTTCCAGTTTATGTTCTGCATATTGTTCCAGATATCAAATGCTACACAGATCATGCTCATCTTCATTCTATTTGTCCTATAACCTTCTAATGCCATATAACTCCCTCTAGAGGAGCATTGTGTCTCTGCACACCAAGTTATGCCGTTCTTGATCTGGATATTATAGTACACATGATACATACCTAGAGGAAAACCATGGAAAGTCTGTGTTGTACTGGGTCCCAAGTTACCCTCCATCTTGTCCCAGTCCCCACCATTTTGTGCTCTCTTCTTCACACAAGTGAAGTCCCCTCCACAGAGAACCGCCCAAGGCATATTTCTGGGAAACTGCCCAAGGCATAGTCACCCATCCTGTTCTGGGAAATCAAAACTTAACTATAGTTCACATTCCATATAAGGCCCTAAACTCAGTTTTAACCAATTGCATTCCTCTGTTTCTGTAAGTTCCTGCTTTCATATAGATCAGACACATTTTTTCCTTTAAATACTCTGGCCCTGCCCCTGCTCTGGGCTGTTTGATTTCAGTTTTCACTCCCAAGAGTCATGCACTTCAATAAATCCACATTTAATTTATAACCGTGTCTCGCCTCACATTTTTCTGCACAATATTTGCCTGTCTTTTCTTGTATGGTATATCCACTTCCCTACTTGAGTCACTCGACCTTGAAATTGTCCCTTTATTTAGCTTTATTGTTCTAGCAGAAGAGAACATCTATGGATTTCTCACTAATGAACATGGATATGAGATGGTATAGGACCTTACCAGACTGCCACACATTGAAATGACTAAGTGAGCAAGTGATAGGCAGCATGAAAGAAGGGTCAGAGAGTCAGCCTTGTGTGCCTTTGGGCAGGTCATAGCCTCTCTGTACCTCAGGGTTAGAGTCCTATAAGGAACCTTCCAGCTCTACATCTATGATCCCACAAATCCCAGAATCTGAGCTACTTTTAATCTAGCTGCCATACACGAATATATGAAAGGAATTCCCACTACAACATATCTATCAAGTGATCTTCCAACCTCTGCTTGATGACCTCTTGAGGTAGACTCTTGGATAGACTTAATTATTCATAAGTTTGTTTCTATAATCAGGTCTAAATATTACTTTGTTGGTCCTGATTGATGTTGTCTCTTCTGGGGCCAAACAGAACAAAATGAATCACTCTTCTACAGCCATAATTTTCGCCTCTCTGAATCTTCTTTTCTCTATACTAAACATGATCAGTTCATTCAACCTATCCTCATATAAGATGAGCTCAAGGACATTTACTCTCCTAGTTGACTTCCTCTTGGCACCCAGGATTAAACACAATACTCTTTTTTTTTTGTCTTTTTGGAGGGGGCAAGGCAGGGCAATTGGGGTTAAGTGACTTGCCCAAGATCACACAGTTAGTAAGTGTTAAGTGTCTGAAGCCACATTTGAACTCAGGTCCTCCTGATTCCAGGGCTAGTGCTCTATTCACTGCATCATCTATCTGCCCCTCACAATACTCTTTATATGAGTGCTGATGAAGGCAGAGTACAGTAGGACAATCACCTTCCTATTCCTGGAAGTTAAGACCTTTTAGTGAAAATCCAAAATCACATTAGCTCTTTTGGCTGCCACATCACAGCAATAACTTATAAAACCCCCAGATTTTGGGTAGGGAGAGCAAAAAAAAAAAACCACCCCTCAAAACAAAAAATAATTGTTTTCTATCCGTATCTCTCTCATCTTGTAAAGCTGATTCTTTGTACCCATGTACTATCACTCTATGTTCCATCACCTCTGGACCCAATCTTGATCAATCCACCCCTCATTGCACTCTACCAGAGGAGCTCCAGCCCTGGAACAACAACAAAAAAGGATGAGAGCAGACATAAGAAAAGGGGAAAGGAATAAAAGTGGGAAGGAAGAAAGAATGATTTAGAGATTATCTTTGAGTGATCTAGAAACCATTCTGGAGTTGTGTTCACCAGCTTGGAAGTGGGATGTAAAAGGACCAGCATGCTCTTCCTTTTCAACTTGGACCCTGTAGCATGTAGATTTTCAACAATGAATCAGACTTACTGAATGTTTCAGCCAGGCTGAATCTGCTTTGGGACGTGTAGTAACAAAATGATGTCATGCCACAGTACCACGGGAGTTAATGGGACCCCTGGCAAGGTAAAGGGCAGCCTTTAAAGAAAATTAAAGCAGTGTTATGGTGATTACATTTAAATTAAAACCCATTTCCAAGGGGAAGATATACACTTATCAAATCCAAATCTGTGAGAGCCAGGGACTTTTTACAAATGCCACATACAGCTTTGGAAACCGTATGTAAAGCAGCAAAAGCAGCAACTTGAAAGGTGACCCTTGTTGTTGAAATTGCTGTGATGAAAATGAAAGTTTGCTGAGGGGTTTTCTAGGCTATGCTGCTCAGGTGTATTTAAGGTTGCTATAAAACACTCTCTCAGAGCATCAGAATGGGTTAGACCAAAGCATGTCCTTTAGTTATCTACAGTTACCACTTATTCACAAATGTCTACCTAGAATCACTTGCATTAAAATAGTCCAGCCCCAAGATGACATTTTTTCCCCCAAGCACCTAGAGTGAGAAGCCCCTTGTTTAGTTACCTGCTGAGACCAAATACTGAGTGAGTGGGAGCATGGGGGAGGGGGTGTCTTTCAACATGCTTCTTAAGGCCATTGTTTGTCTAGAGAGGATGCAAAGGAATGGGAAAGGGGAGGAACATAAGGATGAATTGGGAAAATCACATAACTGAGAAATCTTGATTTGACACTAACTAGCTGTGTGTGAATTTGAGCAAATCACTCTGTGAATGAGAGTTTCAGCAGGTGATGTATAACACAGCTTTCTCTTCTAACATTCTGTGATTCTGAGTACCTCCTTCCTGAATGACACTGTCTTCTATGTTGTTGTTGCAGTGATAATACCAGCCCTCTGCCGAAAGACAAGAGAGGACAAACCAAAAGGCCACTCCAGCTCATCTCTATCCTCCCTCCCCAGCTTCAAATATTTTTCTCTTTTGATGAAGGATTGACAGTAAGTTCATAATTTAATTTAGGGACTCTTCACTAAGCTTTACATATATTGAATACACATAGAGTCTGTGCTTCTGAGAAATGAAAGTGTATTTTTCATTAGTAAAAGTAAAACGTTGACTAATAATACTGATAACAGCAATGATATATTTGCATAAAGCTCTATAGTATCAAAAAAAGTTCATATTTGTTATCATTTTGTCTGATTTTCATAACAACCCTGTAAGGTAGGAAGGCAGCCATTATGCACTTCGCACATAATCAATAAACATTTATTTAGCACCTATTATATGCCAGGCACTATGCTAAATGCTGGAAATTGAGACTCAGAGCAAGTAACTGACTTACTTATGGTCACACAGCAGCTAAAGAATACTCAAATATCCCACTACTGTGTCACATCAAAGGGAATTCACCAAAGTTTAAAAAATTCCCTTTCCCTAGTGAAGACTTTGTCAGAATAACTTGCTTTATTTGCTGCTTTCCCGAACACTCTTCCCTCCTATTGGTGAGGGACTAAAGCACGGCCAGGTGGATGGACTAATTTTAGAGTCTAAAATTTAGACCCAGCCTAGTGTTTGAGTGAGAACATTTTATGAGTCATAATTGTGATGCACATCAACCTTTTGGCAATCAATTAAATTTTTAAGTAAACTAACAACTTCAGGGTCTAAACTGATTTGAAATATCTGAAGGAGTAGTTGTTAAGCTCTCTCCCAGCTTCTCCCAATTCCTAAGGTTTTAGGAAAGTATCATAGAATCCTAGGTCCAGAGCTGAAACGGATATCAGAAGCCACCTAGTCCAATCCCTTCATTTCACAGTTGAGGAAATGACCCATTTTTTTCCTCATGAAAGTCACTGAAATATTTGATATGCTTATAAAATTGGCTTTGATGATTACAGCAAAGAGAGACTAGGACAGTGAAAACAACGAGTCTTTCTTCAGAGCAACGATCCTTCACCTTTTTTGAGTGTTTTTTTAGATCCTTTTTTACAGTCTGATGCAGTGTATGGGCCCTTTATCAGAATATTACTTTTAAATGCATAAAAGATAGAGGATTACTGAGGAAACTAATTGTGGTAAAATAAAGATATAATTATTTTTCCCATTCAAGTACATGGACCCCATGAAATCTATCTAGGAACTCTAGGTTAAGAACCTTTCCTTTAGAGCATCTGAAGAGAAAGATGGGATAGAAGTCTAGGAGAAAAAGAGAAGGAAGAGAGAAGAGGAGGCTGGGAGAGGAGGGAGCAGAAGGAAGGTAGAAGAGACTTATAAAGTAAAGTAGTGGCTTCCTTGACTTTGTTTATGGAAAAACAAGATGTCAATGTAGGACTTATAGTTCATCCAGAAAACTGTATCAGCCTTGAGCTTAAAATACAAAACCAGAAGTTGTTATTGCTTTTGTGTTCACTGCTTGAATGGGTATGAATGGTTTGAACTTGCAGCCAAATCCACTTTAGGCATCCTCCTAAGCATAGACCTGTCCACAGTGCTTGGCACATAGTACAATACATAGAAGTTGAACTGAATATTTCCTTGTAAGTTTCATAGTATGAGCACACATATATCTATGCAGAGAAACCACTTTAGAGGAAGAGAGGTGTCGGAATTATAAAAAACAAAACAAAAACTCTCTCAAGCTCCAAAAAGTAGAATGTGGTTCAACTTACATTTTCCCTTCATGTACTAGGGGAAAAAAATATCCCTCTGGTTTTTTTGCATGTTGGACTTTTGGCTTTAGAAATTGCTTCTTTGTTGGTTAGGATGGAAGAAATACTAAGGGAACATTAAATTTTCTTTTCAAGACTAGCATGAATCAACACAATTGGGAGAAGAAATTATGACCTCAGAGTTGACTCTGTTATAGCTATGTAAATTAGTTTCACACACTATTCCCAAATATTCTACAGGGTGCTTAGTTTTTTTCCTTCTTAATTAAAAATATCATATTTCATTTCTCACATCCTAGTCAGTTACATATTACTGACTGTCTTGAGGTGTAAAAATTCTTTCAGGCTTAAGTTCCCACCTTCCATGTTCTTCAGTGAACTAGTTAGCGTTACTGAAAGCAAAAGGCCTCTCTGGAACCACCCAGCTGTGTAATTTAACCATTTCCTTTCCTCTCATATCCATATTCTTGGGTATAGTACCTGAGTAAGGGAAAAAAGGAGGGTCGTATAGAGGGATGTGCTGGTAAATGTTTATTTGCCTCTCCCTTCAAAATAACACACTTTAAAGTTTAATCTGAATTATTAACATTTTCTTCATCACTTTCTTAAGTCTAGGCAGCTAACAGAGCAATAAATCAGTCTTGACTTGCAGCATTTGCTGATGTTTGAGGCATAAATGCTCACAATGAAAATTGAATCTTTTTTTTTTTTTTGTGAACCTGTATGAAGTGCCTCCAGCATACGTTTGGTGTTATATATGTAGGTTCCCCCACTGACCATTCAGTATTTGGAATGAAATCAAGTGAAGGCTCACTTGATATTTTTTTTAGCCTGAGTTTTTGTGACATCTCTCTTTCGGTTCTCCTACTGTCTGGCTGACCATTCCTTAGTCATTTTTGCTGGTTCTTCATCCATATCAGACCTATTATAACTGTAGGTGCCTCTCAAGACTTTTTCCTTAACCGTCTTCTCTTTTTCACTCTATAGTATCTCACGTGGCAAATTCATCAGATCTCATATCAGTTATCATCTTTATGTGGATGACTCCCAGATCTCCACCCTTAGTATCTCTCCCAAGCTATATTCATGAATCTCCAAATGCCTTTTGGATGTCTCAAACAGGATGTCCTGTAGGCATCTCAAACAGAACTCATTATGTCTTTCCCCCAAAACTCTTCCCCTTTCCACCTTCTCTAGAATTTTTGAGGTTAACACCATTCTCCCAGTGATCTAGTTTCAAAACCTCTATGTCATCTTTGACCTCCTATGGTCACTCAGCCCAAATATCCAATGAACTGCTAAATCTCAGTATTTACTTTTACAACATTTCTCATTTACTTCCATTTCTTTCTACTCTCTTAGACCTAACCCTAGTTCAAGTTGTCATCACCTCTTGCCAGAACTGCTCCAATAACCTTCTAATTGATCTCATAGCCTTTCTCTACCTCAGTCTTAGCTACCAAGATTATTTTTCTGAAATGTTGGTCTGACCATGTCACTTTTCTCCCCCCCCCCCCCAACCACTACTTGACTACTTATTAGCTCTGGGATCAAATATAAAGTTTTCTATTTGGTATTGAAAGCCCCTCCTAGACTCACCTCTTGCTATAATTCTCATCTTTTTTATACCTTATTCCTTTCCAGGTACTCATCAATCCAACTATACTGTCTTCCTTTCTATCCCTTTTCATCTCGAGTCTCTGGGTTGTACACTGGGTGTTTCCTGTGCTTAGAATGCTCTACCTTTTCACCTCCATGGTTACTTTTCCTAGCTTCCTTCAATACTCAGATTAAATTCTACCCTCTACAGAAAGCCTTTCAGTGCTAATGCTTTCCCCTTTCAGATTATGTCCCATCTACTGTGTAGAGATCTTGCATTTTCCTAGATATTTGAGTGTTGGGTCCCCCATTAGAATATAGGATCTTTTTTTTTTTTTACTTTGTTCATATCCCTAGATATGACGATATTAGCACAGTGCCTAACACATGGTAATCACTTAATAAATGCTCATTGGTTGACTGATAGATTTAGTAGAGGTCTGAAGGAGTAAGGGGAAGCTGAAGGGAGGGAGACAAAACAGAGGGTAAGGCAGTCAATGTCCATTGTGTGCCAGTGACAAGGCTTCCTAGTACTTCTATCAACTTCACACTGAATAATTCTAGTTCTTCTTCAATGTTTTCTACCTGTGGTGAATGCTGTCTTACTGAGGATTCTTAGGTTCTGTGCTGAGAATCACTGATGAATCCCAACTAGGGTATAAGGATCCATCCAGTTTTGGTAAAGAATTTCTAAAATTCTTGGGACAGAGATAGGAAAGCTTACAGGAATGCTTCTAGATAAGATAATGTTGCTTCTCTGTGGCATTCTTTTCATTTATTCTCTGTTTTAATCAATCAAATGAAAAAGCATGAAAGGAGAAATAAGATCATTGGAGAATCTATTATATTCTTGAAATGGTTTTTTTTGCTTCTAAAGGAAATCTGCTGATTGATAATCATTGCTCAAATGCAAAATATATTACTGGTCTGTTGACAGGGAGATGACACATCAAATTAAAGACCTAGAAGTTTCCATTCCATCACAAAAAAATGAGTCACTGATTAGTCAAGCAGTAAACACATTCAGTGAAGAGAAACACTGGAAAATGAATTTATGAAAGGTAAAACATGATAAGGAATTATGAATCTCAGAGTTGATGGACCCTATGTAGAGGGAGTTGTCTAGTTCTAATCCAAAGTAAGTGCATGAATCTCCTCTACGTTACCCTACATTTAGACTATAATTGAATACTACTATTGATAGGGAAGCCTATCTATCTAATCTACTATCATAGGGAAGCCACTATGAAACAGGGTAGTGCATCCAGTTTTCAGACAGTTCTCCTTATTAAGAAGTTTTTCTTTTTATTAATCCAAAATTCACCCCTCCCTATTGTCTTCACTCATTGGTCCTAGTAACTCTTTATGAAACCACATTAAGATAAATTTAATCCTTCTGCTATGTAATAAGGATAGAGATGAGATCTGTGAGTTTGGTAGGGAACCCCTGGCAAAGGAACGCTTAATGAAGATTAGCACCTTCTCTGCAATTTAGAGACTCAGAGTTTCTTACAGCAAGACTGAGATGTTAAATGATTTGCCCCACATCCAGTATATTCCAGGGCCAGTAACCTTGTATTTAGCTCCTCCTGACTTCAAGGCCAGCTCACCAAAAACCATGCCACACTGCTGTCTATGTCAGTAGCTTCAAACTCAAATTAAAACGGGTTAACCAAACTGTACATGCGAATCCTTGAAGGCTGCATATTGACTCATTTTTCAAATATAACATTATCCATGTTTTGGGGTATTTTTATTTATTTTGTTAAATATTTCCCAATTACATTTAAATCTATTTGCTCCCCTACCCCCCAACCCCAGAGATTGTTGTGGTATATGTGTTTGACATCTCTGGTCTACATAATCACTATCTTTAGATATTTAAAGGATTATCTTGTCTTTCCATTCAGCTGTGCTTTTTAAAAAATTAATATTTCTCAGTTTCTCCAACTAGATACCATATGACATAGTTCCCAATCCTCTTGCTAGCTTTGTGACCTTCAGTAATGCTTTACTTTATTGATGCATCTATTACAATGTGGTACCCAGAACAAAACACAGTGCTTTCGATATGGTCTGACCAAGGTAGAGGACTATCCCTTACTTTATTATGGAACTGTGTTTATAGTTGTGCAACCTAACACTATAGTTCATAAAATTGTTTGGCAACCCTTCACACATTGCATACAAACTAAAATCTTTAGGCTTACTTCCATGAACTGATATCTAGTCATGTGTGACAGAGGCAAGACCTCTTCTTCTATCCACTTAGGGCAACTAGGTGGAGCACTGGATAGAGTGTGGAGTCAGGAAGACTCATCTTTCTGAGTTCAAATCTAATCTGAGACACTTACTAGCTATGTGACCCTGGGCAAGTCACTTCTGTCTGCTTCAGTTTACTCATCTGTAAAATGAGGTGGAGAAGGAAATGATGAACCCCTTCAGTGTCTTTGCCAAAAAAACCAAACCCCGAACTCCAGATGGGGTAATGAAGGGCTGGACACAACTGAAAAATGACTGAACAATGACAATATGCCTATCTCTTCCTGTAATAGCTTTGAACTTAAGTGCAGGGCATCTCATTTATTCCTACTCATTTTCTTCTATTTATACTGAACCCAATGTTTCTACCTGTTAAGATTCTGACTTTTGCATCCTGACTCTACCATTTACCTTATTAGACAATATGGTGGAGGAAAATAAGTACTAAATGTAGAGCCCTGGGTTTGAATCCCAGCTCTGATATTTGTTAAGATAGTAGGTGTGCCCAGCCATGGTCTTGGTTCCTTTGTTCTGGTATTGATGCTGGCTCCCTATACAAGGCTTAGGTTCCTTATTAATGGGAGCATAACTTTGGGGGTTGAGGGAAAGAGGCAAAATTATCTAAATTCTGATTGATGATGAAATCTTGAGATGTGCTTATGGGTTATATTAGCTGTGTGTTTGTCATCAATAAATTAAACTGTATGATGAGGATGATAATAATTGCTAGCATTTATATTAAACTTCAGGGTCTAATAGAATTGGAGTCAGAAGATCAGGGTTCTAATCCAAGCTCTGCCATTTACCAGCTGGGTCACCTTGGAGAGGTCCTATTACCTCTATGGTCTCCAGTTCTCTCACTTGGAAAATGATGAGGTTAAGTAGATACTTCTAAGGCTCCTTCTACCCTTTATACAATCTTGATATAGAAAAATGGTGGGGGAGATAATATGTATACTATTTATTTCAGGGATTCTTTTTTTTCCCCACTCATTGTTCTAGTCCACCTTCTGACTTAAGATTTGATATTAGGGCTGGGCTCTCTGATGCTTCTGGAAAGAAGGTCTAGGATGGTCTTGTTATTGTCTTGGAGTATTGAGTGTTATCTTTTTCTAAGATCTCAGGGACAGACTGGGGACTTAGAAGCTTTCAGGGCACACAAAGTAGTCTGATGTAGGGTGAAATATGATGTTGTTCCCCTTGTCTGAACTTCCCATGCTCTTGATCTGTGTTTGGGTCTGAACAGCAGTAGAAGTCTATTTCAACCTCTGTCAGTCAACTGGAAAGCTCTGTTGGTTCACAGTAACAGAACTGTAGACTCTCCTTTGGTCTGGGATTCTTGCCTTGTTATTTCTCTGCAAGTTGGGCTAGATGCTGGAATTGAAACTCTACTCTTTCCCTGGGGTCAGAGCCACACTATTGCCTCTTGATTCTGAATACTGCCCCCTTTCTAGGATTGGTTGGTTGTTGTCCTTCATTCTCAGAGAGAACCAAAATGACATCACTATGTTAGAGACAAGTTTCAGTGTATCTGACTATGAGTGATTAGACCAATACAAGCTCAAAATGTTCTACCACAGTTCAGGCACAAATAGTCTGTGTGAACATCTGAGGTGGATGCTCTAAATTTGCACATCCTTCATTTCCTTTGAGCAGTTTCAATTCTGATTTGCTCATAGAGCACAGCACCTTCTCTAAGGTAGGCATGCCATGTTTGAGAGTATCCTTGTATTGCTTCTTCTGACCACCATGTGAATGCTTGCCCTGTGTGAGTTCTCCATAAAATGGTCCTTTGGGCAAGCATATTTTGCATTTGAACAACATGACCAGCCCATCAGAGTTGTGCTCTCTGATGCAGAGTTTGAATGCTTGGCAGTTCAGCTCAAGAAAGGACCTCAGTGTCTGGTATCTTATCCTGCCAGGCAATCTTCAGAATCCTTCTAGGACAAGTCAAATGGAAGAGATTCTGCTTCCTGGCATGGTGCTGGTATGCTGTCCAGGTTTTACAGGCATACAGCAATGAGGTCAGTACAATGGCTCTGCAGACCTTCAATTTGGTAGTCAGTCTGTTACCTCTTCTCTCCCACACTTTTCTTTGGAGCCTTCCAAACACTGAGCTAGCTCTGGCAATGTATGTATCAACCTCATTATCAATATCTACATCCATGGAAAGTACATTATCAAGGTAAGAGAACTTATCCACAGCATCCATAACTTCTCTATAACTGTAACCAACTGTTTCACATATGGAAGGTGTGGTACTGGCTGATGGAGCACCTGTGTTTTCTTGTTGTTAATTGTTAGTACAATTAGTACAAGCAGCAGAGAACTGATCCATACTTTGTTGCATCTGACCTTCTCAGGCTGCATTGAGTGAACAATCATCTGCAAACAGAAAATCATTCACCATTACTTCCTCTACTTTGGCCTTGGCTTATAGCCTTTTCAACTTGAAGAATTTTCCATCAGCGCGGTAGTTCACTTTGCTGCCATGTTCATCCTCATTGAAAGCATTTGACAACATAGCTAAAAATGTCATGCAAAAAAGCATGGGAGGAAGCACACAGTCTTGCTTCACTCCATTGGTGACTGGGAAAGCACGAGAGCATTGTCCATTATCCAGAATTCAGGCAAGCATTCCTTCATGAAATTGATGTACAATGCTAATGAACTTCTCTAGGCAACCAAATTTTGACATAATTTTCCATAAGCCCTCACGACTGACAGTATCAAAGGCCTCGGTCAGATCTACAATTGTACAGATCTCTATTTTGCTCCTGGCATTTCTACTGGAGCTGTATGGTAGCAAGCACCATATCAACCATTCCTTGGCTCTTTCTGAAGTCTCACTGGCTCTCAAGCAGATGACCATCTTCTAGGTAAAGGATATTAAAGAGGACTCTGGCAAGGATCTTGCCAGCAATGACTAAGAGAGAGGACTCCCCTCCCATGATTGTCACAGGACAATCTATTTCCTTTATCTTTATAGAGATGGACCATGGAGGCATTCTTGAACTCCTGGGGGCTAACTTCCTCTTGCCATATAACTTGGAAAATTTCAATCAGCTTTGTATGAGCAATGGACCCCCTACCTTGTAAATATCAGCTGGAATGGAATCAGCACCAGGTGTTTTGCCACACAAAAGGAGTCTAATGGCATTCAAAATCTCTTCTTCATTTGGAACTTCAAGTAGTGAAGGATTGACTTCGACTTGAGGTGAATGGTCAATGGCCTCAGGATTGTTTGATGATGGTCTGTTGAGAACACTATGCAAATGTGGCTGATCAATGTGGCTCCATCAGCACTGAGTGATTGAGGTGCTCCATAGGTCTTTGGCCCATAAATAGCCTTCAGGGCATCATAAAAGCACTTTGGGTTGTTACTATAAGCATAAAACTGAATTTAATCTGCCTTCTTACTGAGCCAAGAATCCTTCATCTGTAAGCTTTGCTTGTACTTTACTTTTGATAGAATTAAATACTGCCTTCTTTGAGATGGATGAACTATCCTGCTGATAAATCTTGTGGAGTTCTCACTTTTCATTTAGCAGCTTCTGAATTTCCCCAACACTTTCATCAAATCAGTCTTGATGTTTAGAAGTGTTCTGACCCAGGTGAGCAAAAGCAGTGCTATATACCAAATTTCTGAAAGCTGCCTACTCCTCTTCTGCTCCATGGCTGCCAATTGTGTATTGGCTCAACCTTCCCTCCAATTTGGTGACAAACTGTTCTTGCTCAGAGAAGAGCTCTAATCTGTTGACATCAATTCTTCTGGTAGTCTTTTTGCCTTGGGGACACTGCTTTTGTTGAGTTAGAATGTTTAGGTTGGAGAGGAAAAGGCTATGATCGGCGCAGCACTCTGTGCTACACATTGCCTTCGTCACTCTCACATCCTGTTTGTCTCTTCTCCTTAGAATCACATAGTCTATCAAATGCTAGTGTTTACTGCAAGGATGCATTCATGAAGTTTTATTGCATTTAGGTAAATGGAAGACAGTACTAAGTGGACACCACCTAGGACTCTTTACCTGGGAACTCCACCCCTGGACACAAGCCCCCTTATTAGTTGGTTCTGGATCTGTGAACTAGGACTGGATAATAGGTGACAAAGCTGCCAGTTGGCATCTATCACCTTTCAGGTGCTCTGATATAGACCTGGGGATTCTCCAGTATGGATCTGAAACCTCCTCTTGCTCTGGTGCATAAACTCAGCCTGAATACTGTAGGGGAAACCTTCTGTGTCCTACCTGTCTTCTAGAGGAAACATCTTGTATCACTCATCCATTTACTAGCACTTAAGGCCCAATAGAAGACAAGTCATAGTGAGTGATTGTTTTGGAAAAGTTTCAGTTACAAAAGCTTAATGGTCATTAATTTGGCCACCTATTTATTTCTGCCAGAAGCTCCACTAAGCCTGGTCCTTATGGACAGATACCTATGAAAACATTGGCTCCATAGGATCAGAAGGAGAGACTACTTTATGTCTTTTTTTCTCCTTTATTTACTTCCCCTTCCCCAAGATGTGTGTGTATGTGTATATAAATTTGTGTATACATACACACATATATACACACAACAAATATATATATATTATACACATGCATACACATACACACATACATAAAATTATCCTATACATCTATTCATCAATTCCTTATCTAGATGCAGATAGAGTCTTCCTTCCTATGTCTTTGTAATTAATTTGGGTATTTATAATATAAAATGACTTATTCACTCAAAGTTGTTCTTAAAACAATATTGTTGTTACTGTGTACAAAGTTCTCTTAGTTCTGCTCATTTTGCTCTTCATTATTTCATGGAAGTCTATCTAAATTTTTCTAAGATCACCTAGCTCATCATTTCTTATAGCACAGTAGTATTCCATCATAATCATATACCACAACTTTCAATGCTATTGATTCAGCTCCTACCTGAGTGAGGCAGACATGAGTGACTCAGTATATATGGGGGCTATCAGGATATCTAGTTAATAAATATAAGTTCCATGGAACCCAAAGAGTGTAATAAACAACCAAGTTTCCTTTTTAGACTGTGGAGGAGTGTCAGTAGCTTATGGACTACATCAAGATATAAATTTTCTCCACCCAATATATTCTCTATAACTTAATCAAGAAGGCTGGACCTTGAATTTTCTTAGGCTTCATCTCCCATCCTTTGTCTTTAATAAAGATGATCCATGATCTGAGCTAGGGCCTCTGACCATGGCTTCATTTGGCTCACTCAATATTACATCATCAATATGGTAGTGAAAATTGATTCCCTAAGGAAGTGGGGTTTCTTTAGGTGTCTGCCCACTAAACTGAGCAAGAAGGAGGAGGATTTCAGTAACTTTGAGGAAGAAGAGTGAAGGGAGTGAACTCCTTTGGTGAAAGCAAGCTGTTTCTGACTAACCTCAGGTACAGGAATAGAACAAAAAAGGCACTAGTGATATCAATAATGCCATAACACTCACTGGGGGCCCAAGCTGCACGTCTTTGGTGATCTCTTTAAGAACTTTGCAAATGGCAAAAAATATGAGTTGCCCACCATTTGACCACGCTCTTACTAGCCATTGTTTTAATGATTATTTTGTTTGCTATTTAATCTTTTTCTGCAACGTCTTTCTGAGTTCTTTATCCTTTGATTTCCCCATAGAAGGTACAAGTAGCATATTACCAAAGATGATTTGCGTGTAAGAAGTAGAATAAAATCTATCATCAAAGACATGTATTAGAAAAAGAAGGGGGCTGGTATATAATAAGAATAAGGGAGAACAGATGACCAATCTAAGTGTTGCACCAGTGTCTATAGAGTATTAATAAATACTAGAAAAATGTTCATAGCACACTGGATGGCTCCTTCATTGGCCTATTTATGGAAAGATATGGATAAAAATCATACAAGATGAGAAGGCAGCATGGGTTGGTGTCATATTGGTGGATGGAGGACCAACTCTAATGAGATAACACTACCTGGTTGGGTTACATGTTAATTGTGTGTGTCTTTAACAACCAAAGGCTGAATGGAAGAGGATTTCTATTGAGTTACACAGTATAAATGACAGCCTAGTCAAAATATTAACACAGATTTTTTTCCCCCTTTTCTATATTCAACCCCAAATACCTTAACGATCAGAACATCCTATAACCTTAACTGGAAAATTATTGCTTTCCCTCCTTGTAGATGTCTACAGACATTCTCCCATATGGGATTTTCAAAACACTGTAGCATTATTATCACTTCCTCAAATAGTGGTGTTGTCTTTTAAACATTTTTTGTTCTAAAAACACAATGAAAAAATTAGAATCTCTGTGCCATTACTTCTGCAGTTTCCTATGCCTGAAATATCCTCCCTACTCTTCTCTGTCTGTTGAAATCTTGCCTGACCATTTTTGAGGCCCAGCTGTAATTCTCCCTTCCCCAAGTAGCTCTCTTCAATCCCCCTACCCTAGTGAAAGTGATACTTTTTGCTTATAAACTCTCCTAACAGAACTTTGTATCACTAAAGCATTTATGTGCTTTGCATCAGATTTATTTTTGTCTGTTTTACTTTGTACTTGTATCTACTGTCTGAGGACCACCCTACTTAAATGGGAAAAGGATTACCACCAGAAGTTTGCTCCCCAGATGATGATATGAATGTGCATGTTCACCCATGAAGGGTCAAGAACAATGACAGAAATGCAAAATGGCCCTCAGAGCTGCGTGACCCCATTTTACTTCCACTATGGTTGAAGACTAGTGGGAAAGGAGGAGATATTGCTAATAATCATACAGATTTTAGGCAGTTTATATTCAGTGTTTTTATTCTTAATGTAGTATCTATCTAGCAACAAAGGTGTTGACACTTGCAGGAGAAATAGAATCCCATTTATACTATAATTCTTACTATAAATGTGAAGAAGTTACGGCAGAATGAAAGGACAGTTCTTGAGACCTCCCTGGAGAATTTCACAAGAGCTGGTAGAATTGATTTCACTGTGCACCCAAAGGCAATAGGAAGCACCATTTCATGGGACAATTGGCTATCTGAACTTTCAGTCTTCAAAATAAGCACAGGCAAATGGACTGCAGTGGAGATAATTGCAACTTATACATCAATGACTGTTTCACAAAATGAAAAAGTAAAAAAATTCTATGAGGGACTTGACAAGATCCTCCAAACTAAATTAAGATGATTTGACAGACGAGGACTTTACTGTAAAGGTGAGGATAAGGGACGGAGTGTGTGAAAACTGCAGGTGAATATTAGGATCAAGATATGAAAGAAGTTTCTAGACAATTCAGAAGCTTCAGGTTGTACTCAAACTTCATGAATATTTTCTTTCAGAAGTGATGCTGAGGCACTGAACAAAATTACTTGTAACCTATAGTCCAGGTCTTCCAGCAGACCATCTGGGCTCACACGGATTACTATGATCTGGGGAGGTGACAGGGGATGGTTTTGGGGAGAACTGACTCCAAGAGGGTAAGTTTTTTCTCTTTGGCTCATTGGTGCCACCTGGATATGGTGTTAGCAAATTTCCTAGTATACTCATATAACTCACATCTAGATATTTTGAAATGTCGATAATTAAATCCCTAGATCTTTTTTTTTTTTTTTTGCTTTTTTGGAGGGGGGAAGGCAGGGCAATTGGAGTTAAGTGACTTGTCCAAGGTCACATGACTAGCACATATTAAGTGTCTGAGGCTGGATTTGAACTCAGGTCCTCCAAACTCCAGGGTCAGTGCTCTATTCACTGTGCCACCTAGCCTCTCTGCTCCCTAGATCTTTTAAAAAAGAATTTGGGGTGGCATAACAAATGCATATATATGTACCCATGTTTGTAATGTACATGTATAGGTATATACATACATATATACACATGTATGATTTTTTATTTCTCCCCACAGAAAACACAAGACAAAAAAGACCTAAGGATGCCTGTGAACAGATAGAGAAACACACTGAATACCCAAAATAGCACATCTCTCTAAGGAGACCTGAATCTGGGGGTTGCTTCTGAGTCATTTCCATAACATTTTGGTGAAATCCCTCTTTCATAAGATTATACACAATCTTTTACATATTAATGTCATCCTGTGCTTTAGCCTTCCTCCAGGAAGGTAAACATATGCTCCTGAGTACTGAACAAGCTATCGCCTTTCCATTGGACAGACTTTACCCGAGTAATTCACTGGCTTTGGGCTCCAAGTAGAATATTGCATAGTAACTATGTGGAATGTCCTCTTTTTTTTCTTCAAGGAGCTCACTGTACCAGGAAATCTCTGTAACTTGCAATCCCTAGATTTTGAGACTGGAGATGTCTTAAATTTGACGTCAGTCTCTGGTCTTGAATTTAATCTGAATGAGTACAAAGCTCTTATGTGGCAAGCCACATGCAGAATCTTGGGAGCTTGTCTTGGATCTGTTGGGTTGATTTCCAATCAACCTTCTTGGTTGTAACAATCAAAGACTGAATGGAACAGGATTTCTATTGAGTTACACAGTATGAATGACAGCCCAGTCAAAATATTAACACAGATTTTTTCCCCTTTTTTGTATTCAACTCCGAAATACCTTAACAATCAGAACATCCTATAACCTTAACTGCAAAATTATTGCTTTCCTTCCCTGTAGAGGTCTACAGAAGTAACTTTATTTATGTTCTTGAGAAGAATAGATTTTTGTCTCTTACTGACATACTCAGTAATCCCTTCTTGGAAGCCCTACATGTATTTGGGGTTTGTCCATGTTTAACATTTTTAAGCAGCTCTAGACTACTTTGCTTGCATGAGTCCAGATAATTTGTCTGGGGCATTTATAGACTGCAGGTCTATAAGGAGTTGTCTGATGGACCTAGAAACCCCGAATTCTTTCCCTTTTAAAGAACCTTACCTTGTTTTACTCCAGAAGAAAGTAAAAGGCAAAAGCAAAGGGGAATCCCAACCAATATACCACATTACCTTTTGTGAATAATACTAATAGAGAGAAAAATGGAACCTGCAATTTAGTTGGTATAGAGAAATCTTAAGTGAGGAGACTCACTCTACCAGTGTCGGTTAGTATCTTCTCTTCAACTTATAGTCAGTCTTCTAGAGCAGAGATGGCCCTCAATATTCCCAAGTGCAGCTAGAATCAGATGAAAATGTAATTGGGAAACATTTAACAAAGGAAATCAAAATACAATTAACTATAAATAATATATATTTAAAAATTAAGTCAATATGAGAGATATGTATGGATCAGTAGATTCCATTCTATCTGAGTTTGGTACCACTCTACCAAAGCACTGAAGGTCGGAGTGATTTTGTCAGGGTCACAAAGCTAGTAGGTGTGAAAGATGGGACTTGACTTGTCTCCCTGTCCTTGAAGTCAGCTCCCTATCCACTAAATTATGCTGCTTCTGTTACCTCAACTAAGAGCAGAGAAGACATAGTAAACTATCTACTTTTATTCTATGTATATATGGAAGGTATTCTTGATGAAAACAGGAAGCCTTTTGCGGATGATTTTCTATCAGGTTATCTAGCAGACACTATTCACTGGCACAGGACTTAACTGAAAAGTGCAGAGAATTTAAGATCACCTGTTTCTACTGTTTGGTGATTTTATGGGAGTATTTGATTTTGTAGAAGAATGAGCAACTTCAAAAATTTTCCTCAACAAGGTGTCTTCTTTGTACATGGTACAATTATTTAAGATTGTATGACAGGTGCTGTTCAGGAGAGAACTGAAGCCATCAAGTGAGTCATAAAAACTTAGAGATGTATGCTTACCTAGGGTATTTGCCAGCACTATGTATTCTATGCAGAGTCCAAATATAATAATTTTCTATCATTAGAGCAACACTTTCCATGAACCCAGGCACCTAGTAGATGCAGAAGCCAGTGTCTTTAATATCCATATTCTCTTGGTGAGACTATAGGATTGCAAAACATAGAACACCACAATCTTGCAAAAATTGAAATTTGGTATGAACAAAGAGCAACAGAAAGACACACATAATAGAGTGGGGATGATTCAGCTATAGCATATTTCAATGACTTAACCTGAAAAAGTAATGAAAATCATTGAATACTTCATTGGTTCCCCCCAATTATTAAAATGAATGAATGAATAAATAAACAAACAAGGCAGGGAAAGACTACTGGGCAACCGGGGGCATTTGATAGAGCCTCTATGGAAATGTACAGGATGAGACATTGTGGAGATGTTTCTATTTGTTCTTGTGGGATGAGTAATCAAACCAATGGCCTCACAGATATATCTTATTTTCCCTACTAGAGTATGAACCCTTTGTTGATATGGTGCCATGTCCTATTTATCTTTGCCCCCCTCAGCATCTAGCACAATGCTTTGCAGTGAATAGAAGATTAAGTAATATTTCTTGAATTGATTTAAGTAAAAATAATTGAAAGAGATCTCAGCTTTACTTTACTTTTACATTATAAAGACATATTTTCTAAGTGTTCTTGTATCTAATCCTCTTCATTTCTTGTTGATCATTCCCTTCAGATCTAAAAACATTTTTGAAGCCAATGTCTTTTATTTTCCTGAACCTTGACCTGCAGTGCACACTTTTGTGGTCTAGAAAGGCAGAATTTAACATGATAAATTATTTCACAGAATTTCAGACTTGAAGCAGATGATACAGCAGCACTATATTAACTCCAAGAACTTACAAGCTTTCTTAGCCTTAGAAGGATAGGCTTAATGATAATTATCTAACTTGAGAAAGGAATCACTCTTTTCTCTGCACGATCCTATCCATCTATAAGAAAATGCTTACCCTACTACACTTAAAATTTAAATATGTTCACATATTTTCTCCTTACTAAACTGTTAGTTTAGTAAAATGTTAATAAAAACACTCTTATAATTTATAATTTAATCATTGACTTCAAGTATCACCAGTGGAGCAGAAAATATTCTCTTCTGATGTTTTCTCACTTTTGAAACTTCTTGTGGGATGGTTAACTCGGTTCAGATTTCTTCTCATAGTTCTCCTCTGCTAAATGTACTATCAGTCAAATAACATTTATTAAAAACTTATAATCCTTACTCTATTAGAGATAAGATTCTACTTCTAACCAAGGGAAACCAAAAAAAAAAAAGTCTACCTAAACAACTTCTGGTATTTTTTCTTTTTTCAAGTCAAAGAACATTACTTTATTATTATTGTGAGATAAGAAGGCATTGAACAAATCTACAGATACCAAACGTATATCACCCTGGATTGAGGGACTCTGGTGGAAAATGTTGGACCTGAAAAGAAGGGAATGTTGATGATTGAATTTCTTTTGCTTCAAAACCCAGCTCAGATGCAACCTTTGTTGGAAATATTGCCCTGATTTCTTTCTCTCCCCAATTTCTCATTTCTCTTTCCTACATATTTCATTCTAATTTATGTTGCAATTATTTGTTTTCTAAATATATTTTTATTTACTTTGTTAAATATTTCCCAATTACATGTAAAATTTTGATAACGTTTAAAAAAATTTATTGCAAATTCTCGCCCTTCCTCTTGCCTCTCATCCACCCCTTGTGAAGGCAAACAATGTGATATCACTTATACATGTTAAGTCACTATTGCAATTATTTGTGATCATGTCTATTATCTCTATCAGCCTATAAGCTTCTTGGATGTGTGCATATATATATATATATATTAATCTTTGAGAGTGTCTAACAGAGTCTACATATGTTTTTGGTGGTAGTGGGGCTAGGGAATCAGACTTGAATTCAGGGTATTTCTTGTGAGTATCCCTTTTCCTACTAAGACTCGTGGTCTTAGAGAGTTGCTTGATAGCTAGTATGAATTAGAAGCAGGACGTACTCGGGGTTTCCTGACTCTAAGACTCACTTTTTATCCTGTACATCAACTGGCCTCACTGCCCTACACATAGCAGGCACTTAATAAACACATATTTGCTTGCTGAGTGGTTCATTTCAAGGAGACGTTTTGATTATTTCAGAGGACAGAGGTAGCCACAGAAAGGAGATGTTTACTAAATAGACCCTGATGAAAAACTAAGACGTCTCTAAAAATGGATAATTTTCTACCTTGTCATCCCATGATCATAGCCATTCAATAGAACAAAAAGCAGTCCCCTTCCCCTTTATTCTCCTTAGGGCCTGTACATGGAATGATTGGATATCTAATTGCTGGGCATGTAAGGATGATGAACTAGAATTTTCACAGACTACTTCCTTTCTCATTTGGAAGTAATTAGTAGTGCATATATAGGAACCCTGGTAGTTTTTCCAGATCAAAAAGATCACTCATTCATTTACAACCAACACATTGTTAAAAACAAACATTTTTATAGAGATAAGAGTAATGTTACAAAGACAGTTTCTTGGACTAATTTACAAAACAGTGGGACCATAACCCATTGGTCCATCAGCATTGACATTATTCTTATCAGTCACTTATCATGATATAACATGGTAACTGACATCTAACCTGGTTTCTGAGACCAAGATGTGATGAAAAAGAAGGCATGCCTCATGTCACAGTATGAAAAGGCCTTCATTTTGATACTTTATTCTATAAAGTTTAGTGCTTAGTTGTACGAAAGAATTGAGAAGATTTATAATCATCTCCCAAACCCAGCCTTTATTGTGCCAACTTGTATACGAATTTAAGGGTTAGTTTCATGTCCCTACATAGGCTGAGATACAATTTTATTTCATCAGTATAATAATGATGCATTTACAAATTCAAGATATTTGTAACAGAATAGAAAGTTGTTAGCATAGCAAAAGCAAACACCTATCCAGCTTATCAAAACCCATATTTTTCACATAGATATCTAACGTTAAATATGTAATAGGAGTCATCTTGAAGAATTCTGGACCTGCAGTACTGCTTATAGTCCACATAAAATGAAGAAAACACAGTTTTTAAGGGTCCAAGAAACTAGACTATCTGGCTGGCTAATATATAAAGCCATGATTGCAATTCAGCTAAAGATATGAATTCTCCCAAATGGGAATGCCAGGCTGCAAGCTGCATCTGAGTTCAACATTTATTTAAGCCTTTCAGCAATTTTAAATGAATAAAGCAGAAGTGGCAAACAGCAATTTGGTTATCAAAATAGAGCAGGGAAAGGAGTAATAGTTCCTATTTAGGAAAAGAAGCAAAATTATATTTCATGGGGGAAAAAGAACAGGAAAAAATGTACTCAGCCTGTCTTTAGTTAAAGGGAAGTCAGATTAATTTTGCTTACGAGAAGGTTGAAGATAAAGTGTATCCTCTCCAAATGGCTTGCTTTAAGAATAAGGTATATAAAGTGAATGAAATATTTATTAGGAATACCTGGGACTCTTTTTAGGCAACTCATGTTTGAACAACCAACAAGAAGCATCTCATCTGACAGAGGAAGATGGTTTTAGTTAGAGTTCAAGCAGCCTTTCAAGAGCATCAAAAATAGTGGAATGAATTTTAGACCAGCAAACTTAAGAAGAGAAGCAGCATGGGATAGTAGACAGCGGGTCTTGGAGTCAAGGTAGATGTAGATTCAAATCCTCCCTCTGATGTAGACTATTCATGTGACCATGGGTTAATCACTTAATATCTTAAACCCACCATTCTATTCTCTAAGATTCATCGACTAAGTTATAGATGATTTGCTAATTTGCATTAATAGAAAGTTTCCCTATGGGGGGGGTGTCACCCACTCTCATTAAATCACATGTCCAGATTTTTTTAAAAAAGCACCCCCATGCTCCACCCCATGTAATAGAGTGCAACTGGCATATTAAGGAAAGGAAAATTCTTACACAGAATTATTGGGCTGGATGGACCATAGGTTTGACCCTGCTTAACAATTCTTACATTCTGATGTTTTCTAGACCTTTTTTTTTTCCATCAACCATTCTTAGAGCAAAACAATGTCTTTTACAGCCTGATGTCCCAATTGATCTACTTGACTACAGCTACAAGCTGGTGGGAAATGAGTTATCATTCAGTTTCTAGGGCTTAGTGAGGCACTTAAAAAAAATAATTCAGTAATTGCATTTAACAAAAAGTTAAAAGGGCAAGATAAAACAAAAGTTTGAACCCATCCCACTCCAACCCAAGACAAAAATGAGATACACATCACAGATATAGCCTTGTTGGAAAATGCTCCATGAGTGTTAAGATGGGGGTAATGCTATACAGATTGGAAGTATTTTCTTAGCTCTCAAAGTTGCATATTTGGGAACTCTTAGTCTCTTCTGATATCAATTAACACATATTTTCTCACTGTGACCCACTGAACCCCAGAGTGCCATGAAACAGCTTTCTATGTGTTCCTTGAAAGACAGTGGTGTCTTGGTAGAAATTTTTATTGTGTGCTTATTCCATCACATTCAGGGATGAGCATCACACCAAGGCATGGAGTCTTAAGGTCCACTTCACTGGAGGTGTTCAGGTTGAGGCTGAGTGACCACTTGTCAGGGATGTCATAGGGGTGATTCATGCTTTAAATAGGGGTTAGACTTCTTAAGTTACCTTCTGAACCTTAAGATTCTATAATTCATGAACAGCATAAGAGAATGACTATATAGTCTACAGGAATCTTAAAACCATTGATTTTTGACTAAGTTAACCTTTAAAAGGTTTCAAGGTCCAATTGTAGTGTGTGACATGCCAATGGTAACAACAACAAAAAAACCAAAACAGGTGCTTGAATTTGAATGTATAATAGAGGGGATATGACTTGGGAGAAGGGTAGGCTGGTTGAAAGAATTAGAGGGCTTGTAAACTTTGGGGTACTTATCTGCAAGGCTATAACAGAAAGGCCCTCAATTTTTTTTTTGTCAGCTAGTGATATCAAATTGAACTGAATAATTACCCATGTGTAATTAACCATTATTTGAACTCAATGCTTGAGAATGAATAAGGCACTAGTCAATGTTTGCAGCACACAGGTCTATCATATAATCTTAAATAATAACCATGTCTCATTTGCTTTTCTTGGGAGAATCATCTTTGGGGTCAACCAAAGTGCAACCAAGGTGCCTTCTTGATAATTCTTGTAGAGTTGAGGTGAGCTTAGGGAATAAAACAATTTCCTCCAGCCTTCTTCTGATGGTAGGAGGATCTTTCATATTGATAAGCATAGATAGTTTTGAAGCCAAAAAGGAAATGAGCCATTTCACAGGGAAGTAGTGAACCCCCCACCTCCACCCCAAATAGGAAAGCAAATCAAAATGCTACAGAAAACAATGCCTTCTGCATAGTATGTTTCTGCCTATCATTGCCCAGATGTAATTTTCTGTGAAGCTGAATAATGTCAGTGTCTTGAAACACTTCTTGACCAACCTGTTGTGACCAAATATATTCAGGTAAGAAAGTCCCTGCAACATATTTCATGGGACTATCAGGGTGGAGATATTGCTGTTGGTACATGGGCAGAAGCAGATTCTGGGCAGTCTAGAATGTGATGGTTCCACTTGGCAGGGTAGGGAGGTCAGCTGCAGTTCTCAGCCAGCACAATGTCTCTCCTCACATGTGCAAAGGGTAGTTCTACTTCCTCCTCTCTTAATCCACCCCCCCGTTACTTCAAACATGTCTCTTCACTGTAGCTATTCCAAGAGAACTTGTGTGGTGTTTCTCACCTCTCCCTCTAGAACTAAAAGTGATGTCCCACTGGAAGCAGCTGCTCCCTTCTCCCTTTAGAGCTGTCCTTTGCAGATCTAAACTCAGGCTTGCTCTATTTAGTTCAAGGGTACTGTTAGTTTTTTAACCCTCTTTGTATTTTTATGTAAGCTAACTTACCAAACCTTACTGCACTTTAGTGGAATGGTTATTGATCCCCGCATTATATCAAAGCTATCCATGTAGCACCCTACAATAATTGGCATCTATGTTAAATATTCAGGCTGGATAGGCTGGCCATTGGTAATAAAGAATGTCATTAAAACCCACAGACCTTTAAAAAATCAAATTCTTTCATAAAAGTACAGTATTCTTTAAAAAAATACAATTCTAGCACATGCATCATTTTCTAACTGGTTGACATGTCCAACCAAGCATTATTTTAAAATAACCAGAAAGTTTTACAATAGTGAGACAAATCATCAGTCATCCTTTAATACTAGGATACAGCTAATACAACTGACGTATATCTCTGTTTCTTCTGGCATAGTAAGAACCAAGTGGTTGAAAAAGAAGTAGTATGGTTGGTGAAAATGCTTTCTCTTGCTCTGAAAACAAATTGGTCTGTTGTTTTCAAAGAGGATGGCCAGCACAGTGTTCCGTGTTGATGTTACTATACATTGAGACAAAATGACATGCCAAAATGTTCCACCGAAATGCTTTCTTAGCATCCTTGATAACTCAAACTTCCATCAGGGTTCTTACGTCTCCATGAGATTTTTCATCCAAATCTGCAGCTTTGAAGACACATTTTGTTCCTCCAACAGTTCCTCAGGAAGAACTTAGTATATAGTATATTAGGATATCACCAAGTTGATCCCAATAAAAAAGATTATATGTAAATAATGCTTAGCATTTATATAGGCTCTTTTGATTTCAAAACACTTTGTAAATATTTCCTAACTCTCACAACATCCCTGTGAGGTAGGTGGGTATTACTGTCCCTACATTACCAATAGAAACTGGAGGCAAAGGGGTGATGTGTCTTGTCTCTAGCTATAGCAAGAGCCAGGAGGAGACCTGGGACTCTTTTGTCCTGGCTGCCAACTATGTGCTCAGACTAGACCATGCCTCTCTCATGTGACAACAGCCTCTATTAATATACTTATGGGTCTATATTGTATATTTATAAAATAACGACACACAACAAGAGTATTGAATGAGCCTAATCAGCATCCTTTTGCTGATTAGTAAAATATGGAAAGCATATTTTAAAATTGCATTTCTCTGAAAAGCATTTGGTATCTTAAGTGACTATAGAGGAAGAATGCTGCAAACTTTTGCTGACTTACTCTCAAGAGCATCATAATGATTCTAAGCAAACTAAAATAACTGTTCCACAAAGGTCTTTCCTCCATAATACCAGATTCTTAAAAAATATAAAATAAATATCCCATTCCCCCCGCCCCCCAATCCAAATCCCAACAAACCCAAACCAAATCTGGCTTTACCTAACCTTGTTGGGAATTAGTAGTGATTTTTTTTTTTTCAAATTGCCAATCCACCTGACTTTTGGAGCAAGCAAAACTGCTCAATGTATTGAAGGTTGCAATTCAAAAATACCAATTTAGTAGAAAAGTTGAAAAGTGAAAATTGAAGACTTCCATTTCCTTTGTGTAGTCACTCAAAGGAATAAGGCATTTGCAAAAGATACTGTACTAAGAATTAATGTTGTAGAGAAAGAACATAATGGAATTTAGAAGGAATTCTTAGAACAAGAACATTTTGTAAGGGGTGAAGAGAATATAAAACCTATGATACTGGAAGGAATTGAGTGAGAAGACCAAATGGCATTTTTTTTTACATATAGTTTTGGAGAACGGCATATAAACAGAAGCTACTAATGCTTGGATTATGGTGTGGTGATGCAGGAATGGAGAGTGATTTATGTGCCCCTAGTGGTATCTTTTCCAAAGTAAAATATCCACTCTCCTCTGTAAGTCAACAGATCTTGAAGTGGCATCACAGAGCTCACCTTCACTTCCCCCTCATATCTTCTGGTGATAACCAGGCAAAGAAACAGGAAGAGAATTGAAATCTTTAAATTCAAATGTAAAACTTGAAAACTACCCTCTAAGCAGAAACGACATTCATTGTCAGAAGTAACAAATATAAAAGTCTTAAATCATTGTATATAGAGCTATAATATAGTTATATAGATATTGTATGCAGTTCAGAGAACATTTTTGATGTGTGCTTTTTCCTTAAAAAAGACTTTTTTTTGGCTTCCCCACTTCCCCTAGTTTCTTATTGGTAGATATGAAATGCTAATCTGTCCATCTAGTCAGTCTCTTCATTCATGTTGAACACTCAAGGGGTCATTCTCGCTTGTATTGTATGTTGCAGCAGTCTTATTTGTTACCAGTTTGTTAAGTTTGTGGCTGGAGCAGTTTGGCTGTTTAACTGGTTGTAAGTTTTTGGCATAGGGTGAATACCAGTCCCTTTCAAACACCCCTTTCAGTTGCCTGATGATGCTTGTGCTGTTTTCCACATCTGCCTGGTTGATAACAAGGCCTGTACCAGCATTCTGGGTAAAATCATTTCCTACCCAATCAAAATTCCCTGCAAACAAACAGAGAAAGGTCTTCATGGTGAAACGTTCATATCCACTGGGGCCTAGTGCAAACACAATAAAAAAAGTAAGACTCTTCATTTCCTCCCCCCCCCCCCCCAAATAAATAGGAACAGTGGCAGGGAGAGCGGTTTGTATTGACAGCTCTGGGGGAAGAAGAAATATTCTAAAAGCCCTTACATATGGCATATTAATATTTGCATATTATTTTGGCATTTTCTCATCAGCTTTGCTCAACTTGAAACTCAAAACAAGTCATCTGCTATTCTTTTTGTAAATGTTATTTCTTATTGACATTCACAAGATGCTCTAAATACAGCAACATCTAAAATATATAGGAATAAACTTAAAATTCCTGTGAACAATTAATACCTTCTCAAAGAGATGACACATCACTCCATATGTACACATATAAATGTAAGACATTGTCCAGAGGGGAAAAAAGTCTGATCCTAACTAGATATATTTTTATGTCCCTTTACTCTAGGATATAAAACATTTTCCTGACACCAGAGTCAGATTTTTTCTACCCTGGAAGCTGGATGGCCACAAAATAAGTTCTAGTCACCTGGACAGAACTCAAGGAAATGGTTTTTAAAAAGCTAGAATTGGTCCCAGAGATAGCTTCAATTCATCTGTAGCAGCTATTTAACCTCATTGTGAAGGTGTGAGTGGGTGACGCTGTTGGAAGTTCAGGTTCTAACCTCCAATACCTCTCTTTTCATGCCTGGAGTCTAAGGGCTTGCCATCAGAATGGTGGATTTGGTCTTTTTGCTAGGGTTGTCTTTCTTTCTGATTATTTAAAAGTAGACAGTACAGCTTAGTATGCATGGCTTCTTTTTTCACATTTGAAAAAAAACATTTATTGTATTATGATCTTTATTTTGTTTCATCCATGGCAAACCAAAACCATTTTAAAAGATAATACATATGGCGGAGAAGGTAATTTAGTGACTGTTTACAAGGCAAGAATATTTTCATTAAAAATAAGGTGCATCCAAGTTAGTCATCTTTCATCTCCTCCTATATATATCACTCAGTTTAAGTACCTGAATTTGCAACCCTTTTTGATTAGTAGGTGGTAGCAATTGAGAGATCTAGCAGATTTCTTTGGGGCATCTTATGTAAAAGGGAGCTGATGGCTGCTGAAGAACAGTACCTGATTTCAGGGCCCTTGAATCTGTCTTGTCTTATGTAACCCCTACTTCCACCCAACTGTCCTGTTGTTTTTTTTTTTTCTTAGAGATAGACTTGTGAACTGTGCTATTTTTCTGTAAAGGGATTTCTGATTGGACGAGAAATCCTGAGCTGTGATACTATGTGAATGGATAAGGAATTTACTTCAGCTGGTTGGATAGGTACTTTGAGGAATGACCTTGAGAAAACCAAACCAAGAAAGAGGTGAGCTGCATACTTTGAATGGTGAACTGGGGCCCTGAAGCTCTGTCTATGTAGCAGAAACTAGCCCCCATCATGCCTCTTGATCTCCAGATCCTGTACTCTTAAAGACTGATGAGAGTAGACTTCCCTTTGGTGAGATCATTCTCCCCTACATTGAGCTGAGATCTTATTTCACTTCCAACTGAAATCTATTTATTCCTTTGTCTTCTGTGGTATATTCTGATCTATATAAATTATTGAATTTCTTTTTATTCCTTTCTTTAATAATGGGAGTTACTAGCTATTCATAATGGTCCTTTGTGTAATCAACATTTTATGGGAAGGGGCCAAGCTGGTAATGATATGCTAAGGGCTTTTCTCCCTCTTGAGAACAATCAAAGATAAAAGTAATTGTTCTGAACTCCTTAGAATTGTACTAGAGATCTTTGAAGATGGTAAATTCATATAATTCTAGTCTTAAACCTGTCTTGGAGTCTGGAGGAGAGATTTCCCACCCTTGGCAGTCTTGGGTCATACTTGCCTCAGATACTTATTAACTAAAGAAGTCACTTAGCATCAGTTTCTGCATCTGTAAAATGGGAGAGCAGGAATAGATGACCTCTGATGTCTAAGACTTTTTAGCCTTCAATCCATGAACTATCATGATTCTGAATAAATCACAACCTTTCTGAGCTTCCATTTCTTCATCAGAAAAATGGGAATAATAGTACCACTTATCCCAACAGAATTATTCTGAATATCAAATGAGATAATACATGTAAATCCTTTTACAATCCTCAGTGTAATATATATATGTATATGCATATGTTTATACACACAAACACACATATATCTATATCTATCTATCTATCCATCCATATGTCCATCCATCCATTCATCCATCCATCCATCTATCCATCTATCCAATTATTATTAGGTTGCATCCTCAGGCTCCACACAAGTATAGAATTTTAGATAGAAAGGACCTTGAGGACATGCAGTCAAATTCTACCCAAGGTAGTAAGCTACAGACTTATGACATCTTAAAGTTGGAGTTTAGAGATCATCAAATTCAAATCCCTTGTTTTATAAATGAAGAAACCAGAGTTCAGAAAAATTGAAAGACTTATTCAAGATCATAGAGCTAATTAGTGCCAGAACTGGGACTAGAAATCCAGGTCTCTTGATACTCTTTTGTAACATTCTTGATAGATAGAAAGCTAATCTCTGCTTCAGCATTTTAAGTGATATGAACCTCACTATCTTACAAATTAATCCATTCTAATATTGTTAGAAAATTCCTCCTTATATTGGGCCAAAATCTTTTTCCTTATAAATCCTACTCACTGTTCTGTGGAATCTCGTAGAATAAATTGAATCTGTTTTTCATACAATAACCTTTCTAATATTGGAAGATATCAATCATGTTTCTCCATCCTGTGTTCTCTTTTCCAAGCTAAATATCTCCAGCCCCTTAAGCTATTCCTACTTAGAGTCTAAGAAGTCAGGGTCATTGAATTAAACATTATTATCATGAAAAAGATCCAGTCACAAACCGAATTCATATTACTAAAATGTTTTTTGTTATTTTCTTGCAAACATATTTATAGGCATATCTTTTCTTAACCAAAGTGTCAGTGGCTTCATATAGATGTATTGTTTGGTTTTAATGAAGAGGACAAATTGGTGAGTGGGTAGGGTGGGGATGGGTAGCCATTTGTTAGGTTATCTGCCATTTAGTAGCAAATGCTTTCTAAATCAGTGCTTTTTGTGTAGTCCATGGCCACACTAGAAAAATGAGACTGCTTGTGCATGCAAGATTTATCTGAAAACAAATTTATTGAGAAGAAATTTGAAAGTATAGTCACCTGGCTTTTAGTTTTATGGCAAAGTATAGGAAAATGCTATTGATTTTACCTCTTAGCATTTCCAGTTAATGTCATGTTTTGGTAGACCTACAGGTTCTACAACTTCATGTATTGATGATTTTTTTCTCATGTATGTGCTAAGAACTAGGAAGAAGGTCCACAGAGAAAACAACAGTCCAGTGGTGGCTCCTGGCACTCACTTATGTAATGGACAATACACAGATTCTCCCATAGATCACGGTGTTCCTAATAGTTTCTCCCTTCAGAATCTACAGGTTGGGAGTCCTGAGATTGTGAATAGCTAATAGAGAAGTAGTTAGCCTCAGTGTAAGAATGGTAGACTTTTTTCTAACTCAAGGCTTTGAGATGGAATCTATGACATCCCTTTGCTTGTGTATTCCAAGATGCAAGGACTTTGCCCTCTCTCACAGATTCATTCATTATGTACATAATTTGGGAGTTGGAAAGAATTTTAGTGACTTGGATATTCAAAGTTAACAATAGAAAATTATAAATCCATAAATAAAAGATTGCACAAAGTGTATCCATGGCTAATAAGTGACTTATTTCTTCCAGGTCAGTTTCTAATTTTTGATGCATGCTATATACTGTAGGTACAGTAAATAGAGTAATATGCATTAGATGCTTTTGGTCAGCACTTTATATTCTGGGGCACTTTGAATCTGTCTTTGAAATGGTTCATCAGGAAAGTAAAGTGGGCTAAAAAAAAGCTACTTTCTTTGCCTTTCAACTTATCCAACTGTTTCTTTGCCTTATTAGATACTACCAGAAAGTACTGTCTCCTTTGGCCATGCTGTTTTCCTGATTAAAGTATTATCAGTGTTCTCAGAAGTAGAATAGAAATAAAGCATAAATGAAATATCCTTTTTTTATAGATATTAGCAGACTGTGGAAGCAAATGAGTGAAAATACATGGGGTTATTGGTGGAAGCACCTGAGGTGTGTTCTTGTCAGCTAGAAACCTTTCCCTGGTGAATGCTAGAAGGTCTACAGAAAAAAAAAAACATCAGGGATGCTTTCATGTTGTGGATGATCTGCTTCTGATTATTAAAGTTGTTGCTAGGGCAAGTTATTGCAACTGAGAAGCTGTATGGTTTTGTGGATTGTGTAGAATAAGCTAATTAAGTTTGTACCAGCGGCAGGCAGGGACTGAAGATATTCAGACCCCTGCAAAGTGTAGGAGAAGGAAGTAAGAATATCTGTAAACTCATCTCGAGCAGGGTGATAATTGGAGTATCATGAGTGTCAGCAGCAGAAATCTGCTGATGACGTAAAACTGGCCAATGCCATTCAGCTATAGGTGAAAGCAATTTATTATACATGCATTGATATGAAAGCACTCTCTAAGACATGTGGCTAGTGTTGTGGTTCTTGTAGTCTGGAGGTATCCTTGGCTCACTTTGTTGTATGTAACTTTTTTGGGAACATGCTAAGAAGTCTGCTTTATTTCAGGGGATGCCCAGAGAGTGTCTTCAAGCTCCAGCTCCTTCTCACAAGAAGTCTCTTGGGTTCCACATTTCTTATCTAATTCAGACCATAGAAACCATCAACATGGGGACTGGGACAATACAATCACCTGAAGGAATTGACCTGGGACAAAATGAGTGCCCTCAGACACAACCAGAACTGCATGTCTGAAACATTTTCCTGATGATTTCCCACTGTCTCTAAGAAGACCCCCAATCTAGAGACCGTGGCTTCTGGCAGACTGAGACTATATTTCTGAGGTTCTCTATCTCTCTCTTTCCCTTACCTTGGAGAGTGGTTTTGGGTTTCAATCATGCACTGCCTCTTTCTATGTGACCATAGTAAAGTGACTTAAACTCCGTGGGACTCAATTTCTTTATTCATAAAATGAGGAGGTTAGACTAGATGAGCTCCAAAGACCCTTCTTTTGCTCTATGATCCAATAAGCCAGATGATACAATCAAGGTACTCACTTTGAAGTTAGACTCAACATTTAGAGAGACCAAGGAGACTGGCAATGGGTAATATCTCCCACTGAAACCATAAATAGTCCCAAACAGTCTTTGCTGCCTTTCCAGGGTATTGTTTATATGTGTTTCTGGGGAGTCTAAAATTATTTTCCTTTAGGCAGTATGACTGTTAACACTTTCCTATAGACCTCAATGTCACCCTGCTCTGGACAAAGAAAATTACAGTGCCCCACCATGGAAAAATGTAGGAACTAGAACATTCAGGATAGCTAGACTACTCACTCATCTATTGTTTTGGCATTTTTGGTATATGTGTGCTTTTGTTCATGATACTTCTTGAGCCTAGAATGTCATCCTTAGCTAACAGCTTTTATGCTTATTGCCATCTAAGGAATCTCTTCCATGAAACTCTCAAGGATTCAACCTCATCCAGTTGCAAATGATATTAATTGTTTCTTCCTCTAAACCTGAATAATATTTTTTGCCACTTCTGCCTTCCTATATAGTAGGGTATTACATAATTATATATTTATCATTAAATTTCATTAAACTATCTACTAATATATTCAATATATTACATTTGTATATTTTAAATATATTATCATATTTTGTATCCTTGTTGTATAATTGTGTTCATATTTGCCTTTGTGGCATAACTCCATGATGATTATAGGCTCCGAAAGAGTAAAGATCATTTTAAAAATTCTCTTTGAGTCTTGCTAAGCCCATATCATGCTGCTTTTTAGATAGTAAACATTTAATAAGTAAATGTCAAATGAATGACCTTGTTTGTGGAATATGAATACTGATTAAATTTTGATCTGATTCTGAGAAAGTGTAATAAGAACAAAATAATGTTCTTTCCTTTCACACCTTATTGAAGGACCCAAGGAATTCTGTATGCCTTTACTAATTTTTCCAAAGGCTGAATTGAATCCTTCTCCAAGAATTATGGCTCTGTGCAGCTTTCACAAGATATAGAGTTGGATTCCCAAACACAGTACTGCCTTTTATTCTTCTTTGTCCCCCTAAACATATAATTTAACTTCCAAACTAACACACAGGACTTCAATGTTTTCTAATTGGGATGTAATTTCACCCAGCTGCAAATTCCCTCCTTAGTTTCCAAAATACATTTGAAGTCTCCGGTTGCTAGCCTCACTAAACCACATGGCAGTCTAAATTCTTGCTGTAGCCCTCTTTGCCACTCTGCCCAAAGGAATAAAAAAAGGAGGGCGGGAGAGGCAAGTGAGCTCAACTCGAGAAGATGGAAAATGGGACCTTGGTATGTCTTCTTAATTCCATTGATTAACCTAACACCCTGCTGGTGACTTTCACAGCCGTCCCAGAACTTCTGAAGCAAGTTTGTCATCCCAAATAATCTCCACCACCTGCTCTTCCAGGAAATAGCATGTCCCAATTATACTCTGGAGAATTCAGGGACTCTTGGGTACATAGGCTTGAGGATGTCCTTGGTGTGAAAGCCTTCTGTAGCTGTACTTCTGTGATAAGGCTTCAAATGGATTTTTCCAAGCAGCTTTCCTCAGTATTCTAAGTATGACCTTTCCCAGCAAATGCCTGACTGAAGGTTTAAAATAAAAAATCCAACCCATTCCGGGGCCAAACTGTTAATTATTTAAAACATCAACAACCTTTTTTCTTCTGATACCCTTTAAATCCTCCCACAATGCAGCTGTGCTAACTTGATGGTGTATATGTATCTCTGAAAAGTGATGTGGAAATCAAATTATATTTTAGATGCACTAGGAAGACTTTGATGCTGTGAGTCTTTCTGTAAAGTGAATAGTACTTTGCATACATTTGAGTATTCATAGATTCATTTGCTACCTGTTTACACCTTGTAAAGTGACTCAATCTGATCTTATGACTCAAGTCCTTGTTTCATGACTGTGATTAGAGGATGTTTAAAATGCAGCAGATTACTATACAACAGGGAAAATGTTCCCTCTGTTTGGATGGCACTTGTAATTATTATCCTTATTATATTTTTGACTTTTATAAATCCACAATTTAGTAGTCATGGACATGGTGATGGCAGTGTAGTTTAGTCATTAGAGAACTGGACCTGAAACACTGAGTTGGAATCCTGCCTCTGATACTAGCTACATAATCTTGCCAAGTTACTTAACTTTTATGGGATTTGATTCCCTAGAACTTGTCTATTGGAGGTGGAATCATATTAGGAACAACCAGGTGAAGAAATTCCCTTTATCAATGCATATCAGCACTTTCTTTGCAAAGTATATTTTTAGAGGGTTTCCCGGAGCACTAAGATAGCAAGGAAGTTGGGCCAGCTAGGTGCCACAATGGATAGAGCACTGGCCCTTGAGTCAGGAGGACCTGAGTTCAAATGTGACCTCAGGCACTAGCTGTGTGACCCTGGGCAAGTCATTTAACCCTGATTGCCTCAACAACAACAAAAAGATATCAAGGAACATCCCTCTGGGTCACATGAGAACTGAGACCTTCCTGGCTCCAAGCCACCACACTTCCTGACTTCTCTCTGTCCACACAGTGAAAAAAAGTATAAAATTTTATGAATTCGAGTATCAAGACTTGTCATTAAAAACTTGCCTTGCTTAAGAGCAGAAATTGAGATTTTAGACATTTTTTTTTACTAAAAACATTTCACATTTGACTACCCCTCTACCAGAATGTTTAATAAATTAGAAATAGGAAAATCTCTGACTCCAATGTCAACATATTAATGAAAAAGAGGAATCCATGTGATGTTACTAAGAGAAGCAGCAAGGCTAAAATAGCATTCCTGTCTCCCAGTGGAATTAGATTACATTCCATTATGCATTACAATTATATTGAAATAACATACCATATATCCTAACATTTTGCTATTGTTGAAAAAAATGACAACTCCCAAATTACCAGCTCTCAAACCTTTAAGATTCTCCCAGACCTTTAAGATTCTCCTTTGTGCAGTTTTGGTGACTATTTCAAAGTAGAGGAAAAATATTTTTTCTTGGTCTTCTTAAAGTTGGGTATAGGGTATAATAAATATTAACATCCTATATTTTTATAGTGTTTTCAACTCTATTGGATATTTTCACATATATGACTTCCCATGATCCTCACAAGAACTCTATAAGATTGTTATGGTAGACAGTAGTGTTCCTACTTTAGGAAAGTGCAGCTCAGAGAGGATAAGAGACTTATTCCAAGATCCTTAATTGATTAGAGACTGAACCAGGAATAAAACCCACTGTAGGCTGAAGGCTCATTGATTATTTCCTTCTCTCCCACTTTAGAGTTTTGTTGTTGTTCAGTTGTGTCCAGCTCTTTGGGATCCCATTTGGGATTTTCTTGGCAAAAGTACTGGAGTGGTTTGCTATTTCCTTCTCCAGCTCATTTGAAGGATGAGGAACTGAGGCAACCAGGGTTCAGGGACTTGCCCAGGGTCACATAGGTAGGAAGTGTCAGGTCAGATTTGAACTCAGGAAGATGAATCTTCCTGACTCCAGACCTGGAATTTTACCACTGTGCCACCTAACTATCCTCCCCTTAAAAGTAATTATCTCTTTCATAAGGATACCTTGATTTAAGCAATTAATCAGAAATGGGTACCAAAAAAAAAATGCCTGGATACCTCCTTAAATCAGAGGCAGTTCAGTTAGGTGCAGCAGGAGTACTGTTCTGATTGGCTGATAGGGCTCAGTCCCACACTTAGGAGCTTGTTTAATAGCAAGAACTAGTTTGGTACTGCTGAGATTTTGAGAATCTAGTAATGAAGAGGAAGGCATAGAGATGCCAAGAACTGAGCTAAAAAGGCTTAATAGCACAACAAGTGAAAGGAGAACGAGAAAGGATTGGACTGTGAGAGAGAAAAGAGAGAATGAGGAGAGACAGTAGTCCTACTGTGATCTTGGAGCAAAAGATTCAGTCAGTAAACATTTATTAAGCCTATTATGTGTCAGGCACTATGCAAAGGCACTAAGGATTTTAGTTGGGACTTAAAAGGAAGTCAGGGAAGTCAGTACTAGTGGAGGAAGGAGAATATTCCATGTGTGAGGGACAGCCAGAACAAATGTCCAGGAATGAGAAATGGAGCATCTTGTTCATGGAGCAGCCAGAAGTCCAGTGTCACTGCATTGAAGAGTATGTGTCAGGACATGAAGCATAAGGAGATTGGAAAGACAGGAGGGTGCTGGATTATTAAAGGTTTTGAATGTCAAACAAAAACATTTGATTGTAGAAGCAATAGGAAGTCACTAGAGTTTATTGAGTGTGTGTGTATGACATAATTGAACCTGTGTTTTAGAAGAGTCATTTCAGTGGATGAATGGAGGATGGACTGGAGTGGGGAGAGACTAGAGGCAGGCAGACCCACCAGTAGGCTATTGCAGTAATCAAGGCATGAGGTGATGAGAGCTTGCACTAGAGTAGTGGCTGCAGTGTCAGAAGAGAGAAGGGGGTGTATTTGACAGATATTGCAAAGGAGAAATCAACAGGTTTTTACAAATAGCTTTATTCATCCTGATTCCCCTTAGATGGGTCCACCTTCTCAAGGACTGGGGGAAATCCCAAGAAAAGGGATACTCTTTTCCCAACTCTCAGATTCAGTGCTTTTCTGAATAATGAGTTTAATTTTGGACATGCTGAATTTAAGATATGTATGATCTAATCTAGTTAGAGATGTCCAATAGTCAATTAGAGATTTAAGACTGGAGATTTGGAGAAAGGTTGGGGCTAGGGAAATAGATCTGAGAATCACATGCATAGAGATCATAGTTGAATCCATAGGAGTAGACAAGATCATCAAGTGAAATAGTTCAGATGGAAAAGAAAAGGGTTGGAGATAACGTTGGGCAACATCCTTGGTTGGTGCTCTGATCTGACTAAAGATTCAGCAAAAGAGATAGTTGAATAGTCAAATATATAGGAGAATCAGGAGGGAGAAGTGTCATGAAATCCTTGAGAAATCCTTGAGAAAAGAGAGTATCAAGGAGAAGAGAATGATTGACAGTGTCAAAGGTGGCATACTCTTTATTGTTAAAATGGAAAAATAAGACTTTTACTAGCTACTTAGGAGGATCATCATGAAGTTCAATTTATACATGAATCACTATGTAGACTATTTAAGTTCCTTTACAACTCTCAAATTCCATGTCACTTACCAATGTAAGCTGCTCCATCAGTTACCATATATTTATTTCTATTTAACTTGGGGAATGAATTGTTCTTTTGTTCTTTTGTAGAGCAGGCACTCTCTCTTTCTAAATCAAAGAACTTCTGCAATAGTAAGAAAGATAAGGCAAATGAATAGAAATGAACAGGGAATATTTTTTTTGTTTCCATTCAATAAGAAAATAGTAATACATTGCAGAATATTACCAAGAGACCTTGGACATAGGTTTAAACACATTTCTGTTTCATACAAACTGCCCTCATGCTTGTATTTCCTCCTATTGATTTCCTGGGGTAACCAAAGGAGAAAGCTAACATTCATCAACTCATACTGTAATTCATAGTTTTAAGAAATAAAATGTACATGAAATCTGTTCTTTCAATGAGGAGAGGGCCAGAAGATTATTTACCTCTTAGTTTTATTCATCAAGGCATATTGGGATTAAATCAGCCTTGGGATATTGGCTGCCAAGCAATGAACTGAATGAATATTCTTACATATTGCATAAGTTATCCGAAGTGATGTTCCCATCTTAATGATTCCACCTGATTAAATGTGAGACTCATAGAGGTCATGGTATTCTGTGCAAAGGAATGAAAATTTTCATTCTGAAAAATGTGCCTGGAAGGTTTAGTTCTAAAAGCTCCCCAAGAATTTTAATTTTTAAATCACAGTACCTCTATTTTCTCCTCTAATATGACTCTGCCAAAGAGTTTTGACCCACTCTTAGAGGTATCAAATACCTGGGGACTGAGTGCTTTAGAAGGAAAGGGGCAATATGGAAATGTAGAAAGAGTATTTAACTTAGAGTTAGGAAGACCTGAGTTTGAATCCCAACTTTTACATTTAGTAGTGATCTTGGGCAACCCACCCACTTACTTTCTCTGTGTCCTCTGAACCCAGGTCCTCTGACTCTTAAGCCAATGCTCCTTCTACTTGACCACATTACCTTCAAACACACACACACACACACACACACAAACATAGTGTGTGTGTGTGTATGTATACATATATACACACATTTGTAGTTATAACATTAAAATGATAATATTATTGAGATAGGTAAGCTCATTTTGCAGTGCAGATTCTCAAAATACAATGTCATTGATAATATTGCCACTTGGAATCTTTTTTTAAGAGCTAACATTGATATTTTGTCTTTAAAACAGTAAACTGTGTTTCACAGAAGATGTTGTGTACAGTAGTAAAATTTATATTATTTTGATAAACCAGTGAAGTCTTTACTCACTTATAATGAAAATATAAAACAATGTTTATGTTCAAACATTTCAATTTCAGTGTATCAGTCAAATGATGAGCTAGGCCATTCTTGTTAAAATGGACTAAGGCTAAGTCTATCATATTTGTTCATAGCAAATTTATTCATTCATATTTTTAAAAATCTTTAACATGAGAATGTCTTTTCTCAAGTGAATAATAAATAGCTCTTTATTTCTTCCATTTCATTTGTAGGACAAGGTATTCTTAAAATAGGGAAATGTGAAAAATGTTTTATAAATATATATAAATCCATACCTCTAAATTCTCATGAATGCAATTTTGTTATTTTTATTTGAGAACTTTTTCTTTATTCAGTTTTTAAGATATATTCCCAAATTGGAAAGTTTCAAGAGGAAATTTTTGTTATAAAATAAATTTGCTTAATCTTTTTTGTCACTAAGAATAATGGCAATTTCTTCTTTTAGCTCAAAGGACCTTTGAAGTACTTTGAGAAAACTAGAAGATTTCACAATAATATGGAAGTCCACTATGTTCTGCCTCAATATTGTTACACAATTTTACAGTTTACTCTTTCATGTAGTGCTTTTTATAATGTTAACTATTTTAATAGCTTAAACAACTCTGACCCAGAACCCTCACTCATACTTCTTGATTTAAATGATTGTTTGTAAAGCATATGCAAGATATCTAATGCATGAGAAGTCAAGTCACATTTTAAACTACTGTTTGTAGATCCGTGTTTTATCCTGCTACCACCTGAGCACTTTCAGTGCAGAGTACAATGCAATGTTCCCATATTGTATGCTTTTTTTTTTTAAATTAGGAAATGGATCAGTTATATTGAAAAATTTTCTTGATATGGCATTGTGACAAATACTTTTCAAAGGATAGAATCTTCACTAACATCAATTGCATCAATACATCCCACAATATAATCAAATTAACATTTAACTATATCTGTAGTTTTATCCATTTGCAAGAAAAAAAAAGATTTTAGTTTCTCAATGAATAGATTGCAAAGTTCTACACACATGGACAAATTTCCAACCTACCATATTAATTGTATATGGAACCATTGAAAACTTCTTTGTATGGGATTGTTAAACATTATTTTGACCATCTCTGTAGTTGCAGTTTCAGGTAGCACCAATGTTTCTCTTACCAAATGAGGCTGTTTACTTTTAGCAAGTCCGTAAGCAACATAAAATGCAAGAAACCTTTTTGGTGTCACAGATGAGACTTTTGATAAAGTCATTTTTGCAACTAATTTTCTCCAGAAAACTTTTCTTGTCCTGCCAATGTATTCTGCAAGGATGCTCTCAAGATATCCTTTCAATTTATTAGGTTTTGTGCTATCTGCAGCCAAAATATTTTTTAAGGCCAATACAGCAATCTTTTTCTTTTAAGGACCTGTGGCCCTTGCTATCCTTCCCACTGCTGAACAGTTAAGATGCCGGGCATTTTTATCTACCCTGAAGCTAGAGTTTCTTTTATGTCTTGCCTTCACCAACCAGAATTTGAGATCCATGAGAACAAGGGCTGCCTTGGTTTTTTTCTTTTTGTATCCCCAGTGCTTTGCACAATGCTTGGCACATATCAAGAGCTTAAAGAATTCCTATTCATTCATTCAAAAGATAAATATTCTCTAGATTAGGTCCTTTTTCTTTGGGTTTCTATGTTTCTGCTACTTGGACTATCTGTCTTGCTTGTACCTATATAGATTGAATAAGACATTCCATTTTAAAATTATTATTATTTTTTTTAAGACTGGGTCCCCCTATATTGCCTAACCTAGAAATGTAAGGATTATTCACAAGGCCCTGCCTATACCACTCTTGATGGACAGGTGAATTTTTACCTGCTCCATTTCTGACCTGGGCAGGCTTATCTCTCATTTGATAGTATGGAGAACCTCTGCTCTGAGAGGCTCACCATATTTATGCTGAATTTAATGTAGACCTTGGATCAGCATAGCCCAGTGCAGCTCAGAATTCCTAAGCTCAAGAGATATGCCAGCCCCAACCTCTCAGAAACAGGCATTACAGACTTGTGCTATCACACCTGGCTTAAATTTAAGTTAAATTTTAGAAATTTTTAATTGAGAATCTATAACTGTTCTCAAGATATTTCATTTTTTAAGTTGAAGATAGTTTTTTTTAAATTTAGTTTATTACAATGTATTTACTAATGTCAATGAAGTTGATAAATGCATCAGATTATGGTCACTTTAACTTTTGCACAGAAATTGTTCAATTTCAAGTTTATATCCTTTACATTCCAAAGCAGCATGCAGTGCTATAACTCCTCCCGGTTTATAAATCTACCCCAACAGATGGCTGATAATTACAGTAGTAGATTATTCGTTCATTGATATCTGACACAAGTTTTACTTTTAATGTGTTTATTACTTGTATTTAATCTTATTTTACATACCTTATTAAATAATTAGTGTAACATTGTCAATTGACATGAATTTGCTGTGTTAACTTTGTACTTGTTGACTTTGAACCCTTTTTATAAACAAAAGCAGAAATGTTTAGGGAGTCAATAATTTGGGTTACTGCTTAGTATCTCCTTAGTACTTTGGGAAACTCTGTCTTAGAAGATGGTATCCATGACTTGATGTAGCTAAAAAAGCTTATTTACCTAGTGGCTAATATTTTTGTTATAAACTTCTCTATACTTAACTATACTGGTTCTTAGATGAGACACATAACCATTTTCTAGGTTTCCCACCTGTTTTGCATTTTTGTAAAACCTGCTAGAGCTTTGCTCTGCTGGCACAAATTTAAAGAACTTGAGATTATCTCCATGCTGTTAGCAAATACTCTGGAAAATGCTTTAATGTGCCTCTAGTCAGATATAATTGTCTTTCTATCAGAGATTTTATAGATTTTTTTTTTCAGAACTCCATGGAATTTGGAAAAAAATTAACAGCCTCTGGGAAGACAGTCATTCTAATACACTATTGGTACAGCTGTAAATTGGTCTATTTGGGAAAAACAAATTGGAATCATGCAAGAAAGGCGACCAAACTCTTCATACGATTTGAATCAACAATATTCCTTTTGGGTATATACTCCAATGGAGTAAATGAAAAACAGCAATAATAAACCAAAAAACCAGAAAGGTCTCACATACAAAATATTAATGACCATATTTTTGTAGTAATGAAAAACTAGAAAGAAAGAGGTATCTTTCAACAATTGAACAAAGTATAGCAGATGAACATAACAGAATATTACTGTGTAGTAAAAAAAATGCATGTGAAGAATTCAAAGAAACTTAGGAAGTTTCTTATGAACTGATACAGAATAAAGTAAGTGCAATTAGAAGGATAATATACATGAGGACTGCAACAATGTAAAAGATCATGAAAAAACTGAATTCTGAGTATTTGGAAAAAAAAACCAATAAAATTGCTGGAAAAAAACCAACATGACCCCAGTAATGTTACATAGTATTTCCCCAGATACACTATGTTTTTTCCATTTTTATCTCTCTCTCTCACTTTCCACTTTTTCCTCCCCTGGGATTTGTAACCACTTGACTTTTTACAAAAGCCCTGTGAAATTTGGTTAGTATAAATTCAGCTTGCCTGGAATATTCAGATATGCCTAATAACCAGACTAATACATGGCAAATACACTTCGACAGGTTTCTAAAGGCCATTTAAACACATTTCCCCTTAATTCATACTTGACTCTAAGGCACTTTCATATTGAAGTGACAGAGTTACTAATGAATATTACCTAGAAGAATGCAACTTAGACTCGATTCATTACCAAAATATTCATTCATTTGACTTATTTCCTTTTGTAGTAAGGCATTATTAGAAAAACTAGCCAACATCTGGACAAAGTAGAAATATACGTTCTGATGAAAGTTGGGGTTGGAATGACAAAGTAGGGTTTCAGTAAGAATCTGTCTGCTCTTAAAAGTCAAATATGGCCAAGGGGAAGAGGAATAGCCTTACCTGGTAAAATGAAATTACGCTAGAACTAATAAATTCCTAGAGCAAAGACTTATTAGTCATTGAAATATTATCATCATTTATGTTGTGGTTGACAGAAAATGGAGAGGTTTCAAGAATGATTTGTTTATTTAATTAAAACCTTGCTCTTTGGATGGCCTTGTGAAACTCACATTCATTCCTTCTTCCAACGTCCCTTTATAAAGGCAGTTTTATAGTACTGCTGGATGCCAACCAACTTCAATGCCCTCTGGATGCATCATGATTAGCTTTTCAGGCACTAAAGCATCCCCTTTCATTGACAGGCTCTTGAAGACAAGCTATCACAAAGTTCTTTGTCTACCTTCATAGAAAAACCTGCCCCCTGTAAGCAGATCAGACATTTGGGGAAGGGACCTCCTTTTCCACTTAGTCTTGCAGTCATTTCTACAATTAATGGGTTGTCTTAAGTGTGGGGCATTTTTACATTCTTTGCTTTGAGGACTAGCTATCACCAAGATAAGCGCTTAGTAATTTGCTTTAGGTAATGGAGCCATCTGTGTTTAAAGGGGTTTAAGTCGATTAAGTTGTTTGTAGAATTCAAAAGAGGTTAGAAATCTTAACCAGAAGCACTGAATGTTTCCAAACAAAATGATTGACCTGATAGGCGGCTCAGTAGAAGCTGATGATAAAAATCCTGTGCAGGAAGCAGGCTTAACATATATGGGTTAACTTCCAAGTCAGGATGAGGAGCAGGGGCAGATGATTCTCCATGTTCCCTAAATACTCTCCTGATTAGTGGTATCTGCCTCTTTTGCCCTATCCTGAGCCTGAATTGTGTGGCTTCCCTTATCTCTCAGTACATGGCATTCAAATCTGGCCTCACACACTTACTAGCTATGTAATCTCAGGCAAGTCACTTAACCTCTGTTTGTTTCAGTTACCACATCTGCAAAATGGGGATAATTATAACACCTACCTCTCAAAGTTGTTGAAATAATAATTGTGAAGCATCTAGTAAGTGACACATAAATGTTAGCTATTATTATTAATTATTTGTGAAGTACCAATACTTTAGGTTTTCTGAAAGTAGATTAAAAAGATTTTTCTAAAAAAAGAGGACTTTCTTGCTTGAATGAGAGGGAATTATGAAGCTTTCTATCCATGGTTGAACCCTCTTATCAATATAGTCATAAAAGGTGAAAATGGCCTATGGCTTTTAGAACCTGTACCAAACCACTGAATTCAAAGGTTAGACTGAGTAGGGCAGCAGAAGCTGCTAAGTTAGAGTTGGTTTTTTTGATGTGAATTTTACTTTCCCTATCTAGGACCTTCGACTGTTAGAATGATTTGACTCTAGTAAAAAAATGCCTGGAAAGTAAAGATGTTTTAGATAAATGAAAATTTTCAGATAAAATGAAAGTGATAGGAGAGGCTTCTTGGTGTTGCTCGAAGATCACTGGACTGGCAATCAGGAATCCTGGACTCTAGTCCCAACTTTGCTATTACTGTGTGATCCTGTGATAGTTATTTCATTTCTATGCACCTGGGTTTCTTCAGGTATACAATAGGGGCGATGTCAACCCAACTACCTCATAGGGCTGCTATGAAGATAAAATGAACTAATAGGTGAGGAAGGAAGAATTTTGAAGAAGTAAAATGTGGTACAAATACAGGATGTGGTTGTCATCTAAGAAATTAGGGCCGTGGCCCTCTATACATTGGCACAGTATTTCACAGTAAGAATAATCTGGTGATTAGAGTGATGAGTGATGAGACACTGGAATTAGGTTTGATGAGGGTCTCAAGTATCAAGCTATCTTTATATGAGAAGAAGAACAATGTATTAGAAAGAGGACTGACTGAATCAGAAGAGACCTGCATTCATCGTGGCTCTAGTCTGGCTCTGCCATCTATTTATTCACTGTGTGAATCACTCACAGCTGTGTAACTTGCAAGCCCCAGTTTACTCCTTTGTATAATTCACATATTAGAGTGTGTACTTCCTACTTCACAAGGCTGTTACGAGGAAAATTCTTTGGAAACAAAAGGATACAGAAATATGAGCTGTTGCTATTATCTGAAACCCAGATCCATAGTTGGGATATGTAAGTAATAGAATGGTATCTGTTTCTAGGAATTCTTACTAAGTAGTGGACAAAAGGAAAACAAAGCATCTGATAGCACCTAATAACTTTAAAAAATCATAATTTTTAAAATAAAATGTGAAAAAATATTTATAGTAGAATGGAAGATCTCTGAGGGCAGGTATTGTTCTATTTTTTTATTTCATATCCTTAGAGTTATACTTAGTGTTGGCTCCTTAATAAGTGTTCATTAAATTATATTTATTTAAATATTGCATGTCCAGTGAGCAATTGAAGTTCTTTCACTATTTTAAAAAATAATTATCATCTTATTAATCTTCCATTTGTAGGCCAGAGTAGTTCTTAGCACATAGTAAGCCCCTATTAAATGTTTGTTGATTGATTGCAAAAATGTTGGAGTAGATTAAATGAACATTCGACACACTGTGAAAAGATGCAGTAGGTCTGGTACTTACAACTTTCAAACTGCAGTTGGCAATTTCAGTGCAAATCGCTTTAAGAGATGAAACAAAGTTAAATGTGAGGGGGTCTGTTTCCTTCCAGAAACTGATGAGGAGTCGAACTTTAACTCTTCGTAAAACTAATGCTTCTCTTATTTTCCCATCCAAATCTGGCCAGTAAGTTCTGTGGAAAAACCATATATATCTTGATTATTATTATTTTGCTCAAAGTAAAACTTATTTTGGTTAAAAATAGCTATTTATTTTGTAATATTCAAAACAGTTTTGGGAACAAGTTGATTAAAACAATTCCATAAATGGATTTATCACTCTGTGAAACAAGAACTAGTCTTATCTTAAATCTTCTTTTGGAGATATATTAGCTGTACCTGCATTTATGGGACTATGTTTTTGTCCTATGGTAGAAATATAGCATAATTTGTCCCCCAGAGGGCAGGACATGTTCCTTCCCCATGGATATGTCAACAGCATATCTTGCCATCTTCTGCTATTAGCATCCTATACAAGAGGGTACATCTGCCCCTAGACTGTCATGGTCAGGATCCCTTCACTACAGCGACCTTCATCTTCCTACCCTTTCTGGAGCAATCATATTCTCTAATTAGGATTGTTTTTTGCTCTGTGGTTATCATAGTTTGCCTGAATGGAATTTGTCCCAGGGGTAAAAATTCCTGGTATGGCTATGGATGTAGTAACCAACAATATAATAACTGGGATACTAAATGGTTAGATGACTTGCTTAATGTTATATAATTTGATTTCTGAGTTGGAAAGAAATAAGAGGCCTTTTGATTTTTCACTTCAGAGTTTAATCTACTGCATCTACACTGGATCTCAGTGCTTGGGAAGCAGCAGGTGTATAGAGGAACCAATTCCTCAATGTGTCCCTGAATTCCAGCTTGATTCCCTAGAAACTTTGGGAAATTTTTCTTTTGGTGAACCCAGAGAGTCTCTCATTCTCTCATTAGTTAGATATGGGTGTTTTTTAAGGGTTAGTGAACAGGAACATTATTTGAACCTAAAAATATTTTCCCTATGCTAACAATATTTAGGTGACCAGACAGATATAATTCTATCCCAGTACTCTTCTCTGAGGAGAGCAGAACAGCCAGTCTTGTAGCCTTTTTCTTGTTCTCTTTCAGGAAGAAATAAAAATCTTTCTTGAAAAGGGATAGACTGGATTCTGGATAGATTATCTATTCATGCCTCCTTTCAAGCCACATTTAGACAAACTCATATTGCCCATGTAACCTCCATGGGCAATGCACATACACTTTATATATCTATCATTTGAAAAATTCATTTTCTGGTGAAAATGTTTATTACCCTATAATAAAACTAACAGGAAATTTGCAGGTTCTGGGTTAATTAGAAAATTAAAAAATAGATATGAAAAAAGTCATATGAAATCCTTAATCCAAGGAAATTTATTTTGGGATTCTGCTTTCCAAGAGAAAAAGGCCTATATTCCTACTCTCAAAACTTAACATTTAATTTTGCTCTTAACTAAACTGATAATCTAATGTATTTGTGGCATCAAACTTTGAATATGTCCAGGAAGAAAGTAAAACTGAGAAGGCCCAGTGTGTGGACACCTATCTACTTATTCATGCAATGATTTTTTCAAAGAGTTTGGCATAAATTGTATTCCTAAATTTAGTCCATGTATTTGCATGCTGAAACAATGAATTATTGAAAAACTTCTCTATTTGCAACACATTGAGACTCTGTGTCTCCCACAGAGGGACAGATAGATTTGATGAGAACTTTTTTTAAAGCTTTTTTTGTCCTTTAGGCTAAAAATATCTATATGAAAATACAGATTTTGATGGAAGTTGCACCAAATCACATAAAACTATCTCCCCTTTCAAGGCAAAGCTTCCAAGATTTACTCAGGGGCAGCCTATCCCTTAGAAACATTTCAACAGATAATTCTAAATTTGGGGACTATCACCTCTTGCTGTGACATCCCTCATTCTTGTTCAGTTTGGTCTTTTAACTACAAAGAGTTCACAGTTAGATCAGAGGGAAACATGTTGATACCTTCTGCAGAGAAAGATCCTGGTTCCTAGAATGGTTCTGCTTAGAGGGCAGGTCCTTGTGGACAAATCACTGCAAATATTCCAGATTCTCATTTTACTAAACTCAATATAGTCAATACAGTAGTACTGTGTCTAAGGCTACCTTTCATACATTTCTTCTTAAGTAATTTCATGGCCCTCATTTAACAAGATCCTAACACAGAATCCAGGCACTCACCTTTTGGTGCTTGTGTTAGAGACAGGGAGGTAATCCATTACAGCGATGAACACAAACTCCTTAGCATCGTCAATGACACTATAGATGGCATCTATGTCAAAGCTCCTATTTTTAGGGCAAAAGACTTTAGGAGAATTCTGTGAAGATATAAAGATCAAATTACTGAAGTAGAAAAATATGTAATTTAGGACTTTTTCCCTTTTCCATTTTTCAGGAGCCTACTCTTACAAATTTTGGTAATGGCTGATTCATTTAGTTTGGCTAATCCCAGATCAGATTTTCATTAGTCGACTTCGGATAATGTTATTGTAGGTATTTGATCCCTTGGAGAAGAGGGTCTACTACCAGACTCACCAGGGCTATATGAAGTGAGTTTGTACTAACGAGGACATAAAAATAGACTTAAGCTACATAAAAACGAAAAAAAAAATGTAGCTATCTCTTGAAAGGAGCAAAAAGAATATTTGTTTGGAACCCAGATGTTCAGACACATATCTCTGCTAGTCTATATCCAGGGCTCTTAACTAGGGTGAGGCAGTCAGGGCTTTCTCTATGGTGTTGATATCCAGAAGGTGCATTTTTTTTCTGACATTAGTTTGGAGAGATCATCCTCCCTGAGCCTGACCACCTAGACTGCATCCCTTGAACTCAACACATCTACAAAAGCTCATTAGAAACTTTCCCCCCAACACATTGGATTGTGGGGCCTCTTCCATTACGCCATCCTTTGGACCCATACAAACTTCTTTTTTCTCCCCCTAGTCCAACAGTATTTTCCTAACCAAAGGTAATTTTTAAAAATGGAATAGGCTTTTAGTGCCCTCTTTGGTTGGCATTTTGGGGCTAGAGGGCAATTATAGAAGTAGCCACAAGACATTGTACTGACAAGAGTACAGAGCCTTTACCTCTCTGCCTTTACTTCTTGGATGGATGGATAGAAGAGATATTGCAGGGATTATGTTTACAAGAGGTGAATGAAGAATCAAAGATAACACCCAAATTTCAAGTGTGAAAAACTGTGTCACTGGCACAGGAAGAGAAACCAGTGAAAGAGACAGAGAAAGAGTAGTCAAAGAAGAGCCAGGAGGTTATGGCATCAAAGATATCAAGGGAGGAGAAAATATGAATATATCTTGCTGTAATGGGAATGGAAATGTGTAGATCTTTCCTGCCTCTTAATGGACCTAAGGGGGAGTTTGAAGATCTCCCCTGCTTTGAAAGTAAACTCTTCCCCCTAATAGGCTGAATGTAGTCACATGGAGCTTGTGGTGAGAGGAGTTTGCTGAAGGGAAGCAGCATCTGCAGGAAGCTGGTAGTCAGAGCTAGTGAGACAGTGGGGGAGAGAGAGAATGCTCATTAAGGAGACAGAGAGGTTTGTGAGTAAATATTGATTTTGTATTGGTTTGTGGGAAGGCTGAAGGATGCTATGGCTCTCAGCATTATTATGACTTCTGAATATCTTTGGTACTATGATGGAATCAGCTTACTAGTTTTGGGATTCGGTTTTCTGGTGTCTAAATAAATACTTCAGTTCTATCTTCTATCTGGAGAGAGTGGTATATTTTGTGATTAAACATCATGTGATACTTATAGTCACAGTCTTTATTGTGATCGTGGGTGCTGTATATATTACATTGGTGCTACACTAGCACAGTGATATTTAGAGTAAAACCATAATGGAGGAGGGGGTGTTCTTTTATATGCAATCTATGACTTTCCAAAGCCTTTAATTTCATTAATAGAAGATCTCACTGCACTGTTCTCTACAAAGCATACAACAGAAATGTGGCCCTTTTGGTTAATGATGATTGCTAAAGTGGCTCCAGAGCCAGAGTACCACTGCTCAAACATGGGAAATGTAACTTGCAAGTTAATCAGAGAATAGGCACTCAAATTGTCTTATTAGTAATCTTCCTGGGTTTTCTAAATGTTCTTTGTATTATCTTTTAATATCAAAGTAGAAAGAAGAAAAAAAAAAGTGAAAATGACAGATACTGGTCTAGGTAAAAATGCTGTGATTGGCTTTTCCCAATCGACTGTTTCCCTGGAAGCTCACTTCTAAATCAATCCAGGCATCCTGCTTCCCAGTACTCATCAATGGCCTGTATCTACTATGCTGGACATTAAAAAGTTCTCTTAGCACTTGCACCACCAGGTTTCCAGCTCACTTCCAAACTTGTTTCTGAATTTTAAAGAGCTCTTTTCCAGAGCATCCTTTTCAAATCACAACCATGTTGTTATTTGGAAAAAAGCAATCCAAACAGCACTTTAATGAATTTCTCTTCAGATTCACTAAGTTCTACTCAGTGTCCTACCTCACAAAATATATTTTAGTCTAAATGACTTTGATGGGTGATTGATTTGGATAATAAACAAGAAGAAATGAAATCCACCTCCTACCTAGCTCAATCAAAACAGACCTTGAGCCTAGTCCTTGTCTTGGAAGACAAAATATAGACTCTGGAGGGCTGTAAAACACATGCAAACACAGTGGGAAAGAAGTTCAATCACTATTGCTATTGCCTAGTTTCAGCAAAAAATGTAACGAAAATAAAATAAAATCCTTTCCTCCAAATTAAGAGAAAGGATATGATTATATATAGTCAGCAATCTATTCAGGAAAAAGAAAAACTTGAAAATAAGAACAAAAATAAAATTAGCCCAACCCACAGCTTCATAGGAATTTTTAGCCCCAAACATCAAATACTGGGAAGTTATGTTATTTTTCTGGCATTTCCAAATGTGGAGCTTTTAAGTATTTGCATTCTGTAAACTCTTGCTAGGGACAATATCTCACTAAAACCAGAGCACAGGGAACCATTTTGAAATGTTCCACAAGTATATTGCATGAAAAATTCTTTTTTGTTGAATCATATGGCATGTCTAATACATTGTAGACACAACAGAAAATACTTATTACTAATAGCAGCCCAGAATTATTGATGTGTAAGGTACAGGGGTATTTGTCAGTAGGCTATTCATTCATCACATCTATAAATCTCCAAGGATTTTAGCTCAGATGTCAGAATAAACTGATTTTAATATATGTATTATGATTTTAAAAAACCTGACAGTGAAAAACTGAAGAAAAAAAAAAGGAAATCCTCTATAGATAGATGAGACTTTCTCATAGGGGAATTTGATAAAAAACAATCTTGAAATTTGTCCCATCTTGAAGGTATGAATTCTGCAGAAGCAGCCTCAGAAATCCAGGAGTTCCATTAAATATAATTTTCCTTCTAGACTTTTATTTTGCAATAACAGTTTTTTTTCTTTTGCTGGAGAACTTAGAATGTAAACTTATGACATCATCTCTCAACTTTAGCTCTTCTTGTCCAAATGGGTAATTTTACTGACATATGGAATTTCCAAGGTAGAAACTCTATCAATGCAGATAGGCAACTTAGAGTCCTGGACTCTAAGGCACTTAAAGAGGTTGTAACAGAGAAAGAGGTTAATGTCAAAGAATATGTATAACAGAATAGTTAGAAATGACTATTTACGGTGAAAACTGTCTTTATCATTTATTTTGACCACATAATGTTCTAGGAGATAGCACATGGTCTCAATGGCCAAAAAAGGCTGAGCTAGTATATTGGGGCAGCTAGGTAGCATAGAAAATCAGGAAGACTCATTCATGTGAATTCAAATCTAGCCTCATATACTCACTAGCTATGTGATCCTGGGCAAGTCACTTAACTCTGTTTGCCTTCAGTTTCCTCATCTGTAAAATAAGCTGGAGAAGGAAATGGCAAACCATTCTAGGATCTTTGCCAAGAAAACCCCAAATGGGGTCATGAAAAGACAGACATGATTGAAAAATGATTGAACAACAATAAAAGTGTAGTGTGAAGTCTAGTAAGGTAGGGCTAGAACAATTAGTGGTCAGTTATTAGTTTGAAGACCAGCTTAGATTTAACGCCTAAAAAGAGACAACAACATTCAAATAGAAACATATTTATATGTATTTAAGTAGCCCATTTACAATGATATTAAATAACAGTTAAACCATATGATCAAGAAATAATCAAAAAGCAAAAAAGACTTGAGGGGTAGATCTAGATCTAGGTTAACTGTTTGTACATTCATTTTAATGCACAATAAATACATTAGGAGCTCAGTACAGATCTTATGATAATGATATCAACTCACCGACACAAAAGCCTGAGACTTTGTTTCATTCAACTGAAGTTGCAATTTTTTTTGATTGTCATACACTCCATACAACCTCTTTGACCAAGTTTGAGGCACTCTGCTCTTATATCTTAGCGAGCTATACAAGGCAAATATCCTTTGTAAATCTAGGACCAGACAGCTGCAGTTGTAAAAAATGACACCAAGTTCTTTCATCTGTGAAATTAAAATGAAAGTCATTAATGGTGGCACTATCTTTCATAGTCTATTTGAATAAGAAATAAGTTTGAACTTCATTGTTTTCTTCTACCTATTGTCATTCAGGAATATAAAAATAAACAAGATTAATATGTAAATGATATGAAAATGTACAAATGTACAGTGATACATAAATACATAAACAAAAATAATAAATTACAAAAAAGCCTCTTGAATATTCAAGCGGCTACACAGACAAGAAAAGTAAGCTAAATTAAAGTCTCTGTTTAGCCTTATCATCTGTGACTTGAAGTAGATAATTTGTTCTTTTTCCTGAGGTATCAGTTTTTAAAGACTAGACCAATTGTTTAAAGATGCACATAAAGCCCTTTGTTATGCATATGAATGCTGAGTGGAAGGTTTGGCAATAGTCTAGTGTCTAAAAGGTTATAATCATTAAAACCTCTTGTATTTGCCAACAAAGAACTCAATACCAGATTTTGTGTTGTACCCAACTGGAATTCTTGGCTTTATATGGGCTATGACAGAGAAATTCAATAATTATTTGAATGGAGCTATATTTAAGGTGAGGATGGCTTATATTGACTTATGTTTTCACCAGTATCAACTTGGATGCTGCCTGATGGAGAAAAATAGTAATACTAACCAATTATGAGATTAATATGTCCATTGAACATGAAAGTAGATGCTCATGTTCTATTCCAAAGTCTCTGTGATCAGTCAGTTAACAAATATTTATTAAGTACCTATTATGTTCCAGGAACTATGATAGGCACTGGGGATAAAATAAAACTATTCTAGGCACTAGGACAAAAGTGACCCATCCCCTGCACTCTATTGAGGAAAACATGTGGCTGTGAAGCTATAGTGGTACTCATGGAAGGAATGAGGATTATCTGTCATACCCAGTTACTTGGTTACGAGACAAATGAAATTTTAGCTTAAAGTTCTGGACTTCCACCAGGGTACAATTAGCACATGTGAACTTTGTGTCATTGTGTCACAGTTGTCCATGACCAATGGATGAGTAGAAAATGGTTGCTAAAGGGGGCCAGGAAGTGATACCAAGAAGTGAGGAAGTGAATGTAGGCAAGTCAAGCTTCATTTCCAAAACAACACAATTTATTTTATAGCTCCAACTCCTCATAAATCTTCCTCCTACATTTCCTGAGAAAGTCATTAAGCATTCATTAAGTGCCTACAGTATGCCAGGCACTGTGCAATGCACTGGGTATACAAAGAAAGATTAAAAAGATAGTTTCCACTATCAAAGAACTCACAGTCTAATGAAGTAGATAACACGCAAACAATTAGGTACAAATTATAGACAGTATAAACTGGAGAAAATTTAGATGGGAAAGACACTAGGGGGATCAGGAAAAGATTCTTGTAGAAAATGAGATTTTAGCCGGGACTTGAAGAAAGTCAGGAAACAGAGTATTTCAGGCATGAGAGACAGTAGAAAGTACATAAGTCTAGAGATGGAGTGCCTTCTCTGAGGAATAAATACTAAGGAGGCTAATACCCTTTGATGAAAGAATACACAGGGGTGCCTAAGATATAAGAAGATTGGAAAGGCAGAAAGGGACCAGGCTGTGAAGGACTTTGAATTCCAAGAAGGATTTTATATATGATCCTGGAGGTGAAAGGGAGCCACTAGGCATTTATTGAATGGGTCAGGGAGTGACATATATTTTAGAATTAATTTGACATCTGAGTGAAAGATGAACTGGAGAGGGGAGAGACTTGAGGCAGGGAGACCAACCAGTAGGCTATAGCAATAGTCCAGGTATAAGGTGATGAATGCTTCTACCAAGATGGTGGCATGTCAAAGGCACAAAAGAGATAGACACACACATGATTTTCTGAAGCTAGAATTTGAAGGACTTGGCATTGGTTATGGCAGGTGAGGCAGTGAAGTATTGAGAATGACACCTATATTGTAAGCCTGGGAAGGTGGTGCTGCTTCTATGAGGAAGAATTTAGAGAAAAGCTAATGAGTTCAGTTTTGGACATGTTGAGTTGAAGATGTCTAACAGATAGTTGGAGGCACAAGTATGAAGGTTAAGAGAGAGATTAAGGTGGGATAGGCAACTATAAAAACATTAGCATAAAGATGATAATTAAATCCATGGGAGCTGATAAGATCACCAAGTGAAATAGTATAGAAGGAGAAGAGAAGAGGTCCCACTACAGAGTCTTGGGAGTTGGCAGCGGGGAAGAGGTTCCCTTTAGCAGCCATGACCTAGATGAAGATCTAGCGAAGATATTGAGAAGTAAGAATCAAACAGGTGGGAAGAGAACCAGGATAGAGCAGTGTCATGGAAACCTAGGGAGGAGAAGTATCAAGTTGAAGAGGATGATGATCAACTATGTCAAAGGCTTCAACAAGGTCAAGTAGGATGGAGAGACATGTTTGGATATCTTTGTAGGTAGAAGGGAAAGCTTTCAGTTTCCAACTCATTGACCCTAATACCCCCTGGACCTCTTATTTAGATTCATTTTTATATTCTTGGATTGTTTTGTTTTCTTTTTTGTTCTTTGCTTCAGGGAACACTTCCCTTCCCTCTGCCCTCTGCCCTCGCCTCCCCCACCCCCACCCCCAGTCACTGGAAAGCATGATAACATTCTTTCAGGCTTTTTATTCTCTATTCTACCAGGAAGGTAGAAGGTAGTGAATAGATAGATGTTGATTGCCTGCAGCAGAAATGCACACGTGGCATAACCAGTTACTGCAATAGTTCCCTCACCCTTTCTACTGGCTAAAGTTGAAAGCCTTTTCTATGTGTGGTTTCTCCTCATCGTGCCTGATGCTAATGTGTGTTTAAAACTGTTTGTTGAAGAATTAGGTAAACTTGTGGTCATTTGACATCATTTTCATGGCTAGTTCTACCCATGAAAAGTTTCATAGCATAGTGGATAGAGCATTATAATTAGGAGACCTGTATTCATATCTTGCCCCTTAGACTTTTACTAGTTGTGTGACCATGGATAAGTCCTTTTACTCCTCAGTATTAGTTATAAAGGACAGTCTAGACAAAACAAAGAAGGAAATACAACAAAATAATCTAAGAAGATAAAGAAGAATTCACACCAGGGGCCCAGAGCTATGAGGGTCAAGAAGTTGTAAAGTAAGTTTTCCTATTACTTACAAACATGTCTCTGTCTCCCCCCATCCTCAAAAAATCCTCACTTGATCCATCCACCCACCCCCATCCCATATCTCTTGAAGACAGACTCAAAGATGAGAATAGATACTACTTATTGCATAGGGCAGTTATGAGTAAAGTATTTTGCAAACCTTAAAACACTATATAAATGTGGATTGTTATTATATGGCTCTTCTGGACAACTGAGTTGTGTATTTCTTCCTCCTTTACAATCTGAGTTCATAAGGCTACCCTAGACCATGGAACCACCTTCAGTCATGTTATCTATCTTATGTTATCCCTTCTAGATTGAATACAGGGCCCACTCTGCTTTCATTAGAGTGCCCACTGACATGGGTACATTAATATTAAACTTTCACTAATATGGTCTTAGTTTGTCAGATTGTCTCCTTAATAAAATACTGTCAGAGACTCTGCTTGAATTTGGTTCTTTGTATAGTTTGAAGTCAAAATGAGGGTTGTGTCAAATAAGGTAATATTTGTACAGGACTCTTAGCACAGTGCCTGGCATGTAGTAGGAACTACATATGTTATTAGTAATTAATTGTAATTATTTTACATAAGAATTTTTTAGATGATATATTATTTACTCTGACTATCAAATGAGGAGGCAAGTTTTCAAGTGTGGTATGGATAACTGCTTGACCTTTTTAGGAGGTGAAGAGAGATAAGTGGGAGTCTCAGATCTCAGGGTGGAAAATATCCTTCAGCTGCCAGAGTTCAGGGTTGGTCTCCTAAGGAATGTTTCTAGTGCAGAGTGCAGTGGAGTTTTAAATGTCACACTACAGAATGTTCCTTTTCACTCTTTATCAGTAAGAGATATTTGCCACATCCTAATATTTCATCCAAAATGTTGATTTCTTTTTTTCTTGAAAGTCCCTGGAGAATTTCCCTTCTTTAATTTCCTTTCATTACCTTAATTTCATCTTATCTAAATGTCAATTATTATCTCAGCACCTTTTTTAAAAAAAAATCCGACACAATCCCCATCTCCTTGGGATGTTAATGTCTTCTAGCTACTTGAAGAGTTATGGGGTTGTCTAGCTAACTTACCAATACATTTATTTACCTCTTTCACCCCCAACTAAGAGACATTTTCTATATTCATGCCTATTCATACTCAGAAAGGAACCTGTCATGATGAATCCTGGGAAATGAAATGTTCACCACTGAACTTGAATATTCTCATTAGTGAGGAGAAAATAAAATCATTTATTTGCATTGTGGGAGAGAAAGGGAAGGAAGAATGGGAACCCTGAAGGGCTGTCTTTATAGTTTTGCTATCTTTGTTATACCACTGATAGGTAAGAGCAGGATCAGAAAACACACATCTCCAACTCCTGGTGGGTGTTCTGTTTTCTTGTTCAGCAAGATGCACTATTTGGAGAACAAAGGAATATTCAGTTTGACTTAAGTGTAAGGTATTTGGTGGGCACTAGCATGAGAAAAGCTGGAAAAAAAGGGTGGTGCTAAATTGTGTAGGGTCTTGAATAGGAGGCAAAGTTTTCAAAACTTTACTAGGTAGGGAATAGGGAGTCATTGAAGATTTTTGCACAGAGTAATGACATAGACATATCTAAAAATAAGAAAAATTAGTTTGTGTAGTGGTATAAGATTTGGGAATAGGGAGAGAATGGAGGCAGGAAAATCCATTAAAAGGCTGTTTCTATAGTGCAGGTTAATTAATGAAGTGAGAATAAAGAAGTGGGGAGAGATGAAAGATATTATAGAGAAATTCTTTGCCTATATTGCTGCAAGAGCAGACTAGCAGAACAGAAAGTAGAAGATACTGATTATTTAGGGTTTTACTAAGGATTAAATCTCATATTTATAAATAAACCTCTTTAGAAATAGTGATAATGGGAAAAAGCAGAAAACCTTTGATTCAGAGAACTTACACTTCCAAATACCGAAAATACAGGAAAGGACTTCATTTCTGACTTATTGGTGGGTGTATTTTTAAAGCTGCCTTTCAAATAAAAAACAGAGGTTACTTATATAATCATCCTGTTATTCAGGCTCTACTGACTAAAGTCTTTGACTTCTAGTATAACTCTAATAATTCTTTCTCTCAATTTCTTTATGATTGTGTCTCTATATGTTCCAGACTTGAGTATTCTGACCAATGTCACTGATTTTATAGAATCATAGGAATTAAAGCTGGGAGTCAAGTAAATTATTCCCTTATAATGTAGATATGACTTGATCATTGTCACTAAGATAGTAAGCAGCAGAGCTGGGATTTGAACTAAGTAGCTAGGTGGTGCATGGGATAAAGTGCCAGCCCTGGAGTTGGGAGAACCTGAGTTCAAATCTGGTCTTGGATACTAGCTGTGTGACTTTGGGCAAGTCACTTAAACCCCTTTGCCTCAGTACTCTCAACTGTAAAATGAGCTGAAGAAGGAAATGGCAAACCACACCAGTATCTCTGCCAAGAAAACCTCAAGTGAGCACTAAAAAATGACTGACTGATGAGTTTGAATTGTTTCTTTTACTATAGCACACTGGACAGCTCCGGTAAAAAAAAAAAACAAAAAACCTTACTTGGAAAGTAAAAGTGAAGTAGAAATAAAAAAGAAGGGAAGGGAAAAGAGGGCACAGTTAGATGAAGATCAAGTAAAATTATTAGTTGGTCACTTCTTTCAATACATTCAATAGAAAGACCATTTCTTTAAACCTTTCTGTGCCTTAGCAAGTATAAAGAATTTCTACCTAGACAAATTTCTGTCCATGTACGTTGACCACATCTGTGTTGTCAAGGGAGTAGCTGTACACTGACCTCATGACAGTCATGGACATTTGATATTTTTCTGTGCAAATGGCACAGAAAGTAGCTCCTTACAAATTAGTGACCAAGACTTCCTTTAAAAATACAGACATGGATGGAATGCCACCAAAGTAATGATGTTCCCCTGAGCCACATTGCTAGACTACAAAGAGGTCTTCCCATAAGCACTTTATCTCCCTTTTGTCAGTCCAACCTCTTCTACAACCACAGATAAGGGATCTAGTTTAGGAATACTAGCTCAGAGACAAGCTACCTTGTATCTGTGTAAGGGAGTTAGATTTTCATAAATCTAATCGCAGGGAAAAAAAAACTCCTCAATAAACAGATCAGCAAACTAACAATAAAAAGTGTGGTCATGCCAGATATTCTTTCTGAGGCCTGAATGAGTCCCTTGATTGAATCAGAAAGGAAGAAAAGGTTCTCTGATGTAGAGTGACGGTCATGCCTCCAGATGAACTATAAAAGTCAGTTCTGTGAGTCTGGAAGACAAGAAAAGAATACAGCTCCTGATAGGACAAAGAAAAGAAATATGATTTAGGAGAAAAGGAAGTTATAAGAAACCAGGAAGAGCGGGGAGGAAAGTAGAAGTATAAGCAGAATTAACAACTACAAAGAAAAAGGAAAGAATTCTGGGCGCAAAGCTGTTTGGGTCAATAAAGCACGAGTCGTTTGGACCTTTAAGACTTTTTCCTCTGGGCATGGCAAAAGCTGGTATAATTTTCTTTATTTCAAGTATTTACTTTTTTTTTTAAATAGTGTTTGCCATTGACTTTTGCTAGTCAGGGTGTACTTAGTGGGAAGGCAGTGAGGAAAAGGCAACTGAAGAGGAAACACACCCATGGAAGAGAGAGAAGGATATATCTAACACTGAAGTATTTTGCCAGAAACATTCTCTGGCTAGGGGCTCAGGGCTAACAAAAGGATAAAGAGAATTAGAGCTCTGGATATTTATTTCCTTGAGTGGAGGAGTGAGTGCTTATTCTAGGAAACCCATTTTAGCAATGAGTCAGTAGGGGTAGGGAAATAGTAAGTAGTTGAAAAACTCTGATAATAACTAACACTGTTACATATCCTACACAATTTCAGATTAGGAGGCAAGCTGATATCCTTAGAGATATTACCAGCAAATGCTGACTTCTTACCCCAACAGTTTCACTGCCCTGAATCCCTGAGTTGTGATAATGCTTTGACTGTAATGATTTTTGTTTTAAAACAGGACAAGCACTTGATGGGGGGGGGGGGGCGGAGAAGAAAGTTATGTGAGGAAAATATTTTTCTTGTTTTTCTTCTCAAATATTCTTTTGGGAGAAGGTTGTTAATGGAACAAGAAAGAATGTGTGAATAAAAATAAATTATTTTAAATCACTAACACAAAAAGAATCAACTATTGCTACAGATTCCACAAAGATTTTTCTAACAAGAGAAAGCCTGAGTTTAGTTGTTGCCATTGATTAAATATATTGAGCAATAGGTTGATGGACTACAATGGAAAGAATGGTAAACTTGGTTTCAGTCCTTTATGTCTCAGAAGTAATCTGAGTTAGTATAATTGAAGTTCAATTTATCACCAACAAATCAGTCTCCAGTTCATTTTTTTCATGATTATATAGCAACGTGAACAAGTATTTCTCTAATCTCCTTGGCAAAGGGAAAAAGGACTTGCAAATGCAAGCAACTCAATTTCCAGCTAATTTCTATGCTGTGCTACTGCAAGAAATATAATTACTGTGATGTCTAACTTGATTTTCTTTCAGCCTGAAAGGTGAGATTTTGGTTTCTTGAGATGGAAAACAAAAAGAATGATTCTTAGTTGCTCCAAAGCACCTCAGATCTATGCTCTTTTCCTTTCAGAAATACTTTGTACTTTGTTTTCCTCTCCTTCATTCCTACAGGGAGGCATTTGCCCCATTTAATTTCTTTTTTGTTCATATTCTGCATTTGCCAAGTAAGGATCATGTTTGTGACGTACCAGCACATTGATGTGGTGAGCTTTGATGATAGCATTTTCAGCAATACTACATTTTTCACAGGCATCTTAAAATTTCAAAGAATATTCAATCACTTGGTAGCATTTCCTCCTGGCTAGGAAGATTCATACCCTATATTCCTGGAGATTTTCCAAGAAAGGGGACAGGTAGGTAGTTGAGTGGATAGAGTACCTAGAGTTCCTGGCCTAAAATCAAGAAGACTCATCTTTCAAAGTTCAATTTTGGCCTCAGACACTTGGTAGTTGTGACTCTGGTCAAATCACTTAACCTCATTTGGCTCAATTTCCTCATCTGTAAAATGAACTGGAGAAGGAAATGGCAAATCACTCCAGTATCTTTTCCAAGAAAATCTCAGTTGGGGTCATAAAGAGCACAATAGGACTCAACAACAACAACACAAAATGAGCTGGAGAAGGAAATGGCAAACCACTCCAACATCTTTGCAAAGAAAACTCAAAATGGGGTCATGACGAGTTGAACGTGAATGAAATGACTGGACAACATTAACAAATTTTTTTAAAAAGGCAACTTAATTAGACATACAAAGAACCCGAGATATTGAGAGGTTTGTATGAGAAGAATCTACAACATTTAGAGCCTGAAATGGAGCAAAGCTGAATAGTTTTCAAGTTCTTTTCAGAACTTTAAAGTTTGTTCTACTTCTGAGCAGGTCAAAAATCATTCTGGAATCTACCTCCTCTATCAGCTCCTCATCCCCCCCAAACTCTTTTCTTCCACATTGACTCCCTTCCCACTTTCCTTTCCCTCTCCTTGAGAGTTGAGGGTAAATAAGATGAGACAGATTTATTCCAGTTTGTTTTTTCTCTGCATCTCATGCCCTATCTGGGTTATAATCTCAGTTCTCTTCTGACTCACTGTCTGGTGTTGCATTAGCCACGTGGCCTGCCTGTATTTCAGTGTTGGGGTTTGTTAAACGGAGTGACTGCCCTAGTTGTCACATAAGGATGTTGACTGGGAAAGAGTTCATACTTCTTCCTCCTTCTTTTTCTTATCCAAAAAAGATAATAGCAAAGATAAAACAACAGAGGAAACAATTTTTTTTTTTTTTAGGGACTGGAAAGTTTTTTGGTACTCTTTATAAAGCTAATCTAGTTATCAGAGGTAGCAGAGAAACCCTGAAACCATCTAGAAAGGCCTGGAAATGCAGGAAATTTTTCAGAAAGAATATTCTTCTCCTTTTTCTTCCCTTATCACTTCGCTTATTATAATGCAAAGTGTGGGATTCTCAGGAGGATTATCCACACAAATAGTGTTTATAGAAAATATTTCCTATTTGTGTCATTACTTAGCAGCAGCTGAAGAAACAAAGGCAATGAAAGATCATTTTTAAAGAGCTCTATACACAGATTGTCTCCTCTCCTTCTATTCAGCTTTGGAAATAATCACCAGCTGTTAAAAATGGACCAAATGTTAAAATAGATATTCTAGTTTGGGTCAGTATTGGGCTCAGTTTCTTCATCTGTAAAATGAGCTGGAAAAGGAAATGGCAAATCACTCCGGTAGCTTTGCCAAGAAAACTCCAAATGGGTCTCAGATCATCAGACACGACTGAAATAAATGAACAACAACAATGTGCAATTTGAATCATCTAGCCTCAAGGACTACAAAGAGATTAAAGGCATTTGGGGGAATTTGCTAGAAACATTAGGTCCTGAGTTATAAGTCTGTCTGTCTCTATACACACACATTCATCACCCCCTTCCCCTCCTCTATGTATATACATATTTATATCCATCTATCTGTAACTCCTCAATATCTTGGAGAGATACAGCAGATGCCCAATCCCAAGAGAAAAGTCCATCTTTTTAATATCAACATTCTACTAATGCTAGAATACAGCTGTGAATCATGGAATGCTACAGTATCTCTCTATACACATGCATATGTATCTGTCTATCTATTCCATGTACATTTTCTTCCTCATTAGAATGTGAGCATCTTGAAGGCAGGGAGTACATTTTTTTCTTCCTTTGTATCGCCAGTGCTTAGCACAGCACCTGGCATGTATTAAGTGCTACATAAATGCTTAATGATTGACTATAAATTCATTTGTACAATAATTTGCATACAGCTATACATAGTTTACCTCTGGTTACTGTCTTCTTAGGTCTTTGGTCTTAAGAGAAAACAAAATCAGTGCTTTTAAGGGCACTGTTTATTGTCTCTTTTATATTTTTAATATCTTTATTCTCATTATTCTAAGATTCCCACACAGGTGATTTGGGGCATAGAAAATGGCAAGGAGATCAAAGAGGGCTGAAAGCAGTGGCAGAAGAAAAGGGCCAAGACAGCAATTGGGGGAGAATAACTAGGTAGTACAGTAGATATAATGTTGGACCTGGAATTGGGAAGACTTGAGTTTAAAGCTGCCCTAAGACATCTACCAGCTGTGTAATCCTGGGCAAGTTATTTAACCTTTGTTTGCCTCAGTTTTCTCATCAATAAAATGGGGAGAATAATAATACCTACCTTCTAAAAAAAAAAAGAGTTTGTAAAATTAAGCAGCACACAGTAAAGGCTTAATAAATACTTATTCTCTCCCTACTTGATAATGAAAACAATTTTTTTTGGCCATTATAAACTGATTTTTACTTTAACATCTATTTCATTCTTACAACAATCCTTTAAATTTGGTAGAAGATCAAAGACATGCAAAGATCCCCTTGTATTAGCCTCTTCCATCACTACTGATACTCATTTTATCCCCTTAAAATAAAGACTTTCAGTTTTTGGTTTTTTTAAACATGGCTACTAGAAATGAACTCTTAACTAGATCCATAGCAGTTGATGGCCTTCAAGGAAACTAGGACAAGGATATTTAGAAGAGAAGTGCCTGGGAGGCATGATGAAGTTTTATTTATCTCCTCATGTCTTTTCAGCACTGGGTTGTCTGAAAGTAAGTATGTAGACTCTTGGGAAGATACATTTCTTTACTACCTCAGCATCAGATAATAGAATTCCAAGAGATCATATAATCAATCCATCAACCAACAAGCATTTAGACACCTACTTCATTCCAGGTACTTTCTAATCAAAACAAAAATGACACAATGTCTTCAAGGTGATTGTAGACCATCAAGGAAGAAATGTTAATATACAAGTATATATACATGTATACATGCATATTATATATTTCATATAACACAAATAAGACAACTTCTTGAGAGGAGACACTTAAAACTGGGGAGATCAGGTAAGGCTACATGTAGGAAATGGTACATGAGCTGTTGTTTTGGTCAGTTATGTCTGACTCTTCATGACCTCATGGACTATAGCATACCAGGCCCTTCTATCTTCTACTATCTCCTGAACCCTGTCTGATCTCATGTTCATTGTTTCCATGACACTATCTATCCATCTCATCCTCTGCTATCCCCTTTCCTTTTGCCTTCAATCTTTCCTAATATCAGGGTCTTTTTCAATGACTCCTTTCTTCCCATTATGTGGCCAAAATATTTAAGCTTCAGTTTCAGTATTTGTCCTTCCAGTGAATAATCTGAATTGATTTAACTATTGACCAATTTGATCTCCTTGCTGTCCAGGAACTCTCAAAAGTCTTCTCTGGCACCAAAATTTTAAAGTGTTGATTTTGTGGCACTCAGGTTTCTTTATATTCCAATTCTCACAGCCATAAATAACTACTGGAAAAACCATAGCTTTGACTATACAGACCTTGTTAAAAAGGTGATGTCTCTGCTTTTTGGTATTCTGTCCAGATTTGTCATAGTTTTCCTTCCAAGGAGCAAGCATCTTTTAATTTCATGGCTGTACTCAGTATCTGCACTGACTCTTGATTCCAAGAATTGAAATCTGACACTGCTTCCATTTCTTTTACCTCTGTTTGCTAGGAAGTGATGAGACTAGTTGCCATGATATTAATTTTTTTTAATGTTAAGCATCAAACTAGGTTTTACATTCTCCTCTTTCACCCTCTTCAAGAGCTTCTTAATTCTTTAGCTTCTGCCACCAGAGTGGCATCATCTGCTTATCTGAAGTTGTTACTTCTTTCTGGCAACCTTAATTCTGGCTTTTGATTTATCCAGCTTGGCATTCCACATAATGTATGCTGTATGTAAGTTAAATAAGATGCCATCATACAATCTTGGTGTATCCATTTCCCAATCTTAAACCAATCAGTTGTTCCATATTCGGTTCTAACTGTTGCTTCTTGGCCCACATACAAGGAGACAGGTCAGATGATCTGGTACTCCCATCTCTTTAAGGACTTGTTGCATTTTGTTGGTGATCCACACAGTCAAAGGCTTTAGTGTAGTCAGTGTAGCAGAAGTAGATGTTTTTCTGGAACTCTCACTTTCCATAATCCAGTGAATGTTGGCAATTTGGTCTCTAGCTCCTCCACTATTTGAAAACCAGTCTGCACTCCTGGTAATTCTTGGTTCACATATTGCTTAAGCCTAGCTTGCAGAATCTTAAGTATATCCATGCTGGTGTGTGAAATGAGTGCAATTCAGTAATTTTAATATTCTTTGGCATTGCCCTTCTTTTGGATTGGAACATAAACTGATCTTTTCCAATCCATTGATCACTGTTGAGTTTTCCAAATTTGCTGGTATTTTGAGTGCAACATTTTACAGCATCATCTTTCAGGATTTTAAGTAACTCGGCTGGAATTCCATCACCTCCACTAGCCTTATTGTTAGTAATGTTTCCTGAGGACACTTGACTTCATTATCCAGGATGTATGACTCTAGATCAGCAACCACACCATCGTGGTTATCAGTGATGTTAAGATCTTTCTTGTATAGTTCTTCTGCATGCTCTTGCCACCTCTTCTTAACCTCTTCTAGTTCTGTTAAGTCCCCACCATTTTTGTTTTCTATCATGATCATTTTTGCAAGAAATGTTCCCTTGGTATCTCTAATTTTCTTGGAGAGAGCTCCTGTCTTTCCCATTCTGTTGTTTAGTTCTATTTCTTGGCAATACGTATTTAAGAAAATCTTAACTCTCTGTGCTGTTCTCTAGAATTCTGCAATTCAGTTGGGCATATCTTTCCCTTTCTCCTTTGCCTTTCCTTCATTCCTCAGCTATTTGTAAAATTCATCGGATAGCCATTTTGATATCTTGCTCTTTTTCCTTTGGGATATTTTTATTGTTGTTACTGCCTCCTGTACAACATTGCAAACCTGTCTACAGTTCTTCAGGCACTCTATCTACCAAATCCAATCCCTTAAATCTATTCATCCCTTCTACTTCACATTCATAAGGGATGTTATTTAGGTCATACCCATAAGGTCTATGATTTTTCCCTACCTTATTCAATTTAAGTCTAAATTTAATAAGAAACTCATGATCTGAGCCACAGTCAGCTCCAGATCTTGTTTTAAGTAATTGCAAAGAGCTTCTCCACTTTTGGTTGCAAAGTATATAATCAATCTGATTTCAATATTGACCATCTGGTGATGTCTATGTGTAGAGATACCTTATGGGTTGTTGCAAAAAGAGTGTTTGTTGTGACCAGCAAGTTATCTTGACAAAACTCTATTACTCTTTGCCCTGTCTCATTTTGTATTCCAAGACCAAACTTGTCCGTCAGGACTAAAGAGTGCATGAAAGGGAATAATGCACAATAACCTAGAGAGGGAAATTGGAGCTAGGTTGTGAGGGGCTTTACATAGTGTGATTGACAAACAGAGGAGTCTGTATTTGTTCCTAGTTGTAATCGGGAGTAACTGGCATTTATTGAACAGGGGAATGGCCTGTGCTTTAAGAATATTACATTAGCTGCTGCGTGGAGGATGAATTTTAGAGGAGAGGAAAAACTCAAGGCCAGATCAATTAAAAGGCTGTTATAATACTCTAGGTGAGAGATGATAAGGACCTGAGCTAAACTGGTCTGATTTGGGTATCAAAACAATATTTATCACATAAAATGACTTTGAAGGTGCCTTCTATGTTTGTAATTTATGTATATATATATATATATATATATATATATACATAAATATGCATACACGTGTTTCTCTCTCTATATGTATATGTATATGTATGTGTATACACATACTCAATTTAACTATTTGTAAATGTTTGCTGGGATTCATTTTTATATCCAACAGGAACTGTTCTGCCCAATTCCCTCATATCCCCTTCCCTGGCGTTCATTTATAGTTTGAGTTCTGTTTCTAAGGAAGACTTATGTTGGTTCTTTATTTCTTCTGTTAATCTGGGTATTTTATTGTTTCACAATTATTCATCTATTTTGTATAAATCTGCAATTGTTGGTATAGAATTGAGTGCAAAAGTTTCTCACAATTTTCTTTGTTTCATTTGTCAGTTTCCTTTTCCTTTTTATTTTAGTGGTTTGTGGTTTTTCTCATTCCCTTTTGAAATCAAAATAGCTAATGGCATGTCTATTTTAGCTTTGAAAAAGAGCTCTTAGTTTTACTTATCCTGACAAAAGATATTTTGTTCATTCTGTGATTTTTTTTAAGAATAGTTTTCCAGTGTTTTTAAATTGCATGTTCAATTATTTGACCTCTTTCCTTCCCTCCCTCCACCTCCGCCCTGCCATTTTCATGATATAATCATTTAGAAAAATAAAATTTCCACTCAGAACTTCCTTGGTTGTATATCACAATTTTTGGTATGTTTTCTCATCATCATAATTTTCTTTTGTTAATTATAGTTTTCATAATTTGTTCTCTGACCCACTTACTCTTCAGCATTACACTGTTTATTTTCCATTTAGGTCTGAACTCTTTTATTGGGTTTTCCTTATTGCATTGTGGTCTGAAAAGAATGTGCTTACTACTTTTCCCATTTGTATTTATTTATGAGTTCTTTAATGCCCTTAAGTGCCATGCAAAAGCTAAAAAAATGAAAAATCCTTATCATTCCCATTTAGTTATAGCCAACATATCACATCTAATTTTTCTACTATCATATTCAGATTTTTAAATTCTTTCTTATTTATTTTTCTGTTAGGTTTTTTTTTTAGATCTGAAATAGGCATCTTAACATCATCAAGTGGTATTATTTTACTTTCTTGTTTTCCCTGTCATTCAGCTAGCTTTTCATTTTAGTACTTAGATAGTATATGATTTAATGCATACACACTAGTATTGATTGCTTATTATCTATACCTTTAAGCATAATCAGTTATTATGCTTAATTCTTTAATAAACCATTAATTCTCTTAACCATGCCTATTTTACACAAGTCAGCAAACATTTATTAAGTACTTACTAAATGTCAGGCATTGAGGTAAGTTCTAAGTATACAGAGAAAGAAAAAAACATGGATCCTGCTTTGAAGGAGCTTAATTCTAATGGAGGAAAAAA
>CM053586.1:256269977-256292389 GCA_028646515.1 Pseudochirops corinnae
ACATGAAATCTATAGGAAGCTCTCTGTTTTTTATGTGTTTCTTATAAATGATAAATTATTGGATTTTGCTTTTTGATCCATGCTATCACTCTTCCTGCTACCTTTCATGGGCAAGTTAATCTCATTCACATTCAGTTATTTCTGTTAAGTTTAACGTTCTCTCCATCACCTCCTATATTGTGTTTACTCTTTGCCTTCCCCCCTTTCTGAAAGGAATATGTGTGTGTATATGTGTATATGTGTGTATATCTATATCAATATATGCATCCATCTGTGTGTTTCCCTGTCTCCTTAATATCCATAATCTAAATTTATTTTGATTGTAATTATTTCCTTGCTAACTTTTAAACTCTTAAAACTTTCTCCTTTCTTTCCCTGTCCAAGTTCTGTATCTTTATTTTACTACTACCCTATATTTTCCCAATTTTCTCTTTCTGTTCAGATAAGAATAAAGTTCAGATGATTATTCCTCACTTCCCCTCACCTACATTCTTGTGTAAATTTCTCTGACAAATATTACTTTTCTACTTCTTGCCTCCCATTACGTCTATATTGTATTTTTTCCTTTCCCTTTTCTTTGTTTTTGTATCTTTTTTTTTTTTTAAAAGATACCCTGGACCTGAATTCCCTCATAGACTTTTATTAGAGACAGTGGACTGCTAAAAACACCATAGTTTCTTCTTTCCCTTTCAAGATATAAGCATTTGAACATCATTTAGCTGTTTCAAGTTGTTTATATCCGTTTGAGCCCTTTGTCTCCTGTGTTTGTTTCCAAAATTTTACTTAGCTCGTTGTCTCTTGATAAGAGTTCTTGGAATTCATCAGTGCTATTAAAGGTTTACTTTTTTCTTGTAGGTTTAAAATCAACTTTGCAAGATAGTTTATTAAAATATTTAGTTTTTTTTGTTTTGCCCTTATGTGTATTGTGTTCTATACTTTCCTTTCCTTTCTGGTATTTTTTATTTTTAGATAATCCAGAATGAATTTTATTGCAGTTCCTTGGTAATTAATCTATTTATTCCTTGCTATTCCTGTATGGTTTTTTTTCCACTGACCTGGAAGGTCTGGAGTTTGGTGATCATATTTCTGAGTGAAATTAGGAGTATCTTCCAGGATATAAATCCCATTTTCCATTTATCATCTGGCAAAATGTCTAAATTAAAATATCTAATAGTTCTGAATATTTTAAATTGATTTTTAAAAAATAAGTTAATTTTAGAAATACTTTTCAAGGAGTTCATTGATTCTTAAATTATAACTGCTTATTTTATTTTCCAGGGTACTAATTTCTTACAATAGATATTTCATGCATTCTTACACTTTTTCAGTTTTTTGATTGAGTTCTAATGGGACTTGTAATATGACTGAACTTTTAAGTTTTGTTTCTTCCATTCCATTGTTCCTGGTGTCTACTACTTTGGTAAGCTTGTCCAGTTTTTATTTTAAATGGTTTATTTTCTTTCCAAATTTTTCTTTTTTTTGGACTATAATTTGGTTCCTCATTTATTTCTTTATCTATTACTTCATTTCTTTTAGTAGACCTTCTATTCACTCTTGGAGCCTTGTGGCCAACCCATTCTCTCCTTTCATGTTCTACTTGTAATTGTTGCCAAATTGTTTTGTTCTAAAAAACAATTTTTATCATGGGATTCTTTTAACACATATTTTTCTTTCTCCCCACAAGGTATATATCTGTAGAGATCTTCATGCCTTGCTATGCCTTTTAAAATTCTCTTGACTCTGCAGTTACTTGAGTTAACATTGCAAAACACTTTGCAGTGGTTCTCAACCTATGGGTTGCGACCCCTTTGGGGGTTGAATGACCCTTTCACAGGGGCCACAGCGGTCGCCTAACACCATTGGAAAATACATATTTGCAATGGTCTTAGGAACCAAGACACTGCTCCTCTCTCTGTCTCCAGGAGGGTTGCCCACATGCAGATACGCCCACATACGAGTATTAAAAGGTCACAGCATTAGGAAGGTTGAGAACCACTGCTTCAGGGAAAGGCAGGCTGTTATTTGGGTAGCAGCAAGGCAGCTGTCCCACATCTTTGAACTGCTTCAGGTTGGTGGTAAGATGGAAGAATAGCCTAGTTTCCTCCCTCCCCCCTGAATTATTGCACAGTGGGCCAGTGAGTAGCTTAGCCACTGTCTCTGTCTCCTTCTGAACATACTTATCATAGTCTAGTGGTTGAGAGAGTGACTGCTGGTCCTCAGGCTCCAAACTGACTCTAAGATCACTGGAAAATCTGTAGTCTTCATTTCTTGGTTCTTTCTTGCTTTGACCTTTCTTTCATTCTTTTTCTCAAGACTTACATTATCTTCCTTCTCATTCATCTATTTTGACTTTGTTTTAATGGGCCTATTTCTTTATTATTATTATTTTGTTGGTTTTAGAGGGGATCTAGGTTTCTCTGGAATGTCTCACATGATCTCACATGATCAACATGATCATATTTTAGAGAAAGTGTTACAGCATCAGGAAGAAGTATTTAGACATCAAAGACAGAATCAATATCTACCAAGATATTCACAACATTTTTTTTATGGTGGCAAAGAACAAGAACCACAATAGGTGCTTATAAAGTTGAAGAAGAACTGAAAAAAATTCAGTTTTGACATATGACTAATAGACTTTGCAATCAGCAGTAACAAATATGACAAAGTCAGAGAAACACAGAATGATTTTATATGAACTGATACAAAGTGCAATAAGCAGAAAGAAAATAACTATCCATAATGATTTCACCAGTGAAAATGAAGAGAATAAGAAGACAAAGCTAAACTCTTAATGTTTGAAAAATCAGTGATGGCCTTGGAGAACGGATAATGAATGATATGATAACGAGCTGAAGAACTCCAAGGGATGAATGTTGTAGATACTGACAGATGCAATGGCTGTTTCTGTTAAATTGATTACTTTATTGAAAGGACAGGTTCAATATGGAGGAGAGGAGAACTATACCTTCCCCCCCCCACACACACCCAGGTTTCTTTGTATACATCTATATCTCTGTCTTAGTTATTTTCTTTTCCTATGATGATATAAAAACATTTCCATTTAATATTGACTAGTTCTACTGAGTTTATTGCTTCATTCCATTTTACTTTTAAATTAAAAGCTTCACTGAACAAAGAGGTAACAGATTATACAAGCCCAAACAGCTACAGGGAGAATAAGAGAAGAAGGTAATTTCGCTATTTTTATTACATCATATTTATAAGCATAAGGTCAGGCTTCACTGCCATAAGAAGCAAATGACCTGCCAATATTTCTATTAAAAAGTTGTTTTGATCAATTGAAAATAGAATGCCCTTAGTTTACCTAAAAGACACGGCCTAAATTAGTTTCATGTTTTTTAAGAGCATGACTAATAATTGATTTCTTTATATAAGAATGCATGTTTTTAAATAAGCTCAGGTGTTCTTTCATTAACAGAACTTAGTACCAAATTATTGCCTGGTGTGACAGCAGCTATGGAAATTCAACTCTATTCAATTTTGAAGACCCAGCTGAAATGCCACCTCCATCATGAAACTTTCTCTTATAAATAACCAAAACCAAGCGCTCATCTTCAGGTCTTTCATAGTTCTAAGAATTTCTCATCCAATTACTCATATTCTATTTACATTACAGCCATTTGTTTGTCCTTTAAGACAATAAGCTTCATGAGGGCATAGGACCATGGCTCATTTTACCTTTATAGTTTTTCCAGCATCCAGCAATATTTTGTATTTAGGGGATGCTAAATAAATATTTCCTGAAATTATTGAATTTGAAGAAGAGGACAAAATATATGAGTCTTCATTGAAATGGGTAATATGAAATGGAGGTGAGTTGGTCATTTGGCAAGAAAAAAAAGGATAGCCCAAGGGCCACACTATCACTTGTGAAGGCTTATAGCAACCTGGGTAGATCCTCTATGAAGGTTAGATGAGAAGGTATGTATCAGTTGCAACCTGTGTTAATGAATCCACACTGATGTGATCATAGACCCATTCACTAAAACTACATTGTACTAGCAGGCATGCAAACCATAGATTATTAAAAAAAAAAAAAATGAAATGGTGTTTGAAAAACATGCACTTTCTATAAAAGAGAATTGTATGTAAAGCCAGAAGACCTGGTTTCAAATCTCGGCATCTTACTATGTATATGTATACCACGTATATAATCTTAGGAATATTTTTTCAGAGAAACCATAAAATATAATAATACTTTTACTAGGTACATTTGCAATGGATTTAAAAGAGAGAGAAAGGAAAGGAAGTGGAAGTATTGGATGTAGAGGACTTTTTTGAATAGTTTAACCATGAAGGGGAGGAGAGAGATATGATAAACAGCAGTAATATCAGGATCAAGTGAATTTTCTTTAAAAACACAGAAGACCAATTGAGAGGGAGGGAGAGCATGAAAATGAGAATAAGAATGATAGTGGGAGCAATCTGTTGGAGGGGACAGGGTGAAGGGTGAGTGCAGAGGGACTTAGTGTTGGCAAGGTGAAGGATATTTTCTGGAGCGTGGTGAGGGGGTAGCAAATAGATTAGGAATATGTAAAAAGGATAGCTTTCACTCAGACTTTCTAGAGCACATATTTAAGTGGGTTAAGTAGAACCACAAATATACTGACAGAATTTACAAATGGTTTCATGATCTGTCCATTCTATTCCTATAAATCTTTCAATCTCCTCATGGATTATCTTTCTTCTGTCAATATTTTTGGTTGATTTTTTTTTTCTTATATTATGGTCAATTCTCAATCACATCAGAAGCCTCCTCCTCCCACTTCCAATCTTTGCCTTTTACCAGATAAGTACAGTCAAGCAAAACATTCAACACATAAACCCTGACTGAAAGTGTTTGCTCATTCTACATCTCTATTGCCTACCACCCTTTTGCTAAAAGATGGGAAAAAGTCTTCATCATTACTCTTCTGATGTCACAGTTGATCACTCCATTGACATCTTTTTCCTTTTGTAGTCATGTTAATTGCCTTCAATCTCTTATACCAGCAAATGGAGATAATACAGAAAACGTAATGAAGAAAGACAGCAAAGGATACCAGAAATGTTTATGGGGTCAGGGTTTGGAGGGCCCTGGTTTCTTAATACATATTGAAAATAGTAAGATCAAATACATGGTTTCATTCAAAGCAGAGAAAGGAAGAAGTCCTGGATTATGGTACTGCTCCACAGTTGCCATAAAAATTATGCATTCTCTGAGAGCAGTTGTTGGTACAGTGGATAAGTTCTCACTTCTTCACTCTAGAATGAGGAAGACTTGAATTCATATTCAGTCTTCTGCTTTCCAGTCCTTGTCATCATTTTATGATTTCAAGGCATATTGTAGTAGGTTGGCAAAAAATACTCCCATAACTGTAAATAATAAATAATGGCAATGAAGTGAGGAAATTATTAGGACATATTACCAATGAGAAATACTGTGGTTTTGGGATTGGCAACGAGAATACCTGTTGAATTCTGGACATAACAACTCTGATGTAGTCTGTATATGTATACATTTTGGGGTGAACTAGACTTGTGATCTCATTGGTATGGAATGCTCCTACAAGTAAACTCCCTCTACTAATGTAAACCGGCACCTTTTCTGACACTTAGAGTCTTAAAGATAGACTTGAGTGGGGCACTGAGAGGTCAGGTGACTTACCAGGGTCACACAACAAATATCTTTATGTATCTGGAAATTGATTCTTCCTGATCGCAAGGTTGGTGGTCTGTTATCCTTAGGTGCCTCTCAAGCATTAATTCAGTACTCACTAAAATTTCCCAAGGTTGATATTATTGAATGATAGAATAAGTAACACCCAATGGGAAAATACTGGTTTAAATTAAAGAAGAGATTTTTTTTCTCTCTCTTGATTAAACTGGATGTGTCTGGTGAGTATTTTCAGTACAAAAATAACTTTCCATTGTTATCCATCATTCACTTCCCCTTGCTGGAAGACTAGTAATTTAATAGCTGAAAGGTGCTATTTCATGATTATAACTACATACTACTCATCCAATCAGACCAACCTTGCTATTCACATTTTGTAGCTAAGGAAAGTAAAACACTGGGAAAAGGGACTTGACTGAGGCCATATAGCAAATGAGAACAAGATTTTTCTGGGGGCCAGTTGATTATATTTCACTTTCTCTTCATTTGAGTCCCGCAGACTTGGTTAATGGGTTCATAACTATCTAAAGATGGAAAGCAATGTTAGGCTCTAATGTTTAGTTATAAGAAATGCTATTAGAAAACCATTTGAATATTTCTAGCACCAAAATTAATTTTCATTTTATCTTTTTTGGAGTTGGTAGGAGAAGAGGGAATGGAAAGTCAGAATTAGCTTCTAAATACAATTTGCTTAAGGCTCATTTAAAACAAAAATATATCAACTCAAAAGGACAGACTCTGGTCCAAAAATCATTTCTGTAAACAAAACCCCTGCAAATACAAATATAGACAAAGCTTAGCTCATTAGATCTGGCTGATGCTTTAAGTTATGTGCATTATTTTTAGGTTAGAACTGGATGTTTTTGGACAGTGTGGGTAGAACAGACTGAAAAATACACTCTAGGCTGTCATGAAGAGAAGAAACCCATCTCCCGATTCAAGCCCTAAGTACAGAAAAGACATTTCTACCAAGTATCTGAGATAAGAATGTTAATAATAATATATATATATTTTTTTTCTCAAAAGAAATTAAGGACCAACTCTGAGCATCTCTGACATGAATTACTCGTTACTCCTTGGTTTTGATTATTTATTCTTTCAGCAAAAGTGACAATAGACACCTCAGAACAGTTTTGAAAAGTCAAAAAACAGACATTCCAGCAGAAGCAAAAGAAGAACAAAAGTCTGATACTTCTTTCCAGGCCAGGGCAATCATTACAATCTTTTAGTTTTCAAGGAAGTAGCACTGTAACTTGGTGGTGGTGGTGGTGGGGTTAAGTATTGCCACAGTTACTCCAAAAAGCTAAGATATAAAAATGGAATGGAGTTTTAATCATCTCACCAGGGAGTAGGGAAGAAGGAATGTTCGATAAATTCACACATATATTAGAATCACATAATGTTAGCACCAAAGGGGAGGCAACACAGCTGAGTTACAAAAGTGGAAGGCAGCAGGTGTGGCTGTTGTGCTGGAAGAGGGTATGGTGCTTCCTTACACATGGAAGCTTTCTAGAGTTAGTCTAATTACATAGAAGGGACTGTGCAACAAATACTAGTGTTTATGACAGTGGTCCCTCACAATTTTGATGACAAAGCATAGATGCAGAGAACATAGAAAAGAAGAAGAAGGAAGGTAGGATTTAGGTTGTGGTGAGGCAGCATGGCTATGTTCTTGGATCCATGGGGGGATTGTCCATCTTTGTGTGTATCAATGTATTTTGTTGGTGCACCAACCTTTAGGGAAGCTGACCAAGAGAGAAGATCCTGAGTGTTTCAATGTTCCTTCCTAAGGCTGTCTTATGTATCTCTGGTGTAGTGAATATAGTGCTAAAGAAGGGTCTGGGCATAGTTTGACACATTTGGGAGTATGGTTGTGACCTGGAAGAAGAAGGATTCTAGCAACTTGATACTCATCATTTGTGCTATTGCAGGATCTCTCTAATGGCCTAAGTTACTGGGGGAGCTATCCAGGGATCATAGTTGATGTTCTTCTTTCATTCTCAAAGAGGGCCATGACATCAGGAAGATGAAGTCATGACTTGAAAGGGAATTGGATTTAAGTGAGACAGGACTGTGCAAAGTAACCAGCCTTACTCTCTCTTCCAGAGCCATCTGGGTCTAGTGGCAAGATATAGATCAGGACAACTAGAGATAGCCCACTTTTTGCCTTAATCCACCAGAGAAGGAAATGGCAAACCACTCCAGTATTTTTGACAAGAAAACCCCATGGACAGTATGGTCCATGAGGTCATGAAGAAATGTCAGAAATGACTGAGCAATAGCAACAATAACAACACATCTATAGATATAGATATATATCTATGTATTTCTCTATATATATAAAAAATTGGGTTGTTCTTATAGACAAGTCAGTAAGATTAAGGAATATCAAGAAAAATTTATTGCAGATGGTTAAACTTTAGTTGAGACTAAAAGGAGGCAGAGGTGAGGAGTAAGAGAGTTTGGGAGTAGGAGATGGCCAGTGAAATGTGTGGGACTGATAGTTGGAGTGTCATGTGTGAGGTATATCAAGGAAATCAGTATCACTGGATTGCAGGATCCTGGGGTCATACAAGCATAGATTTAGAGCTGTAAGGGACCTTAGAAGTTACCTAGTTACCTACCCTCTTCATTTTATAGATAAGGAAAATGAGACCCAAAGAAGAATGAGGAGGTAAAAAAAATAAGATTGAATTCAATTCAATAAACATTTATTATAGTGCACAAAGCACTACACTAGGCACTGGGAAAATTCAAAGTTACAAAAATAAAATAAACATAAAATCACAGAATCTCAGAAGGAACATCAAGAGACATTTAGCCCAATCCATACTTAACCAATAATTTCCCTCTAAAACATACTTGATAGCTATTTGAGAGGTATTGGAAGACCTATGATGAGGGAGAACCCTATGCAGTTCATTTTATTGTAGACTGGATACTTCTAAGGGAGTTTTCTCTCATGTTAGGCCTAAATATGGTTTTGAGATAATGCTTCTCGTTCTGCCTTCTGGGGCCAAAGAGAACAAGTTGAAAGCCTCTTCTGTATGACTATCCTTCAAAGACAAAACTATCATGTCTCCCACTCCCCTGAGTTTTCTTTTAATTAGGTTAAACATTCTGATTTTCCTCAACCATGAACTTGTGGTCCTTCACCATCCTGGTTGCCTTCCTCTGTCTATTTTCCAAATCATTAAAGTCCTTCTTAAAATGTGTGCAGACCTGAGCACAATTCTGTACAAGTGGTCTAACCAGGGCAGAGTATAGCAGGATTGTCAACTCCCTAAGTCCCTAACACTATTCTTCCTACATGTAAATTAAGATAATTTTCTTGTGTTTCATATTATTTTGTTGATTAATATTAAACCTGCAGTCCTTGGGATCTTGGATTGTATAGCATAGTAAGAGAAAATGACACATAAATAAATATAAAATAATATATAATAAATTCCTAAAAGTGGTGCTAAGTGCTGTAGAAGGTCTAACGGTGGGGAGATGGGGATGGGAGGAAAGATTCCTATAGGCTAGTAGAATCAGGGAAGAGGGAGCAATTGAATTGGGCTTTAAAAAGTGAGTAGAAATGTAAAACACAGAGAAGCTGAGGAGAGTGTTCTAGACATAGGGAACATAGTGAGCAAAAACCTGTGACTGGGAAAGTCTGGGCCAGGTATGGGGATGATAATATTTGGATAATGGAGTAAAGAATAAACGTGAGGGAAAAGCTAGAAAAGTAGGGTGACATCAGATTGCAGATGGCCTTGAATATCAGGCTATGGGATTTGAATTTGAATGGGAAAGAGAAGGCAAAAGAGGCGAGATGAAAATGAGGAACAATGTAAACATTCACATTTTTGTTCTGCATCTATTGATTTAATCATGATTTTTAATATTTATCACTGGCTTCATGACACCAATTATTTTTTAATGCTGAAACATCTTTGTCTTAATAAGAATAATAGCATTTATAAAGCACTTTAAGTTTTACAATTGTTTCACAAATAATATCTCATTTTACTGTCAGAACAACCCTAAGAGGTAGGTTCTATTGTTATTTCCATCTTACAGATGAGGAAATTGAGAAACAAAGAGGCAAAATGACTTGCCCAAAGTAAAAACTGCTGGTAAGGGTCTGAGGCAAGATTTAAACTCGGGTCTTCCCAATTTTGGGTCCTCTCCTGAAGTACTATATATAGGTTGTACAGTGCACCATCCAACTGCCTATACAAATCCCAACTGATTGTGTTGAATAATTAAAAATGTAATTCTATAGCCTATTCACAAGTACTTTATTTTATGCTTTTGTAGAACTATCTGTTGTACCTATATGGCTATATGACTATAAGTCATGGAACAGTGATAGCCAAAGAACTAAAAATGAGTATCACAGAGAGGGAAGAGGAAGAGCCACCTAGTGAGTGTTAACAGGTTGCAACATATAATAAATTAAGGAGGTTGAAGAACTAAAGTAAAGCACAGCATAAGGGAATTGTTTGCATGAAAAGTATATGCTGGTAGATATCTTGTCTATGCCAAGTACATGAAGACTTCCCCCTGGAGGAATGGGTGAATGACAACAATTTGTTCCAATTGCCATGAAGGAAACCGAAGCAGGTGCTGTGGAGTTCTTAGAGACTGGTCAGACATCTAAGACGCCAAGGTGATCCATTGCATCCCAGGCCATTGCCAGTTATCTTAACTTTTGTCTTGCCACTGGACTTCGATGACTCTGGAAGAAAGAGTAAGGCTGACAACTTTGTGCAACTCTGCCTCACTTGAATCTAATTCATATGCGAGTTGACATCACCCTATAATGTTATTGGTCCAAATCAAAACAGAAGGCAAACAAAATATATACTGGTCATGTCATCAAAGTCAAGGATAAGAGGTGGACAACTTGAGTGCCCTACTCCTATTTTTGAGACAGTAAGCAAAAGTGAGAGGAAGACCCTTAGGAGATTGGATGGATAATCCTATGGTATACATTTATGGGAGGACATTGGCAAGAATTACAAAGGATGAGAAGATATGGGTAGATTGTGATTTTCATTTAGAGGAACATTGAAATTAATGAGATTGCAAATCAATTTAAATAGCTATTTGATACCATTTTATCTCTTGTTTTCCAATTTGGGGGAATCTGAACCACATTTACTCTCACATAAAAATTTTATGGATTGCTTCTGTTTGGTGATAAAGAATTTTAAACTTCTCTTGAAAAAGGATGTTTTCCTCCTTATTTTCAGGAGATTCAGAAAGAGTTATAGTATTTGGAAACTACAGGGGAAATTCCAGCATATGGGGATTAGAAGCTCCAAATTATCTAAACTTCTTAGTTCTCACAAACAATCACTTCTTTTGGTTTCTTGATACTGGCAATGTTTGAAATTTTCTTAGGTGATTTAGAAGACTCGTAGGTACTAGGAGCACTTGAAAGTGTGTGAAGGCTGCTGTAACCTCATCTAAAAGGACAAAAAACACAAATACATGGGTTTGGGTCAGTTCTGCATCAGTGAGATCAACAAGGGGAAATTAATGCAGCTATATGTATGTAGTAAAGTGTGGGAAACCATCTGTTCTTGGAAACCAAATCCTTCTTAACTGTACAGGATGTTAGGAACCTAAGCCAATGTGGGGGAAGTGACTGTGAAAATGAATTTTTGTAATTGAAGAGCACTTTTATTTGCTTGATGGGAACTGAGAAGGATGTGCCAATGGAAACTAAAACTGTGAGATATTATCAGATTCTCATAGGGATATATCAAATGGCTTTCAAATTTGTTACAGGCTAGCTAATATTTTTACTATATCGTGTCTACATTGCCTACATTCTCTAGAAGTGTTCTATTGGGTCATGTTCATATTAAATTTTGGAATATTTCCCTTGCAAAGGATGTTTATAGGGAGAAGAAAATAAAGGAGTTTAGGAAGTGCTCTTGTGAGAATCTAGATCCAAATCTACCTTTCTGTTCACATTGTACCAAATCATATTGGTATCATACCAATAGCTTTGAACTTTAAAGCTGCTCTCTTTTCTATTACATATAAACATGCATATTGATATATAATAGGACTTTTTTTTCATTGTTTAGTGGTTTCAGTTGTGTCTAACTCTTGACTCCATTTGGGGTTTTCTTGGCAAAGATATTGGAGTGGTTTGCCATTTCCTTCTCAAGCTTATTTTACAGATGAGGAAACTGAGGCAAGCAGGGTTAAATGACTCACCCAGGGTCACATAGCTGTTAAGTGTCTGAACCATATTTGAACTCTGGAAGATGAGTCTTCTTGAGTCCAGGTCTGGCACTCTATCTACCACCACCTAACAGCCTCAGGTCATTAGAGATCATTTTGTTCAATCCCATAAATCATAACTGTCATAATAAGTCCATTCTAGGTGGAACTAGAACATAGAGAACTATCTCTCCATTTCTACTTGGTGCTATTTCCACTATGCAGAACTTTCTCTTAACATGTCTTTTTCTTTCAAAACTTTAACATGTCTTCCAGGAAGCCCTACTTGATTATCAGTACCTCCTCCTTGCTTTATTATTTCTTTATGATTTGTTCTCTGAGCTCCCAAAGATAAAGTTTACAGTTAATGTATAGGTATAGATATGTTGCTATGTTAAGTTTTCTTTTATAGACTCCATGTCTCCCCAACTAAAATTGAAATTCTTTTTACATCCCTTCCATAAACCACATAGTACATATTCAACACTACTCACTATCCCTCCATCTGCCAAAGTAATCATTTAAGTCATAATCCTTACAGAACTCTAGGAGAAAAATGAAATCTCTGAGGGGAGGAGGGGAATGAGAAGTCTATATTTTACTCAATGGAAACAAATAATCCAAATTCTTTTCCTAATGGAAGCTCTCTGCATGAATTCTTATTCACTGAGTTGTGAAAAGGGATGAGATTATTGCTTAATAGCATCTACCCAATGAGGAAGAGAAATTATAGGCTGAGCAGGTTTAGCCACTGTGCAGTAATATTTATAGGAAAAAGCATTCTCACCAACTCAGTGTATCAATGGCCATTTGGGGGAATCTTCATTTTTTCTCCCATTCAATCTATAAATTTTATTTATAGAAAACTAATGTCTTTTTAAGCCATCTTTTGGATAAATAGCTTCTGTGGGACCTTACTGAAAACAAAGACCTGTCAGTTCCCTACTGAAACACAAACTGTGCCAAAAAACATTTTTCAAGTCTTCGCAGTAGTAATCACACTGTCACTAATGACTGATGTTTACCTGACTGATGTATACTATTAAGTACAAGATTAAAGCTAATGTCATTTTAAAACATTTACTTCCCTGATGTACCACAGACATTTGGCAACACCCACATCTTTTTTCCCCCAATGCTAAAGGAGATTTAGAAGAAAATACAAGATACACTCTTCCAGATTTCCTCCTTTCCCCCCTTTCTGGTGGGAAGTCAGTATGACAATTCCATTTTTTCCACCAGAAAAATAAACATCATTTTCACTGATAAATTTTATTTTACTTCTTTCTCTAAGACGGTGAAATTGAAAAAGATGAGAAATTAAATTTTGCAATGACTTATAAATTAAAATACTAAGTTACTGAAGCTACAGATGTTCAAGGAAATCAGTGATTTAGAAGATCACCAAGGTCATGGAGAGGGGCCACATCCCTAGATAATTCAGCAGATGCTTAAATAGTTTCATGGATTAACTTGGTTCCTCATGTATGGTTTTTCCCTATTTTTTTCCTTTCCTTTGAGCTCTTCTACTGATCATCAACTCTACCACTCCACCATCAGTGAGAAGGAAAAGCAGTATCTTCATTTCCATAAATCTTTTTTTTTTTTTGCTTTTTATTGGTTCTATAAACAACTTTTGGTGGTGAGAAGGTAATTGAGCCTAACTATTCTCTCCATATCCCCTACTGCTACAGATCATTCTATACTATCTGAAGAATTCATTATATGAAGAAGACAATCAATTGAATGCCAAATGTAACTATAACTTCCATTAGAATTTTCCTTCTATGCCTCCCTGGGGCATGGAGATAACCCTTGTTCTGGATGCCTTTGCCCAAAGAACCCAAGGTCTGGTAGTTCTTACTGGGCTGGAAAGACTTTGAGTCAAACAAGGTAATAGACTGTATGTCTATTATCTGGAAATCATCAGGTATTGAATCTTTTTTCAGCCATGGAAGTCCTTGTAGAACACTCATTACTAAGGTAAGGTAATAAAGGCAATCCTGATAGATTAGAATTGTTTTGTTTGTTTTTTCTCCGCTATGGTAACAAGGTTTTAGTTGCAGATGGACAGGAAATAGCAAATACTAGTCAGTGCTTAATAAAATCTCTCCAGGTAGGCTGTATTTATTATTATTATTATTTATTTTTTATTTTATTTATTTGTTATTTTATTTATTGTTATTTATTATTATTATTAGGCTGCTCAAGCAGTTGAAGAAAGGTTGGGTGGTCTCATTGAAATTTTCTCTTAAAAAAACCTTAAGGGATAGCAACATTTTATTAAGGTCTAAATGTGCTGGTTTTATTGTTTGTTGATTACAAAGCTCTTTCTAACTTGCCCTCCTCTTCTTCTTCAGTCTTATTACACCTTACACTCTTCCTACTCCTCTCCCCATGCTCCAGTCCACTGGACCTTTTGCTGTTTCTTCAACAAGACACTCGATCTTCTTGACTCTGAGCATTTTCATTGGCTGTTCCCCATGCCTAGGAATTTCTCTTCATCTCCAACTCTGGCTTCCTCCAAGTCCCAGCTAAAAAGCCACCTTTTTTTTAGGAAACCTTTCTCAATTTCCTTTAATTCCAGTGCCATTCTTTTGTTTGTTATTTCAAATTGATCCTGTATATACCTTGTTTGGACATAGATGCTTATATGTTCTCTCCCCCATACACTTGCTTCTTCAGATCAGGCACTGTCTTTTACCTTTCTTTGGAGTCCCAGTGATTAGCATAATGCCTAGTATAAGAAGATATATACATGTTCTCTCTCTTTCTGTGTGTGTTTCTCTGTCTCTCTCATTGCTTGGTTCTTGTTGGGAAGGTAGAAAGAACTAGCAATCATATCAGGGAGAAAGACATGAGAAAAACAAAGTGCTCCAACATTCGGGATTGAGTCTGTTGACTTTCATGATGCAATGAAATGTGCACCAGATTTGGAGTTAGAGGATTCCTTGTTTGAACCTTAGTTCTATTTCTAACATCCTGATCTTAGACAAGTCACTTAACCTCTTTGTGTCTCTCTTTCCTCATCAGTTGGACTGGCAATTTCCAAAGTCCCTTCCAGCTCTAAATACATTAAATTACAGTGAAATATAATTTAAATTCAAGATGATACCAGGCTAAGTAACTTATGATTAGAAACTTTTCCTCTAATATCCCCTTTTCCATCCTTTTCCTCTCAAGTATCTTGCCTTTCAAATCAGAACCTCCTGCTCACCAACAATGTGATAATTGCATTTCATCCAATCACAGACACTCTTTTATTCTTTTAGAGCTTTAATTTTCTATGTTCAGTAGAAGCATGTTGTGTATACATTAATGCAAGTACTAAAGTATAAACTACTCTGCTAGAAAAAAGAGGAAGATGTTCTGTTTAGTGATCATTTGAGGGTAAAAATTTAATTATCATCTCTATGTAAATGGTTCTTAGTTCCATTTATCCATTTCTAGCCTCTCTGCTGGAGGCAGCTAGGTGATTCAGTGGATAGAGTGCTGGGCCTGAGGTTAGGAAAACCTGAGTTCAAATCCAGCCATAGACACTCACTACCTATGTGACCTTGGCCAAGTCACTTAACTTATTTGCTTTAATCTACTGGAGAAGGAAATAGCAAACCATCCCAGTATCTTTGCCAAGAAAACCTAAATGTCACAAAGAGTAAGACATGACTGAACAACCACCACCACCTCTCTCCTGACCTCTAGTTTTATATTTGTAACTGCCTGCTGGACATTTCCAACTGGATGTCCAGTAGACATTTTATACGTGAAATGTTCAAAATAGAACCCATTATCTTCCCCTCTTCCCCAACCCTTCCCTCTTCTGAACTTCCTTATAACTGTTGAGGGCACCATCAGCCTTTCACTGAAACAGGCAAATAACCTAGGTATCAACTTTGATTCCTCATTTTCTCTCACCCTCCAATCTGTTGCTGAGGTTTGTTGATTCAGCCTTCTCAACATCTCTTATTTATACTGCCTTATCTCTAACACTGCCATCACCCTAGTGCAGGTCCTCGTGACCTCATGCCTGGACTATTGTAAAAGCTTCTTCCTTGGTCTCTTTGTCTCAAGCCTTACCCCATTACACTTCATCTAACACTCAGCTGCCAAAATGATTTTCCTGCATAGATCTGTCCATATTGCTTCTCTATTCGGTATATTCTAGTGGTTTTCTATTACCTCCAGAATGAAATATAAAATTCTCTATTTGACTTTTAAAGCCCATCCTAACCTAGCCCCCTTTACCGTTCCAATCTTCTTCCATCTAACTTCCCTATATGTGTTCTACATCAAGATATACCAGCCTCCTTACTGTTCTTGGAATACAACATTCCATCTCTTAACTCTGGGCATTTTCACTTTCTGTCCCTCATATCCAGAATGCTCTTCTTCCTTGTCTTCACCTCCTAGTTTCGCTGGCTTCCTTCAAGTCACAACTAAAATTCCATTTTCTACAAGAAACCTTTCCCAGTATTCTACTATTACTAGTACCTTCCCTGTAAGACTATTCTCAATTTATCCTGTATATATCTATTTGTACATAATTGTTCACATTGTGTGTATGTACGAGAAAGAGAAAGAGAGAGAGAGAGAGAGAGAGAGAGAGAGAGAGAGAGAGAGAGAGAGAGATTTCAAAGTAAGTTAGAAGTTAAAGTTTTGGGAAACAAAACTTTTTTGAGGAAAAAGTATATACTAGAAAGAGGACACAAATAAAGTCACATTTATTTGGACTCCATTAACCAAAAATTTGTGATTACTGACCTGGAATGAAATGCTCTCTAGGAGGACATAACTTGCTAAGCAAATAAGCAGTATAAAGAAGATCTTGGGGCAGAGACATATTTAATCCATTTAAGAGCGCCAACTATTTTTGAGAAGGTGTCAGCTAAGTATGGCACAGGGAAATAATTATTGCCCCCTTGCAGTGGAGGAGACCAGGGTTCTCATTTCCACTCTGTCACTAAACTGTGTGGCCTTGGATAAGCCAATTTACCTCACTGGGCCTCAGTTTCTCATCTTCACAATGAGGAAATTGAATTAGATGATCTTTAATGTTCCTTTTAGTGTTAACATTCTCATACTCTGTAAGTGATCTGATAATTAATACTCCCTTGTCTCAAAAGGGAGCAAAATACTTCAAAATAATTTTAGTAGTGGGTTTGAGTAATTATATACATAATTTATGTATAGAACATAATTTCTTTCAAGATATTCTGTAATTAAGATTTTTTTTTACCAATTCTCATTGTTATTGTTTTATGATAATGTTATATAGGCTACCAAAAAAATTGGATTTATGATTCTTTTTAAAGTATAATTGGTTGAACCATCTGTCATTGAATAATTATCGTGACTCATCTTCCTCTTTCCCAAAGTCATCCAATAAATGTTTATTAAATGCCTACTATGTGAGAGGCACTGTGCTCACAGAGTACTACAGCACAGTGGAAAGAGATCCAGATGTGGATGCAGAAAACCTGGGTTCAAAGCAAGTTCCTCCACTTTTTTTCTGTGTGACCTTGAGCAGATCACAGACTTTCTAGGCTTTAGCATTAAGTCCATTTATACAATGGAGAGAGTTTTAATTCACTTATAAGCAGCTTGAATTAATAGTGGTTGTTTCTATTATTTTCTGATCTGCACTCAGCCTGTTTGGACAAGTAATCAGCTCTATCATAAAGGAAAAACAAAACTTTTATTAAAAACCCTCAAGCTAACAGCAGGTCATGGGTGCAATAACTATGCCTAGGTGTGTGTGATATCAAGACTGGGTCTTGAAGGAGAAATGGTTTCTCTAGAGGCAGATACATGGAGGGAGTACCCTAAGATGTGTGTATAGTGGGGAGACAGCATAGCTAAAAGCATGAAATCAGAGAAGAGGGATCACTTTCCACTTATCACAACTTTTTTATGCCCTAAAGCAATGCAGCTGCTACCCCCTAGCTGGAGTTACTTATGCCATCTGTTTCCTCTGTGGGATCTACCAAGCCCATCACTCTGTCACCCAGCGAAATGGGGCCAGTTTGACAGGACCTGCTCTTTATCAATTGATGTTGGCTAAATCATCCCCCGCCTTGCTCTTTTGGTGAAAATTCTCCCTGAATTTTTTCAAGCATGGTTACTAAGGAAAGCTGTTAATGTTTCAATGATTCTGCAAGCTCAGTGGGTAAGATGTTCATATGCTAATGCCTCCTAGCTACTAATGCATTAATTAACACCCAAATCACAACTTAATCTCCAAAGAATTGCAGGTTTATGCCATATTGCAGAATCTGTATCATTATAGGAAAGTCAAAATGATTTATGAGTTTTGTAATCATCTCCATGTCAGTACTCACTGAGCCTGATGGGAGGAGTGTATTCTTTCCCAATAGGTTTGCTAAGGGAGAGGGCATAGACAATTGGGAATGGCACATAATTTTTTTTTAATCAAGCTGAATTCTTTTTTAAAAATATTTTTAATGCAAAAATACAAAAATTATTTTCCTTTAATAAGTGCAGGTGATATCTGAGTATAATGTTTAGATACTAGATGCATTTTTTTTTCATTTTCAGGCATATCTATCTTAGTTTCTTTTCAGCTGCACTTCAATTAGGGCAGCAGTGTGGTGGAATGGGAAGAACTGTATTGGAATGGCAACTATGAAGCCTGACTTTGTCTTTTAGCATTGAGATCTTGGGCAAATCACTTCAATGTTGAGTGCCAGTTTGAGATAGAAAACGATAAGCTGGGAAGTGTGCACAGGAGGGCAACCAGAATAGTGAAGTCCATTTGAGTCCATTTCATAGAATTGGTTGAAGTAACTGGGAATATTTGGTCTGAAGAACACTCAAAGTGTGGTGGGAAAGGAAATAGGTTGCTTGTTTTCTATTATTTGAAGAATGGTCATGTGGAGGATAGTTTAGACTTGCTTCATTTGTTTCTAGGAACATTAGAAACAGGAACATTATTGCCAATATTGCAAAGAGAAAAATTTAGGCTTCATGTTTGGAAAACAAACAAACAAAACACAACACCTACCAAATACAACTGTCCTGAAGTAGAATAAGTTGCTTTGGCAATTGATGAGTTTACTTTCTTGGAAGTCTTCAAGAAGAAGCTGGATGACTACTTATAGAGTGTTTTATAGTGAGGGTTCCTTTTGTAGGCTCAAAGGGTTGGACAAAATCGTTCTAAGATACTTTCCAATTTCCAAATTATGTGAAGCTGTGGTCTCTTTGAGTCTCAGTTTCCTCACTCACAACATAATGAATGTTAGACTACAATGTGAGGGAAAAGGACCACAAAGCTTGGACTGTTCCTCCTTGCTGTACCCACTCCAATAAGAATCTCTATTATGGAGGCCTTTAATTGTATGTTATATTCATATGTAGGCTACATTCATATATATTAATAAAACAACAGATTACTCAATTGATGGGCAACTAGGTAGTGCAGTGGATAGAGTGCTGCACCTGGAGTCAGGAAGATTCATCTTCCAGAGTTCAAATCTGGCTGCAGTCACTTACTAATTGTGTGATGCTGGGAAGTCATTTAACCCTGTTTGCCTTAGTTTCCTCATCTGTAAATGAGCTGGAGAAAGAAATGGCAAATCACTCCAGTATCTTTGCCAAGGAAACCTCAAATGGGGTCATAAAAAATCAGACATGACTGAAATGAGTAACTTTTCAACTGACAAGGATTAATTAACCACCAACTATGTGTCAGGCACTCAGGATACAAATAAAAAGATTTAAGAGTTCTAGTGGTAGTAGTAGAAGAAAGGGATGGGAAATATTGAGAGAACAATTATTTTTGTTTTGACCAGAAACCTGAGGGTCTTCCCCTCCCAGATTGATTTTTTTAAACTAGATAAAAGAAGCCATTCTTTGCCTCATTTCTTACCTAGCCTTAATCACTGAATTGGCATTGTGTTAGTCAAACTGAGATCTGGGAAAGACCTTAGCTTAAAAAGGCCATGATCTCCCACTGCATCTAGGACTATGTACAGTTGTCCTGATCAATATCTTGCCACTGGACCAAGATGGCTCCAGAAGAGAAAGTCAGGCTGGTGACTTTCCACAGCCCTCCCTCACTTAAATTCAATTCATTTGCAAGTCATGGTATCACCTTCCCACTATTATGGTCCTTTTTGGGGACAAAGGACAAACACCAATGTTAAGAGTACACTGTGGCTCACTCCTTTGGAGCCAGGCAGGCTACACCTCCCCTTCAGGGTCATGGGATACTCTGAGGAGTTTAGTATATCTCTTCTCTAAAGCCCCCATACCCATCTGCTCATGTTTCTACCACCTCTCCTCCTTCTTCCATATTATGTGCCTGTGCTGGTACCTCAGTTCCTCTTAACTTATCAATTAGCTTTTACAAAGGGATATTTACTTCAAATATATAGTAAGAACAAAGTACAAACATTTCCCCCCAACACCTCTAGGGTTCATTCTCCCTACACTACCTGGGTATGCTCAAAACTCGGCTCAGTTTCCATATAGCCTTAGTTCCATGAAATTCACATCCAAATATGGCAAGGATGAATCTTTATCTCAGTTACCGTTGGATTGAGTCCTGAAGGTCACTTCTTGCTCCTCTGGGCTCTGATGTTGAAATGGTTGCAATGCTTGGATGCCTTGGATGCAACCCTGGATGGCCACTCTCCTGATCTTTTGAAACTCACAGGGCTGGAGTGTCTAATATCTTCACATACAACTGAAGAACAAATATGCCAAGGAGGCACATCCTGTTTCTCAGGGCCACATGGCCTCTATAAGGACCAGTCCCAAAGCCCCTCCCTTTACAGTGCCATCTCTCACCAGATGCTATGAGTAAAGAAGTCCAGAGTTAAAAAAGCAACTGAAGAGAAAGTGACCAGCTGAGGCTGACTCAGGTCTTTTTGGAGACACCCGCAATTTAGGATATAAGCCTACTGAATGGTTACACATGCTTCACATTTTCTGCAAGGTACTTCCTTTCTACCTAATCATATATAATTAGGATTATCTGGAAGCAAGCTCTCTGGACTCTCCATAGGGGCAATTTGCATCAGCCAAGCGTTATGAAGGATTCTGTAACAGACCCCCATTAAAAAGTATCAAGTCAAAAACAATCGGGCAACGGGAGAGTCTCAGACCTAGGACTACATGATTGTTGAGGATCTTTTCTGCTCCAAGACTGACAAGATAATCCTTGGTTCCTATAGAATTTTGTTATGTGTTTATGGGGTATTACAAAATTGAGGTTTGTGTGTATGTGTGGTTATTGATAATATTTTTAAATTTTATTTTAGACTCAAGGGCCAGAACACAGATATAGAATAGAGAAAAGAAACAAAAACAAGTCATGAATTTAAATATTGGAACTTAAATACAAAGGAAAAAAACATATCATGCATGGCAGAACATAAGAAAGGATTCAAAATATGTAACAATAAATTTTCATTTCAAGAATGCCTGTATGATAAATAATACAAGTTGTGTTGAGAATTGTCCATCTTGGCTTCCTTGTAAGTTTTCTTTTGTTTTCTGCTGTGCAATTTTTTACTTTGTTCTTTTTTTTTTCACTCCCCCAACCCTCCCCCCAGAAAGCTACAATAAAGTTTAGATATGTTTCTCTATAGCTACAGATAATATACATATGCATATATATGTATATATATATAAAATTTTTTCCAGGTATAAAGTTTATGCACCCAGATCATTCCTGTATCCAATTCCTTTCTTCTCCTGATGATAATCTATCTCATTTTTAGCCTGTGACACAGCAAAAAAAAAACCAAAACACAAAAACAAAAACAAAAAACATACACTTGGATAGAAAGATAGAAAGTATTTCTCCCTGAGGATGGGCATCATGTCTTACTGTAATGCGAATCAGAAACTTTGAGAGGAAAGAAAGCTAGAAGAATGCCTTGTCAAAACCTCTATGTCTCTCTTTCAAAGCTTACTCCCTCATAGCTACCTGGACTCCCTCTGATTGGGTAGCTCCTTCCAGAACCTCCGTTTAAGGAGAACACCCAGCCTAGCCATCTCTTCATTTCTCACAAGGATGAAATGGCACCTTCCTATTCTCCTCACCCCTCCCCACCCATCTCTTTTCAGATCCCTTTTATGTGCTGTCTTCCCCATTAAGAATGTAAGCTCCTTGAAGGCAGGTATTAGCTTTCTTTTTACTTGTATTTGCCTTCCCAGTGCTTAGCTCAGTGCTTGGTACACAATAAATGCTTAATGTTTGTTTCCTGACAAATACTTCTATGTCAGTGCTTCAAGGAGGAGGAGATTTGTTATTATGGGCATCTCCTTCTCCCACATAGCTTTTAATTCTCTTCAGCATCTTAGTAGGGAGGTCTCATATGTTGCTTCCCTTCCTCTTCAACACCCCCAAATTATTACCTGGTTGCCATCCCTCTGGGGATGAGCCTTATTGAATTTAGCTAGTCAAGACTTCAGAATCAATACATTCATCAAAAGGCTCAGGAAAAGCCTTTTTTTTTTTTTAAGGTTCTTTTTTTTT
>CM053586.1:256292889-256308062 GCA_028646515.1 Pseudochirops corinnae
TTTGTTAAAGAAACAAATACACATACATTTGTTCAGCAAGCTTTGACAATTAGAATTTCAGGTCAGCACCATCAATGGATAAAAATCCATGTTGGGACACGTGATTAAAAAAAATCTCAGGTTTTTTTTTTTCTATGTTCATAATTTTTTGCATGGAAATTCCCTTCCCTAATACAGATTTAAACAGTACTTGCAGCTTATGGTCTTAAAGAATTGCTTGAGGCCACTGAGAGGGTAACTTGATTGTAGTCAACAGAGGTGGTACTTGTCCAAGGCAGAATTAATTGAAACTCAGGTTCTCCTGACTCCAAAGACAACTACTTCAGAATGCCTCTCAAAGACCTGTGATTTCGTTGGTCTAGGAACAGAACAAATTCTTCCAATTAATACAGATTGTAGTTTATCGTTTTAGAGTTGCCTGGGGCTCCAAAAACTTAACTGACTTGACCAGGGTTTCACCTTGCATATCAGAAAAAAAGATTTGACCCTTAGTCTTCCTGCATCTATCCACTATCCCACACTGCCTACTACCTCTCAAATACTTATGTAAAATAACAATACCCAGTGCTTATATACATTCTAATACTTCCCCAAACACTTTATCCCTTGACATTTTTATCCCCTGTGGCATCCTCAATTTAGAAGTTCAAATCACCCCAGCCTTCTCACTCTGGAAGCTTACTCAGCTCACTCTGTTGCAGCAGAAACTTCCTCTGATTGGTTCCTCCCAGAATCTCCCTTTTGAGGAAAGTGCTCAGGTCGGTCACTTTCATTCCTTTCCCAGCATTGTTCCCAAGTCTAGACTTTACTACCATTCCCCCACCTAGGTACTTCACCTTCCCTTTCAGTTTTTTAAAAATATGTATTGTCTCTCCCCATTAGAATACAAGTTCTTTGAGGTCAATGGCCATCCTTTTTTTTTTTTTTTTGGTTTATATTTACATTACCAGTACTTAAGATGGTCCCTGAGACCCAGTAAATGCTTAATAAATGGATGCTGACCTTGAATCTTACAGTTTTGTGCAGTAGAAAGGACAATTATTATTATTCCTGATTTACAGGTGAGGAAATTCAGATTGTAATTTGCCCAAAATTTGCCCGAACTTGTGATTTGACCTTGTAAGTGTCAAAATTTGAATGCAGGCCATTAGAAAAATCTTTGGGTATTTTCATTATAGCACTCTATATCTCATGTTATATTTCTCTTTCTCTCTGTCTCTCTGAACACGAACACACACACAAACACACATACACACACCTCACAAAGTAATTCTTAAAATTTCAACACCTGGAAAACACTAAACTATCCTTAATATATATGACTCCAGAACATAATTATGCCAAGTTATTTTTTTTTAATTCTTTTTTTTTTGTTTTTTGTTTTTTGGAGTGGGGAGAGCAGGGCAATTGGGGTTAAGTGCCTTGCCCAAGGTCAGATGCCTAGTAAGTGTGTCAGGTGTCTGAGGCTGGATTTGAATTCAGGTCCTGCTGATTCCAGGGCTGGTGCTCTATTCACTGTGCCACCTCGTCACCCCGCCATGAGTTATTAAACTAGCCTACATATATGTTCCATCAAAGATTACAATGGACACTATAGTGCTTCATAATGTCATGGAGGTGATTTTAGGTTCTTGAAGGATATTAGAGCTGTACAAAAACTCAGGAAGGGCCTACCAATCGGCAAAAGACAACAGCATTTATTAAGTACTTACTACGTTCCAGGCATCATGCTGAGTGATAGGAAGAAATATACAAGCCAAAAAAAGGCAGGTCTTGCCCTCAAAGAGTTTATATTCTAGTAAGAGAAGACAATACCTAAAAAGAAAGCTGAAAAGTGGAGGACCTTGGTATTCCACTAGGGCAGAGTGAGCTTCCAGAGTGAGGAGACTGCTGGGTTACCGTTACCATGGAGAGAAAAGTCTATGCAGTCAGGAGTGGAGTCTGGAGAGGAGTAAAGGGGTGAATGTGACTGGCTTGCTTGTCGTCGACTTAAAAAAGCTTTAAATGTAGCTTGATGACAGATAGCATGTTTGTCATTTGAAGACCAATCTAGCTAAATTTCAACATTCAGATAAATGAATATTTTCAGGCCAGAAAAAAATTATAAAGATGGGTCTGCCTATATTAAACCAAAAGGTTAGAATCTGAGGCTAGAAACCTGCTGATTATTTTTATCCTGGTTTGTGCAGCCCTCCCATGCTGGGAAATTAGTGGTGTTGGAAGACATTGCATGCTAAGAGGAGTCTGAATATTGGATTTCTTTTTCTGCCAGCTTGCTCACCTCACCACTGAGTGTGAAAGAAAACAGTGCTCTTTATTCTTGAATAGTCTTACAGTTTTTAAGAAGAAGGAACAGGAATGATGCCTGTAATATAAGGATGCTTTCAGTCTCACCTCTGACCTGACATTTAATGTATAACAATGAGCAAGTCAAGTAACCTCTTAGAGCATAGGTTCCTCATCTGTAAAATCGGTTAATGAGATCATCGTTTCTTTCAGCATAGTGTAGTATTCTACTACAATCATATACCACAACTTGCTAAAACATTCCCTAATTGATAGGCATCCTCTAAATTTTCAGTTCCTTGACACCACAAAGAGAGTTGGTTCAAATATTTTATAACAGATTCTTTTCCTTTTTCCCTAATCATCTTGGGAAACAGACCTAGTAGTGATATTGCTGGGTCAAATGGTATAGGCAGTTTAATAATTCTTTGAGCATGATTACAGATTGCTCTCCAAAATGGTTGGACTAGTTCACAGTTCCACTAACAATGAATATGTCCCAATTTTCCACATCCCCTCATTTATTGCTTTTCTTTTCAATCATTTTAGCCAATCCAAAAGGTGTAAAATGATACCTCAAGGTTGTTTTAATTTGCATCTCTCTAATCAATAATGATTTAGAGCATGTTTTCCTATAACTACAAATTATTTTGATTTCTTCACCAGAGGTACTACCCACTCCCCACATAAACCTTATAATGCTATATGAAAGTGTGTCATTATAATAATGTTATCAGATAACAGAAGATAAAACTCAGCTCTAATTTCCAGCAAAGGCAATTGTCTTCTAATTGAAAAAGTTAGACCACACATATTTTGTGATCCAGTGACATTGGCTTCCTTGCTTTTCCTCACATGATACTCCATCTCTCAACTCTGAATGTTTTTACTGGTTGTCTCCAAGCCTGAAATGTTCTCCCTTGTCTCCTCTGTCTCCTGGCTTCCTTCAAGTCTCATCTAAAGTCCCACCTTCTACAAGAAGGTCTTCCCAATCCTTCTTAATCTTAGTGCCTTCTATCTGAAATGATTTCTAATATATCCAGTGGACCTAGTGCTGGGTCTAGAGTCAGGAAGTCTCCTCTTTCTGAGTTCAAATCTGGCCTCAGACACTAGCTGTGTGATGCTAGGCAAGCCACTTAACCCATGCATTTGTCTCAGTTTCCTCATCTATAAAATGAGCAGGAGAAGGAAATGGCAAACCACTCCAGTGGTAAGAAAGAATTCAACTTCTTTACATGGGCTCTAGTCTCTATGTTGGGATGAATTATTTCCTAGAGCAATAAAGGAAGTTGGAGATGAGATTCCAAAACCATTGTTGATAAGCTTTGAGGAATAATGATGAGATGGGAAAGATGCTCAAAGATTGATGAACAGTATTTGTTCCAGTCTTCATTAAAAGGGAATTAATTTCATAAACCATCACTTGTGGATGTTTAGAAAACAATACCATTATAAATAAAGGCTCTCCTAAGAGCTATTCATGTCAAATGAAAGTTTCCTTTTTCAATAGGTTTATTAGGCTAGTACATAGAAAAACACTTGAATAGCCAATCAAAATGTGTCATAGTTCACTGCCATCAACAATTAATATTAATGGATGTATTAAGCACCTACTAGATGCTTAGCCCTAGAGACTCAAAGACAAAGCAAAGCCCTAGAGATTCAAAGACAAAAAAAAACAAAACAAAAAACCCCCAATCTCTACTCTTAAGGAACTTACTTTTTATCAGAGTTACAAAAACACAGATTTCATTTCAATATATGATGATTCTTCGCAAAATCATGAACTTCTTGTCATTGGATAAATTCAAGCAGAGACTAAATGGCCATCTGTCAGAGATGCTGTAGAAGGAATTCCCTGAATAGGGTAAAAATTTAGACTAGAAGATACGTACTCTTCCAAACTGGATCGCAAGTGACTTAAGTACAGAGAATTTTCCATACTGCTTTGTTACTCTAAGAACATATTGCTGCTCCCCAGTCATTTTTCCATCATCTCTGACTCTTCATGACCCCATGTGGGGTTCTCTTGGTAAAGATATTGCAATGGTTTGCCATTTCCTTCTCCAGCTCATTTTGTTTTTGTTGTTGTCTGTCCTTCAACCTCAAAATGGAACATGACATCAGTAAGGTGATGCCATGACTCACAAAAGAATTGGATTTAAGTGAGGGAGGGCTGTGCAAAGTTACCAGCCTCACTTTTCTCCTCCAGAGCCATCTGGGTCCAGTGGCAAGGTATAGATAAGAATTACTGGAGATGTCCTGGATGCAGTGGGGAACTTTGACCTTTTTAAGCTAAGCTCTTTCCTAGGTCTCAATTAGACTGAGGCAACACCCATTCAGTGATTAAGGCTAGGTAAGAAATGAGGCAAAGAATGGCCTCTTTTACCTAGTCAAAAAAAAAAAGTCAATCTGGGAGGGGAAGACCCTCACAGTTTCTGGTAAAAACAGAAACAATTGCTATTTACATTCTCTCTGAGCAATCAGAGTCCAAATAATTATTCTGTGAGATTGGGCAGGGAACTATTTTTGGCAAATCAATGAGAGCCAGAGTGATTTGGGTTTAAGAAAGGAATTTAGCCTGTAAACCCCAAGATACCTTGCAAGGTTTCAGTGATCCAAATTTACATTGGGAAGAGCACCCACAGGTAAAGGTATGATACCCTCTATGAACAGAGGGAGAAAGGAAAGGAGAATAGAGGAAGAAGGAGCTGCATTGACCAATCAGAACTGGCTATTTGGGTCCCCCAGCTCATGCTACTTACATGTTGTTGTTTGTGCTTTGTTCTCAAAGAAGACCACAACATCAAGTAGATGATATCATTACTTGCAAGTGAATTGGATTTAAGTGAAGGAGGGAAGTGCAAGGTTACCAGCTTCACTTTTTCCTCCAGAGACATCTGGGTCCAGTGGCAAGATTTAGATCAGGATGACTAGAGATGCCTGCCTAACCCCCATCACCAGCCCATTTTACAGATGAGAAAACTGAGGCAAATAAGGTTTAAGTGATGTGACCAAGGTTACAAAGCTAGTAAGTGTTTGAGGCTGGATTTGAACTTGGGAAGAAGAGTCTAAGCCCAGCACTCTAGCCATTGTTACCTCGCTGTCCTCTAGTAGCATATAACAATGTGTCTTTCAGAGAGCATGTGTTTGAGTAACACATTATAGTATACATACTGTGCATAATGGCAACAAATTTGCCTTCATTACATTTTAATATTCATGTTAAATGTCTCAAGTTGCTAATTATTTCAGTTTTCATTTCCCTACATTTAAATAGCTCCATCCCAAAGGCTTTTCTACATTGTTATATTTCTAAGATCATACACATATAGTTATTCTATTTCACCTTCTTCTTTCCTAGATTTTGTATCCTTTTCTTTACATGTTGCAATAATAAATTAATAAATCACATCATAAATTAATAAATTCTTATTGAATTAAGTTGAAACTATAAACAAACTAATGAACAAATGTGAGATCTACAAGGGATCAAGTCCTTTGACAGGCACTTGGTTGAAAGTAAGAGGTGGGAAGTAACCTGATGATGCAATGGCCCTTTAATTCCCCACCCCCACACACCTCTTTCCCCCAGAGAACAAACATGCAGAAAAAGATGGAATCTATGCCAGTTTGAGCATTTTTCTTGTGAAGTTCTTTCCTTAATTCTATTCCCAGTCCCATGTCCCTGAGCCAATACTAGTATTCTCAATTACGTCTCCAACATATACAAGGAAATAGATGTTCAACATATGTTCAGCTGCTCTCTTTCCTCCTTAGAATGCAAACAAGTAAAGTATAGAAAGGCTTTCTGCCCCATAATTGTTAAATTATTCTTAGTTCCAGGAGCCACTGTACTCTAATAGCCATTTTTCTCAATTCTCATTATTCTTGGCCTCTGTGAATGACTCTCTTCTCATCGATAATCTGTCTTCTTTAGGTTTTCATGACACCTTTTTCCCCTAGTTCTTTTCCTGCTTGACTGACTGCTTTTTCATCAACTTTGTTGGTTTTTCAGCCAGCTCACAACCACTTATCATGGATATCTTTCCAAAGTTCTACCCTGGGCCTTCTTCTCTTCTCCCTCTATATTATGTCATTGGGAGATCTCATCAGCCCCCATGGGTTCAATTATCTCTGTGCAGGTTATTTCCAGATCTATATGTGTAACCTTAATCTCTTTCTAGCTACCTTCTGGATACCTCATTTTAGATATTATATAGGCTTTCCAACTCAACATGTCCAAAACAAGAAATATCTTTTCCTCCAAACTCTCACCTTGCCACTGTTCCATTTCAGTTGCTCTGTCTAAGGTCCTCAGTGAGAGAGGCAATGGAAAGAGCACTGGGACTCAAAGGAGCTAGATTCAAATCATATCTCTTATACTTATTACTTGTGTGATTCTCTTAAAGGTCTCTTATTTTCCCTGAACCTCACTTTACTTATCTATAAAATGAAAGGTTTGGAATAGATAATTTCTGAAGTCCATTCCAGCTCTAGAACTATAATTCTGTGCCAAATCCTATGACTCCGTTTTCTTTCTCCTTGGCTTTTTTTCCTCCCCATTAGAAACTCCTGGCCAATTCCTTCATTTAATTTAGTCTCTTTTCTTATTTTCTGTCATATTGCTTTACTTTAATGCTCCTTCCACTTCACTGATCAGTTTTTTAAGGTCCCCTTTGCTGGTCCCTTGTCTTCTTCCTGCTCTCTAAAAGTTAATATTCCACGTTTCTGTTCTCATTCCTCTTATTTTCTGTAAATTCTCTTCTTGGCAATCTCATTCATCATGTTTGTACAGATGACTTACAAATGTCTATCTTCGGACAAGCACTCTGGTTCTGCATTGCCAACTGCCTTCAGGCATTTCCACCTAGACATCCTGACACCTCAAATTCAATATAGTCAACCTTGAACTTGCCATTTTCCTCCAAACACTGACCTATTTAATATGTAGTAATATAATAATCATGAATATATGATAATGCCCAACTTTTACCATCTCCTCATCATGTTTTCTACACTCTACTCATTATCCTCATGTCCCCTCCACTGAAACTAAGGACTTCCTCCCCCCATCTCTGTATCAGCAAGCACTCTAGCATCCCCAGGGTGGCTGCTAGCACAGGTTCTTAGATCTCCTTTTCTAAAGGAAAGCAACTCAAAATGAGTTAAAAATCTCACTTTAATCAATAAATTTATATCATTTACATAGTTCAGGGGGAAAAGTCAGCACCCTGAACTTCAGAGAATGCAGAGTATAAACACAAGTTATAAGCACAAGTTACAAGAAGACAGAGAAACAGATCAGCAGACGGGTTTCCAAACCATCTGACCATTACATCAGTTACCTAGTCAGGTACCAGAGAGGGAAGCACCAACATCCACCAACATCTGGGTTTTTCAAAGCCAGGGGGCTCAACGGCTTCCCAGAGTCTCATCTGGCCAAATCACACAACTCTTATCAAAGTGAGCCCCAAAGAAAAACTCACATCAGGGCATATATATATAGCCTTCTCCTAGCTCAGAGAATGTCACAGCCCTCTTGACCCACTGTCCAATCACAAAGCTACAAGGCACGGGCATTCCCGAAAAACAAGCCTGACACCACAGGCTCCATGTGACCACATTCAGCCTATTAAGGGGCAGAGTATACTTTCAAATCAGGGAAGGTTCTCAGAGTCATGTAGCCACTTTAGCAAAGGGCCTAGGGGCAGGGAAGATCTTCAGATTCTCATAACAATCTCCCAGTTCTTCCATAAAGTACTCATAGGTTATCTTATACCTTATCTAGTAGGCACCTGCTCTTCATGCACTTCATTATGCACATACTTCTTTTATACTCCTTCTAGCTCCCCTTTATGTTAGCATACATTAGAATGTAAGCTCCTTGAGGGAAGGAAGGCACTGCCTTTTTGCTTATATTTGTATTACTAGAATGTAGCATAATTCCTGACACACAGTAAGTTCTTAATACATTTACTACATTTATTCACACATATTATCTACCAATATATCTTTTAAAGTTCTATATAATGTTTACTATATTATCTCATTTTGTCTTTACAACTGTAATGACAAGTGTAGAAGTAGTTCACACCTTGGTTCAGCTATTGAATTAACACCTTGTTTCAGTTCAAGTTTCTTTTGAACCTTGTATCAAGTCTGTTAAGAAACAGAACCCCACAACTTGTGAACCCTATAACTTGTGAACTCCTGGGGAGGAGCTAATGACTATATAAGGACAGCCCCAGGGCTAGAGACATGAAAAATTGAGAAGAGGATTCTTGTGGTGGCAGAGTCAAGAAGGGGAAAACTTGTGATATCCCAGCACTCTGTTTGTCTGCTCTGTCTGTGTTGAAGGTCTTGGGACTTTACTGATGAATTGTGCTGACGTCTTGGACCTTGTTTGTGGGTCTGTGTTGATTTCTATGTTGATGATTTATGTTGAGTTCTTAGACCTCGTTTGTTAGTCTGAGTTGATTTCACAGTCAGATAGTGAATTGATGATGGTGCTGGCAATGTGTATGAATATTATTGTGTCAAGCTTTGTCTTCCCAGAAACAGGAACTGTGAAGGACTTGAGGTGGACTGGACACTGTGAACTTCAATATGGAATGGGAACTGGACAAGGAGCTAGACAAGGAACTGGAGCTGCCTACCTTGGAACCCAGGTGAGAGTTGGAGCTGGGACCATGGAAGAGGAACCATGGAAGCTGAGAGCCAGCCGTGAGTCAATCTGAAAGAAGACTTTACTTAGGTACTGTGTACTGACTGAGGAGATTATGATTTACTGTGACCTAGGGGTGGAGAACTTTGACTTTTGTACTTTGTGATTGAATTAAGGACTTTGTGATTGACTAAATGGTTGTACTTAGTTGAAAACTATTGTGACCACTTTGGTGAAAACTATGCGGCCATTTTAGTGATAAATCATTGTAAATGTTGTATTTTGATTTTCTGTGATAAGCCATAACATTGTGAGTGCTTTATTTTGCTTTTCTGTGAATGTTTTGCTCTGATTTGTTATTGAATAAATAGAGAGTTCACTATACCGTGTAATCAGAATCTTAAAAGCTGTTCACAGTAGCATTCTTCTGAAAAGCTGTTCATGCATGGCATTAGAACAACAACCTTGAGAAATGGGGCTAGTCCCTCCATTTTATAGATGTTAAAACTGAGGAAGGTAGAGGTTAAGTGATTTACCTAGAGTCACATAGCTAGTAAGGTCTTAGGCAGGATTATAACTCAAGGTATTCCTGACTCCAAGTTCAGCACTCTATCCATTAAGCCACCTTCTTCCCTCTAATTTTGTTGATGTCACTATTCTACTGCTAATTCAGGCTCAAAACTTTGTGTTATCTTTGCCCACTCTCTACCCCCATCACAAATCTAAATTGCCTTACCTATCAAAAATTTAAGATTGCCTTTGTTTCCAGTTTACCAATAAATTTCTGTTTATTAATCAGATACAGGTTCATAATTGGCAGCTAGATGGCACAATGGACTAAGAGCCAAGCCTGGAAGAGCTCAGACTTACTAGTTGGATGATCTTGGGCAAGTCACTTAGCCTCAATTTCCTCATCTGTAAACTGATGATAATAATAGCAGCTACTTCCCAGAGTTATTGTTGAGTATAAAAGAGATAATATTTAGAAGGTACTTTACAAATCTCAAAGTGCTACATAAATATTAATTATTATAATAATTATTATTATATTAATACATTTTATTGCCTCTTCTCTTATTTGGAAGATGAAATTATTAGTAAGGCAATAGTTTTTTTTCCACCTGTTCTGCTATTATTCATTCATTTTTTCAACAATGAAAAAGAATTTATTCTTTCCACAATGGCAAATGAATTAAGCTAGGCACTGTAGCGAATTAACACCAGCAGATGTCCAGACTGCCTGGGTTCCCAGGCTCTATTTTTGCTGCCATAATGACATAGATCTATGATTCACAAAAGGATTTTGTGACCTTCATCAAAAACTCATCATCCATTATTTCCCCCTGCTCTGCTTTGATGATAACTTTATTTTTATTTTTCTATCCTGCATACAAATGTTCTCCATCACATTTCACCCCTAAAGTTCCTAAATTTAGACAAGTGTGTTTCATCTTCATATACAAAGACTTTATTTGTCACATTTATCAAATAAGTTCCTTTTGAACAAAGAAGTACTATTGAGTGAGAATATTTGCTGACAAAAACCAGGGACAGGAGAGAGAAGCTCATTTTAGGCTCTATCGCCAAAAGAAAAAATCTTAGCAAAGGACACATTAGAAGTAAGTGACACTTGTTTTGGCTCTTTGACAACACTTAATTAGCAACTTACCAATGCAACTAGATTGCCAACCCATTTAGAACATATATATATATATATAAAACAATCCAACAACCTATGATCTTGCAACAGGTCCCATCACTACTTGGCAGAGGAAGAACAAAGCAAAGCAGTGTCAGATATATATTACTGGGCTCAAAGATCACTGCAGACACTATGCAGATCACTAAAATTAAAAGAAACTTGCTCCTTGGAAGGAAAACTATGGCAACTCTGGACAGTATACTAAAAAGCAGAGACACCTTGCCAACAAAGGTCCATATAGTCAAAGCTATGGTTTTCCAGTACCAAGGAATAGCTATGAGAATTTGAGTATAAGGAAAATTGAGCACTGCAGAATCAATGCTTTCAAATTGCAGAGCTGAGAAGACTTTTGAGAGTCCCTTGCACATCAAGGAGATCAAATCAGAAATTAATTCAGGCTATTTATTGGAAGGTCAAATAACAAAGTTAAAGCTTAAAAACTTTGACCACATAATGAGAAGATAGGACTTATTGGAAAAGACTCTTGTGTTGGGAAAGTTTGAAGGCAAAAGGAAAAGAGGATGGGAAAGGATGAGATGGATAGATTCATAGTGTCATGAAAACAAGAAACATAAACTTGGAAAGACTTCAAGATACAGTAGAGGAAAGAAGGGCCTGATGTGCAACAACAAATGAACAACCAACAACAGACATTTGATGGCAGTAGGGAGTAGAGGAGTAGAGGAAGATAAGGGAGAAAGTTTGGGAAATAAATGTATTAATAACTCTGAGAATGAACTCCAGCTAACTTAACTCTCCTTAGGAAAACAGCCCCATAAGACAAAAGATAATCTTATTACTTTATCCAAATGTTGAAATCATGACTATGCACAGAATGCAATAGACTTGTTACACTGGAATTTTTCCCATGAAAACATAGAGAAGAATATTTATGTCTCTATTTAAATCTCTTTTAAATAGTATTATCTTCCATATAAAGTTGTTTTCAACACTGTGGAAATTATGCATGAGCTTGAATCAGTGCTGGAATAGTTATACAGAAATATTATACATGCAGTTCATTTTTTAAAATAAGAATTCAGCCCCCTCATTTCATTTAGAATTCTGCAAACAACAATGACATTTTTAAGAAGTGAGGGTAATTTCTTAAATCAATATTGAGGGAGGGAAACACTAATCTTTTGTTTTCTTTCAACAGATATTTCCTGGTGCTGATTAATTGTTCTCTCTTGTATTTACAGCTAAATTATCTCTGTGCTTTGCTATATTTCCAGTTTCATTCTGACATCTAGTTACCCTCATGAAATAATGTCTACGAAGTACACCACAAACTTCAAAGTGCTATATAGATGCCAGATAGCATTATGGTTATAATTATCCCTATTGTTCTTATATGGGATAGAGTTCATCTATCACATAGTGTGATATCTCTGATATCTATCACATATGTGACAGAGTCCATGTAAATGGTCTATGGACAAGTTGATATCTCACTCTTGGTCTTCTGTGCTTAATATTTGATGGACTATTGTTCCGTTAGATAAGATAATTTCTTTTCATATTTGTACAAAAAAGTTAGAATGTAAGCTCATGTTCTGAAGATTCATTCTAAGCATTTATAGGATGACTGAGTGGGGGCAATCAGGATGATAGGAATCATCATTATTATTAATAGAACAATCTCTCATGTTTACTTGAGATATATAGAAAGGGTCATTGGGCAAGTCACTCTTTTGTTATTTTCATTTTAGATTTAAGGGTCTATAGATCATTGCATGAGTAGATAAAAGTAACTATTTAAAAAAAAAACCAAACAAAGGCAGTAGGATATAAAATCATCTTCTGTAGGTTCACTAAAAGTATCTTCAATTTAAATAAGTATACACAGCAAAGAAGATGATATTGTCTCAAAGTGTTCCCACGAGATTTATGTTTCTTCTGCTAGTTCTCTATATTTTGACTTTTATTTGTTGTTTCACATGGCTTTGGGAATATTAATATTTGGTATGTCAACATTTATCAAAATGTTTTTCTTAAATTTTTATGGACCAATTTTATGTTTGGGTTATTTTAGGTGACAGTTTGATCCATTATAATAGTCCAGTCTAGTACCATTTGTTTTCTTCGGTCATGTCCAACTCTTTGTGACCCCATTTGGGGGTTTCTTGGCAAAGATACTGGAATGACTTTCCCAGGGTCACACTGCTAGTAAGTGGCTGAAGTCAGATTTGAACTCAGGAGGATGAGTCTTCCTGACTGCAGGTCTAGCACTCGATCCATTGTTCCACCTAGCTGTCCTAGTTCCAGTACAGTTTAGTTGAAATCTCAAGGAAACTTTGAGGTCTGTATTTGTGGTATGGCTATCTGTCATCTGCTAATTTGTGAAAAAAAAGTTAGCTTCTTCTGTATAATTCTAACGACCAACTCATATTTTAGTACATATTTGATAGGTGTTCAATTTTTGCAACTTTTACTGATGCTGGCAATAGAATTTGTACCATTTTGTTGTATAAGCTACATTTATCAATAAATCTATGGACCTTAAGAATAAATAACCCTTTTGTAATATCTGGTGATAACTGACCTGGTCCTGAATTGCTTTTATAAATCCCTATGTTTCTACAAGCAAATCTTTGTGACAGCAATTTGATTAATATTTCTTCAACTACATATCATTAGTTTAATTTATGTGGATAGAGGGCCTTTTGATTCCACTCTTTTAATTTTATCATTTCATATGCTTTATTCAAAGATAAATTATTTAGGTTCTCTTAGACAAATCCAATGGCATAAACCTATTGCAAGCCTTTCCTATTGCTTGATTAAATGAAGTCTTTTTGTTTCCAAGGTAGTTCTGTAAGTTTTTGATCTATTTATCACGTGCTTAAAGGATGTCTATCTATCCTTTTGGGTAATTTTTGATGATAAAGTTTTAATCTTTCCACAGTTATTCTAGAGCAGCGGTTCTCAACCTATGGGTCATGTTCAATTTGTAACAATGAAAATACATCCTGCGTATCAGATAGATTCATAACAGTAGCAAAATTACAGTTATGAGGTAGCAATGAAATAATTTTATGGTTGGGGATCACCACAACACGAGGAACTGTATTAAAGTGTCATAGCATTAGGAAGGTTGAGCAATAGGGGTTCATACGTTCTGTTTCTTTAACAGAGGCTTAATTTGAAACTAGGTGCTAAGTTCTTGTCAGCTTAGCAATACAAAGGAATCTCCAAATTTCATTACTATTACACTAGCCATTTTGTGGAAGTAGACCTTGGAAAGATGATCGCTTTGCTTTTTTTCTGTGTCAGATGATTTTGGTGATTTTGAAAACATTTTCAAAATCATATAGACAAGGATATATATATATATATATATATTTATATATATATATATAATTTTCTATTTTTTGGAGGAATGAAGGCAAGGCAATTGGAGTTAAGTGACTTGCCCAAGGTCACACAGCTAGTTAAGTGTCAAGTGTCTGAGGGTGCATTTAAACTCAGGACCTCCTGACTTCAGACCTATTCACTGTGCCACCTAGATGCCACCTAGGACAGATACATTAGTTGAGTTCTAGGTTCAGGGAATAAATAATAGGAGGTGTTGCCTTGCTGGTTATGATCCTGGGCAAGTCATGTAACCAAAAGCTTACTTTTCTCATCTGTAAAATGAGGATAACAATCCCTGAGCTACTTACCTTATGGGATTTTTATAAGTATTACTTTGTAAACTGGAAAACACTGTACAAATGCAACATATTTTTAAAAAGTAACCACTTAACACTCATTTCTCCCCTCTCATTCTTGAATTGTGTTTTCTAAACAACATATTACTTTACTGTTTTAAAAGGAGTTTGATTCGATCAAAGTAAAAGGAAGAATAAAAACCATTTTAAGATTCAATAGATTTTTATTTTTGCTCCTCATTTCAATTCATTGGCTACATATTGAACCAAAGAGGGTAGATTTGGAATAAGGGGTTGGATTTGGAACACTAGAGTCAGTTTGTGTTCATCCATATTCCTAGTAAATTATTTTCAATAGTAATATCATCTATGGGCAGATATTCCTCAGGAATCAGTGTGAATGCTGAGCTATTTTCCTCTTCTCCCTGTCCCAATGAAAACTTGATATCTGAGAGGACAAAATAGAAGTTGAAAGAATTCACCGATCACCTCTTGAAAAAGATCACAAAAAGAAAACTCCTAGGAATGTTATAGCCAAATTCCAGAGTTCCTAGACCAAGGAGAAAATATTACAAGCCGCCAAGAAGAAACAATTTGAATAGTGTGGAAACACAATCAGAATAACATAGGATCTAGCAGCTTCTACACTAAGGGATCAAAGGGCCCGGAATATGATATTCCAGAGATCAAGGGAGCTAGGATTAAAACCAAGAATCACTTACCCAGCAAAACTGAGTATAATGTTCTAGGGGAAAATATGGTCATTCAATGATGTGGAGGACTTTCAAGCATTCTTGATGGAAAAAAGAGCTGAATAAAAAGTTTGACATTCAAACACAAGAAGCATGAGAAGGTAAACATGGAA
>CM053586.1:256315111-256330726 GCA_028646515.1 Pseudochirops corinnae
CTTCTTGTTGCCTAGAGAAGTAAGTTCAGCTGAGCAGGGAAATAGCTAGAAGCAGGGAAGCAGGATCGATTGGTTTGGCTGAGATGTTGTATGTAGTATGGTGATTAACAAGCACAATGTGAATCATATTAGCTCAACCATGGAAGAATCTGCTCAACACAATGTCTATATTTATCAAGGAACTTTCATGGATAGCTCCAAAGAATGAAAGAGGACTGTGAAGTTTATTGTGCACAGTTGTGAGTTACCATAAGCTCATGGGTTTTTCTTATTCATGACCTCCCTGTTAGGTTTCTCTTAGAATTCTTACTCGGTGATATTGAATGATCTGGTGGGAAAGTATGATCCAGGTATATGAGTGGATTGTGACACAATTATCCTTTTTGAATTAAAAAAAAAATATTAAGTACCTACAATGTTATTGTTTTGCCTTGTTGCTAAGTAAATGATTAAGATGTAAATGTGTTAACATTGTTAGTGGCTTATTTTGAGTAAATGGGAGCATACTCATGGGAGCTTGAGAGCTAAAAATAGTAACCAGGAAAGTATATCCTGCAAGAACAGGGTTTCCCTTAGGATTTTGAGAAAGTCTGAATGAAGTTTTGTGGCGATAGTCCTTTTCTGAGAATCTAAACCAAGGAGTGTAAGGGAAGAATAGAGAGAGCAAATGTCCACATATCCTGTGAGACACACGTGAGGTGCTACATAGTAGGTGGAAAAACATACTACATTTTCATGGGAAGACTCATCAATAGGTTAAAACTGAGTCAATGAATTATTTGGCGAATTATTTGGCCATAGAAACCAATGGAATAAACAAACAAAAAGAAATGGCCCTCAGTCCTATGTTTCTGTAGTGGTGCTAGTGGCATGGTGGAAAAGTGGTATCAGTCACAAATTTTTACATATCTATAATATTAAATATAGGGACAGTGATAGGAGCTGGACCTATGATTTCACTGGTCTAGGTAACCCCTGGGTAAGAAATTTCCTTCTACGTGAACAACTTAAATCATTCCACAGCTTCCTAGAGGACTGAGTGACTTGCCCAGTATCTCAAAGTCAGCATGGATCAGAGGCAGGACTTAAGATCTTCCTGGCTTCAAGGTCAGCTTTATCTACTATGCCTCAATCCCCCTTCTTAATTTAAATTTAGGCACTTTAGATATGAGATCATTGTCCAATGACCAATGAATCAACATAATATTAAAACTGCACCACATCTATACTGATATTCATGGGAAATGTAATAATAAGAAAAAAGGAAACTGCAGCTTAATGTGAGGCTAACTTAAAGGTTCTTCTTGAAGAAGCATAGAAGTTGAGAAAGTTGGTTGAAATGAGTACCAAAAGTCAATGAGAAATATGTTTTTATGAGCTTCTTGGCTGCCTCATCTTGCAGTGTCTATGAGTGTAAATAAAATAGACCACAATATAGTTAACTTTAAGGTTTATAAAGCACTTTAAAAATATCTCATTTGATCCATACAACAATCCTGGGAGGTAGGTACTATTATTATTTCCATTTTACAGATAAGGAAACTGAGTTAGAGGTTAAATGACTTAGGGTTATACAACTCATTAGGTATTCAAGGTCAAATTTGAACTCAGGTCTTTCAATTCAATGATTTTGCCATGAGGGGGAATGGTGAAAATTACATTGTATGCAAAAGTAGTCAATGTATATTCAAAAATTTCATGCCTATATACGATAAATATTTTCTTCCAGAAAAAAAAATAGGAAGATAATGGTCATTATTGAGCAAACAGTCCCATCAGATAAAAAGTAATTGACTATGACTTTTTCTTAAATTCAATTTTATTTTACATAATTTAAGCTCTGGGTCCTCCCCATCCCTACTCATTGACAAGAAAAACAAAACCTCTTAGAAGTATGTATAGTCAATCAAAACAAATTCCCACGTTAGCCATGTTTAAAAAAAAGAGAGAAAAAGAAAAGAAAAAATATATTTTAATTTTATTTTGTACTCTGAGTCCATCAACTCTCTATGTGGATGTGGATAAGCATGACCATTGTAAGTCCTTCGGAATTATGGTTGGTAACTGACAAGGAATGACTCTCTGTTTACTGGTTGGTAACTGACAAGAAATGACTGTTTTACAGTCACTGGAGGGGAACATGGCAGAGTGTGCATCATGTGGGACTTAGAGTCAGGAAGACCTGGGTTAAAATTCCGCCTTTGACACTTACTAGCTGTGTGATCATAGGGTTGTCACTTAATTTTGTTTAGCTGAGTTTCTTTATCTCTGAACTAGGGATAACAACTATAGTTCCTGATTGTTTTGAAGCTCACATACAATGATGCATGCAAATAGCTTTGCAAACTAAAGCCCCATGAAAAGGTCATATCATTATCATCATGTTATTATTAGTGAGCTGTCTGAGGACAGTTAGTTTTATCTACTAGGTAGAAGAAATAATCAACATCAATTTAGAAGAAAGAATAAAGGTGAGACTATATTGTGAACAACTGCAACAGTGTTCAAATGACATTGTAGTTTCAGTGAAAGGAATAATTCACCCTGATAAAATCATGGACCCTTGAAGTAAATATTGTATGATACATTGTGTTTATATAACATTTTCCTTATAATAATCTTCAGTTAGTAATAAAAAGGAAAAGTTAATAATTAAAGTATTATTAATCTTTCTCTTATTCTATTGAAAAAGACTTGCCAATAAGAACTAGAATTTGAACATAGGTCTAGTGTCCTCTCCATTAAACCGAACTGCCTCTTACACAGGCACAATCTCAACCTACTCATATCCTCTACATACCAGGACAGAAACACATATGGTCTCACGTACATGGTGGAAGGAATGAGAAGATGGGAATTGGGGGATAAGTGGTCCAATAACCAACCCTAAAGATTTACTTAATATGACATTAAGGTTTTCTTCAAGATAACTTGGTAGATATCTGGAAATATAATTCCTTTTCCTTATAGGGTCACAGAGTGAGAGAAAGAAGGGATTTCAGAGGCCATCTAGTTCAGTTCCCTAATTTTTTCCAGTTGAAGAAACTGACACTCAGGAAAGCTGAGTGCTTGTCCAAGGTCACACAAGTAATATGTGCCAAATGTAGTATTTGAACCCAGGATCCATGACTCTAGAACATGCTCCCTCACTAAATTCACTTGCAGTTCTAAATAACATGAAACTTTAAACTTTTGGATAAAATATATTTATAATACATATAATATTATATTCATATGACATATAAAAATACATAATATAAAATAAAAATTTTGGCTCTGCACTTTACATTGCTGTTAGCTTTGTATGCCTATATAATGGAAGTCTCATATTTTCTAGATAAACCATATGCAGAGTATCTCAAAAGCCTTAGTGAAGTTTTCAGCTATTAAAGTTGAAAATTGCAATAAGACTTTTGGGACACCCTGTATAATACAACAGAACTACTTGACTGATGACAAGACAAAGATTTTTTAAATTTAGTTTGGCTTACCTCTAATATATATTAGTTTACTGAAACTGTATTATACACAATAAAAGCTTTTTAAGACTTTGGAAAACCCATTGCTAAAAACTGGAAAGTAAGAAAACTGATGATTCATTTTGAAATTTATCAGATAAATAAATTGAATTATTATAAACAATAAAATAAAGTGAAATAAAAGAGTCATGGATTACAAATGAGTACATTTCTTCATTTTCATAAAATGCTTGATCTCATTGGGAAAAGCTGAATTTGATTAATTTAAATTATGCACCCACCTGTTTTGCAGTGCTCCAACTGTATATAGCTTCTGAGAGGCACATTTGGAGAAATGGTTTATTTCTTTTACAATGATTCTGCTAATGAAGGGCTTAACATTTTCACATGAAATGAGCAGTCACAACTATCACTAATACACTGATTAAAATACAAAAAGAAATATTAGAAAATTATTTGACTTCCCCAAGCCAGTGGAGGGTTTTGTGATAGGTAGTTTTTGGACATTGCATATTCTTTGAGTGATATCATATGGAGAAGTTACCTGCCCTAGTGACCTCCAGTCCAAGCTGGCACTACCAATGTAGATGTGCTGTTTATCAACGATCCAGAAGGATGATTGGAGCCGACCTTTATTGTAAGCGTTCATGTCAATGTATGTCACTTCTGCACCTAGGAGTTCAAAGAGATAATATTAATCTCTATTTTAAAGTTCAGTACTTATGATAAATCATCTAATTAATCAAAACAAGCTATAGAATTCTCAAAGCTTTCCATCAAGCACAAACAGTAAAGAGTGAAAAGAAGATATTTTAATACATGGGAAACAATGAATATTATAGAAGGAGAAGCCCCAGCATGGGAAGAACCTTAGAACTTATCAAGAACCTAGTCTAGAGTCTTTTCCATAGCAACTATTCAATAAATATTTGGTAAATTAATTTGAATCACTTTATCTAAACTCCTAGCTTTTTGTATGATGCAAGAGAAGTTAAGAAAGGAGGCAGTGAGTTATCTTGGAAAGAACATTGGATGAATCAAAAGGCAGTTACGTGATATAGTAGATAGCATTCTAGTCCTGGAGTCAAGAAGACCTGAGTTCAGATCTGATTTCAGACACTTACTAGTTGTATGACTCTGGCCAAATTACTTAGTCACTGCTTGCCTCAGTTTCCTCATCTGTGAAATGAGGATAATACTGGCACCTATCTCCTAGGGTTATTGTGAAGATCCGCTGAGATGACAATAATTGTAAAATATAGGCTCTATAAAACATTTAAAAACCAAGCAATGGGTTCTAGGCTCACCTATAAAAGTCACATAAATTTATGTTCTTTTTATTATTGCACACTTTCTCTTCCCTTGTCTTATTTAGCACAGATTGGGCTTCTAAATTCCCTTTTTTCTGTACCAAGATTCCAAGACTTATATTTCCCCACCATATTCGACATCTTGTGCTGTTTTCTCACTTTTCTGGCATACAAAAATACATAACTCTGGTTCCTAAATTATTTCCCCATCTAGTAATATAATGACAATACCATGTGGCACTGGAATGTATCTTCCATGCTAACAGGAACCAAATCACCAGGTCTGTATCTATTACCCTGCCGTGTAATTGCTCTGAATTTGTCTTGTGTACATTTGAGCCAGTTTAAGATATTTATCAAGGATGTATCTTATGTAAGATATTTCATTAGGCACTGGTCATACAAAGTCAAAAACAAAACTGTTCCTGTCCTCAGGAAGCTTATATTGGACGGGTGGGTGAGGGGTGGATAACATGCACATAGTTGAGCAAATATAAGATAGTCAATGAAAGGGACTGGGAAAAGCTAAGATAAACAGCTTCGGGAAAAAAATGAGAAGGGGGAAGTATACAAATCTGGGAGATAATCAGGGAAAGCTTCATAAATCCATGTAATGTGTCTATATAGTATAGATATTAACAATATAGATTAAAGGCATTCTACTTGTATATTGAGTCAAAATAGGCTGTATATTACAACTCATTATGCTAAGCTAACTCCCTAAATACAGCTTTTCAAATCAACTTTTGATTCTAGCGACAGAGAAAACTCAAATTACCATAAAAACAATAGAAAACCTAATTACTTATGAAAGGTGAGAACTAAAATTCATTTGAAAAGTCATTATGCATACTGAGGTTAAAGGAGAAGCTGAAAAAACCAAATGGCCAGAAAGGAGTCAGAAGAAATAAGAGAAAGGGAAGAAGGGAAACAGTGGAGGTAAATGCAGGGGTTCATGGAAGACTATAATTATTTTTAATGAAATCTGAAGTTTATTGTATCCTGCTAAGATTGATCCCTTCCTCTATTGTGAAATATATGAAAAGCAATTTCAGACCAGAAATAAAAAGAAATAATGTGTACCTAAACTACTAGACATGTATCAAGAAAAGAAAGTCTAAATGCTTGAGTGTCCACCTTGAGTGGAAATGTCATTACTTGTAAAGGACACATTAATTTCACTGATCATTATTTACACTCAATGTAGTCGACCACCTTGCATCTATTCGGTGACATCTCTGTCTTGCCATTTCTCTCAGCAAAGGACAAAGTATATTATTTAATTTAAAATTACGTTTAAAAATCATTTTGAGGATTTCTCTGTTGATTTCCTACATGAATAACCTTCCTATTTCCTTGTGATATTTGCATGTGAAAGGACACAAAATGAAATCCTTAGTCTTTGCATTTTAGTCTTGAATATAAAACATTACAGTAATCATATTAAGTCTACAATGTTAATTTTTTAAAAAAATTTTGTAGTGTTGACATAAAATTCTAACTAGCAAATTTTGTTAAACATAAAAATATGGGTTTATTCTTTTAGAGAATGCCTTTAACAATATATGTAGATGGTTCTTTGAGGGTTAGACACGTTTAATAAGCAAGCATTTATTTCAACATTAATTTTTAAAAGATTTATTTGAGAAACTTCACTTCTCCATTTTCTCATTTTAAATGTCTTCCACAATTTAAATAAAGGAAAAAAGTACAGTGTAGCCTCTTGAGCCATACATATCATATGACCCTCTTGAGAGATTCTTACTTCCTTGATAGATGACACCTATCACAGCTACCATGAGTAAAACAACCATCAAATAGTCAATAATCATCAGAAAACTGGTAGATTATTGGTACTGAAACTTACATTTTTATCTGATCTGTCACTTATTTAACTGATAGATGAAGTGTTCAATAGATCTCTTTGACCATAATAAACATCTACTTGATATATTATATGATACATGGTGCTTGTTCTTACTTTTTGGTTCCCAAAATTTTATATATTAATAGTTTACAAACTGTTATTTTAGCAGCCTTGTTATACACCAAGCAATCGCAAGGGAGCATGAAGTTTAGAACAAAAATGTCAAGATGGGCAGAATGGATGAAGCTGTTATTTAAAGATAAACAAGAATGGTCACAGCTCTTGATAGTCAACACTAATAGAATCCCAGTGGTGGATAATTACAGTCTCAGGGTTGGAGGAGACTTCAGTGGCCATCTGGGCCAATTGCTACTTGAAAAATCTCCTCTGTATTATATTTGACAAATGGTCATCTGGCCTTTTTTTGAAGACCTTCAAAGAAAGGTCTAACATCCAAAATGAGCCCACTATTTTGGGACACTTATAATAGTAAGTTTTTCCTTAGGTGAAGCTTAAATTGACCTATCTTCATCTTCTACCAACGTACCCCCTTATTCAAGCTAAATATTTCCAATTCCTTCAACCAATGAACCAATCAACAAGCATTTATTAAACATCTACTATCTGCTGGACACTAGGAATGCAAAGACAAAGATGAAGGATTCCCTTTTCTTGAGGAATTTATATGCTACTTGGGGCAGAAGAACATATAGTCAGTCAAATAACATTAATTAGTTTTAATTATTACTTTTCTGTTTTTTTATTACTTTTATTTAGCTTTTAAATTAGTTTTGATTACCACTATTTGCCAGACATTGCGCTGAGTTATATAAATATAAGAATGTTAAAAATACAAAATGAATACAAGCTAATTTGGTAGAGAAGCACTAATAGCTGGATAGATTAGGAAAAAGCCTAATATATGAGGTGGTACTTGAATTGAACTTTGGAGGAAGCTAGGGATTCTAAGAGTCAGATGATGAGGGACAGCCTGTATCATGACGGTAGTGAGAGGGAAGATGCAGTATCTTCTGTGAGGAACAGCAAGAAGACCTGTTTGATTGGACCATAGAGTGTGTGAAAAGAAATAATTAGGAATAAACCTAAAATATTAGGAATAAGAAGGGTAGGTTGGGACCAGGTTATAAAGAACCTTTAAATGCCAATAGTGGGAAGCCACTAAACTTTCATGAGCAAGCTAAGGTCAAATTTGAATGTATGCTTTAGGAATATTTTAATAGCTTAATAGAGGATTTATTAGAGAGAAAAGAGACTGGAAGGCCAAAACATTGACTCCCAGGACAATATTGCAATAGTCCAGGGAAGATGTGATAAGGGCCTGAAATCCAACTTAATCCTTTTACAGCATTGTCTTGAGGTCTTTTGATATCCTGGTTGTCTTCATCTGTATTCTTTCTAGTTTATCAATGTCCTTCCTAAAATGTGATGTCCAGAAATGAACACAGTCCTCTTGATGTGTTCCGATTAGGTCAGTGTACACCAGAATTATCATCTGCCTAGTCTTGAACATGGGCAGCTAGGTGGTGCAATGGACAGAACACTGGAGTCAGGAAAATCCAAGTTCAAATCCAGTCTCAGAAAGACTCAGCTTCCTGAGTTCTAATCTTTTTCAGATACTTGTTAGTTGTGTGACTCTGGGCAAGTCACTTAAACCTGACTGCCTCAGTTTCCTCATCTGCAAAATGAGCTAGAGAAGGAAATGGGAAACCATTCTAGGATCTGCCAAGAAAATCCCATATGGGATAAAAAAGAGTCAGACACAACTAAAACAACTGAACAATAACAAATAAGAAATGATGAGCAGGATGGTCTTAGGACAACCTTGGAATACTTAGATCAACTGGTACAAAGTGAAGTGAACAGAACCAGAAAAACATTGTATACAGCAACAACAATATTGTATGATGATCAACTGTGAATGACTTATCTATTCTGATCAATAAAATAATCCAAGAGAATTCCAAAAATGATATCCACCTCCAGAAAGAGAACTGATGTGGTTTGGGCACAGACTGAAGCATATTTTTTCATTTTCTTCATTTTTCTTATTTTTCGTTTCATTTGTTGCAACATGAATAATCTGAAATGTTTTACATGATTTCATATGTATAATTGATATCACATTTCATGTCTTCTCAATGGGTGGCAGAAGGGCAGGAGGGATGGAAAGAATTCAGAACTCAAAACGTTGTTTTTTTTTTTAAATGCTAAAAACAAATGATAAATTTATCTTAAAAAGGTTCTCTTTTGAAAAGGTATATTCCAGGCACACACCAAAACTACAGATAATAACCATATTCATTTTATTATCTTTGTATTCTCAGCAATGTATTGATTGCTGAGCAGAATCTGGAACTAGTTACAGCTGAAGCCCAAGTTAGCAGCTAAATTTATAGGCATATTTAGAGTAAAGAAAACTACTCAGGGCATTTGTATGAAATATGTTTGTAGAATTTGCTTTCAAGTTATACCTATGTTAAACTTTCAGCTGTATTTTCATTTTCTACAAAGACAGAACTACTTCTTTACAAAGTGGAGACAAAGACTATATAAATTTAGAGAGAGGCTATTGAATATTTCTGAAAAGGACCAATAATCTGATATTACCAATTTTTCTGCATACAGAACTTCTAAAAGTCTTCCTCCTGGTCTTGCATGTTTAATTATAAAATGTCCAAAATATATACTTGTATCAAAATCTTTCATCACAATTGTCCACCAAGATCCAATTTCACAAGTCTTTTATTGACAAATTATTTATTTTAGTGTACAAAAGATGCTGTTCTTATCTACAATAATTAAGAAAATTGAAAATAAAATTCAAACATTCCCAGTGAATTTCTATTATGGAAATTGTCTGAATTTATATTATTTCCAAGGTCTTCTGCAAAAGGTCATCTATTGAAAGCATTTTGCTACCCATTGCTTAATAAATGAATCCCCACATGAATGATTAAAGAGAAGAAGCTATCATTAATACTTCTCCTTTGCAAATTCTTGAAAAATCAGGAAGTTACACTTGGTGATCTCTAAAGTTCCATCCAACTATAGAAGTCTATCATCCCATGCTGAATGTAAGATTTACAAATTAGAAAGTCTTCTCCATCAGAACATATTAAATTGCTCCAGCAACTAGAAAAGTTATAGCTGGGCTATTCTTGGGCACCTTAGTTAGTATCAACAAGGATAGAAGAATTCAGGTAGAAGAATAAAGATTTTACAACTCACAGGAAAAACTAAAGAGTAAACTATTTCATTGACATTTATCTCAGTCAGAATAATCAGACAAATATTTAAAAAGATTAACTACATATTCTGTATGTGTAGTTTCTGACTCTGAAAGTGTGAAAATAATTTACATTTTAAAATATCTACTCAAATATTCCTAATTCAATGATGTTAAAATTTGCAAAAGTGGTTCCCCTAGGAAATGCCATCACTTTATAGGTTTGGCTTGGCAACGATAGGAAACACATGATATATAATATTCCAAACATGGGGAATTACAGCATTGGAAGTTCCTCCATCAACACAGATCACAACCTCATTACTTAAAAACTAAGCAGAGATATTAACCACTATGATGTTTCTAAAGTTTTGTTGTATTTCCATAAATAAATCAGAGTAATATTTAAACAAATAAATTCCCATGTATAATTTGGTACCTAGGTGGGAGTTAGTGAGCTCCCTCTTCTCTCTTAGTGATTGTCATACATATGTTGGATGATCATTTGTCAGGTATTTTTTGGATATTCTTTCATTTGTGAATTGGGCTAAATGGCTGTTGGTCTGTTGAGCCCATCACAACTCTCAGATTCTCTGATTCTAGTATCTTGCTAATTGATTTTCATATTTTGCTAATCACAAATTTAGCTTTGTTTTCCCTCCCCAGGATTAAGGAGACTGCTTCTTTCAACTCATCCTGTAGTTTTTTAAACTTTTACTCAAAATACCTTATGTAACCAGATGGTAGTAGCTTTCTATAGCTTTAGGGCAGCTAGACATCAAAAGACCTTGGAGCCTGCCTTTCTCATTTGCTAATGGATTCAATTCATCACAAGCATAAATACTGTATTTGCTTTTATTCACTGCCAGACTTATTAATGACTTGCCCTTTTCTCTGTTTCCTTAATTCCTAGATTTTTCTGCCTCTCCATATGGCGGCTGAAACATGACAATAATGGTAATGACAACTAGTTCATATTATGTGGTATATCATACAAGTGTTAACAAGTCAGTGACTTGAACACCATGCCTGTGTAGTCAAGGTCTGTGGGACTAACATATTTTCTAAAAGAATAACTTTCTTTGACTAGAATTAGGTTATCCAAAGGATGATTTAAAGAACATAGAAAAGAATCATTAGTCTAAAAGAGACATGTCTACTGAAATATGTAAGATATTTTTGAAACAAAGACCAAAAAGGGAAACCATAGCTAAACTGAGAGTTCCAAGCCCTTGTCACCTTAATGACTCAACCCCACCTTACAAAAACAATTGATTCAAGGAAGCCAATGCTCTTAGAGCAAATTCTTTTTAAAAAAAATGTTTTATTTTCCCTCAATTACATGTAAAAACAATTTTAACATTTATTTGAAAGAAATGAGTTCCAAATTCTCTCCTTTCCTTTCCCCAAATATTGAAAAACCATGCAATTTGATATAGGTTATACACATTCAGTTATGCAAAACGTACTTCCATATTAGTCATGCTGTGAAAGAAAGTCAGATAAAAAATACAAGAAAAGTAAAGTATGTGAAAAAGTATGCTTTAATCTTCATTCTGATTCCATCAGTTCTTCCTCTGGAGATGGATACCACATTTCATCGTAAGTCCTTCAGAATTATCTTGGATCACTGTATTGCTGTGAATGGCTAAGGTGTTCACAGTTGATCAATATTGTTGTTATTGTATACAGTGTTATCTTGGTTTTGCTCATTTTACTTTGCATCAACTCATCTAAGTCCTTCCAGGTGTTTCTGAGAGCATCCTGCTCATCATTTCTTGTAGCACAATAGTATTGCATCACAATCATATACAACAACGTGTTTAGCCATTCCCTAGTTCATGGACATCCCATAATTTCCCATTGCATTTTTGAAGATGTTCATGACATCAGTAAGATGACTTCCAAATGAATTGAATTTAAGTGAGGGAGGGCTGTGCAAAGTCACTAGTCTCACTCTCTTGTGAGTCATCTGGGTCCAGTGGCAAGATATGGATCAGGATAACTGGAGATGGCCCCAGATGCAGTGAGAGACCTTGGACTTTTTAAGTTAAGGTCTAGGGTCAGAGGGTAGACATGGTTTTATAGCCCTTTGGGCACAGTTCCAAATTGCTCTGCAGAATGGCCGAATCAGTGTACCACTTTACCAACAGCGAATTAGTGTCTCAATTTTTCTATATTCCCTCCAACATTTGTCTTTTTTGTTTTCTGTCTTATTAGGCAATCTGATAGATGTGGGGTGATGGGTCAGATTTTTTTTTTTAATTTGCATTCCTCTGATCAGTAGTAATTTAGAGCATTTTTTCATATGACTATAGATAGCTTTGATTACTTCGTCGGAAAATTGCCTCTTCATCTCCTTTGACCATTTATCAATTGAGGAATAGTCAGAGGAAATTCTTAAGTAAATATAGACAAATAATCAAATAATGCCTCTTCTGAAATCCAGCTAAAAACTTCACAATATCTTGGGCTGAAGATATGATTATTTATGGTGTCTCCAATGAATAATGGTAAAAAAAAAAAAAACCAAACCAAAAAAAGGAAAGACTTCATTTCTCTGATCAACTCTGTAATTAATTGATACTTCAGATGACTGATGATGAAACATTGCCTCTTCTCCCTTTGTAAGAGAGGAGGAAGCATGTAAGCATTGCCTTCATACAGGTCATGATAAAAAAATGATAATCTTTTCTCCATTCAGTCAACCTTTTTACTTCCTCATATTTTTCTACATCTTTCAGCCACAGAAAGTAATTATCCTCTTTCTAAAATGAGTAAGTAGCTTCTTCACATACACTACCTCTGAATTTATTTTCCTGTCTGCTGATCCTTGCTCTTTCATCTTATCTCCTCATAGGGCTACTGTTGATTCTACAATAATCAGTTTTCTTGACCTAGGCACTACTTACTGTCTCCAGAATATACATATGGACTATGTTAGTTTCCCAGCTCAGATAGCTGCAGCCTTTTGTGGGTAGAGCAGAACCTGTGATTTTATTGGCATAAGGAGCTCCTAATGAGGAAACTCCATCTAGCAAGGTCAGTTAGTACCTGCCCTGCAGCTTATAGTTGGAGAGTTTACAGGGTCACATATCCAATGTGAATCATGAATGGGGCTTGGATCCGGGGCTTCTTGATTAATAGTACTCTTATCTGCTACGCCACTATCTTCTCAACAATTTCACTTAGAGTTTCAGGATATTTTCTCTAGGCATCTTTCTATAGGTTTTCAATACTCTTTCTTTTAAACATTAATGCTGAATCACAAATAACTCTAAAGAAAAGAGGGACATATTACCTCCATCAATTTCAGAAATGGCAAGTAACTAGCCTGGCAATCACTTGGCAACTATTGGTCTAGGAGCATCAGAAAAAATGATTTGTTCTACTTTTCAAACTACATTATTCAAGAATTCATGCTATGATTCACAGTTCTCCCCCCACCTCCTGACCCTTCACCATATGACCTAGGTATTCACAGCATCTAAGCCTCTCTACATTTGAAAAAGCAAAAAGTTTAGCTGTGTTGAAGAAGAGGAAGTGTGTGTGTGTGTGTGTGTGTGTGTGTGTGTGTGTGTGTGTGTGTGTGTAGCACTTTTGGGAAGAGAAGGAAAGCCTGTATGGTTTCAGCATAAGAAGATATTGAAACTCTTCAAAAAAAAAAGAGAATCACTATTTAGAAAAAAAATTGTGCCAATTACATGTAAAGTTAGTACAAAGTGCGAGCAAATTATTATCTTCTAAAATTTCTAACTCAACAGGTTGCCAGTTAAATCCCATTTTATAGTGGAATAAATAGAAGCCCCAATCAATGAGACCTACAATCTAATATTTCAATATGATGAATACAATCTAATATTCGATGTGATCAATACTCATACAGATACAACCAAAGTGCAAAGCAAAACAATCTGGACAGCTCCTTAGAGGTTTTGTTTTTAGCTTTTAAATAACAGGATGTGACCAGAAGAGGTTAGTTAAGAAAGATTAAGATAGATATAAATGAAAATGGATGGCAGATAATGGAATTTTATGAACCTCAGGGCAGATTAAAAAAAGACAGAGAATTCTAGCTTTCAGAGAGACCATGTCAAAAATAAAGGGGATCTGGCCTATGAATTTTGGTTGCCACAAAATAGCTGCTGCTATTCTTGAGAGCCTGCTGGTGCCCCATTTTCTATTCAGCAAACAATCAGGCTGACCTGAATAGGCATTCTCATGTACCACCCACACAGGCACAGTATATAAGACATAGGCTTTGTCTAATACAGAACTGAAGTCCAGCTGACTGGGTGGCTATCAGGTGAGAGATGCAAATTATTTACACCAGGCACTTACACAACTGAAAACTGATTTGCATATTAGTATGTTTTAGAAATGATCTTCTGTTTCTCATAAAAATATCTCACATTTATATATCATTTTAAGGTTTACAATGTTTGTTCATAATCATGATTATAAGAAGACAATATGATAAAATGAACACTGGATTTGTAGTCTTAAAGTCTGGGTTTTAATTCCAGTTTTCTGATCTCTTAGTGCTATGGCTTTGGGGAAATGTAACTGAACCTCACTGCAGTCTTGTTGAACCTATGTTCTCATTTATAATCCCCATAAGGACAAGGATTTCTTTTTGTCTTCATATTCCCAGCACCTAGCAGAGTGAGTGGCACAGAGTAGGCGTTTTACAAATACTTGTTAATGGGTCTATAGAAGTAGGAGGAGGGGGGAAAACATATGCACTATTACCTCATAGGTTTCTGGAATGATCAAATGAAAAAAAACGCATATGAAATGTTTTTAAAAACCATAAATATTGTATAAATGTTGGCTGCTAGTGAATATCATCTCATTCTCTTATTTTTTTTGATAAAGTTTGGATAGAAAGGTCAACTGAGACAGTTTCTCCAGCCTTGCCTGGAGAAAACCAAGGTATTTGTGAGCATTACATTCATCCATTGATCCAATTTAATCCCCAAGTTCAAAGTCTCCCGCTTATATTTTGCTTTGGCATATATTAAAAATTTTATGCTCGTTGAATACAAATTATAATTTGACATCAATAGATAACATTTTTATATAATAATAGCTAGCATTAAGTTTTTCAAAGCGCTTTATAAATATCATCTTGCTTGATCCTCAGAACACTCCTTTAAGGTAGGTGCTATTATGATCCTCATTTTACAGTTGGGAAAACTGAGACAGTGTTTAAGGGACTTGCCCAGCTAGTAACCATCTAGGCTGAATTTGAACTAAGGTCTTACAAGTTCAGTTCTCTACCATTGTACACCCTAGTTATCTATATGATGAAGTACCTACTTTTAAATATGCTTTTTCAATGCAGCTATATAAATTGATTTCACCCATAAATATCAAGTGACTACTATGATGTTTTGATATGACTCTTTTTTTTCTTGATGGTCATATTTACTTCTATTTAGAAGTTATGATAAAAATGATTTAAGGCTAGGAAGAACCATACTTAAACTATCTCCATGAAAAATGCCATATTTTATATCAATGGTTCTTGATATTATTATAATAGTGTCATTGTTTCATTAGAAAACCATCTTCTGGCAAGAGATAATTGTTACAATAGAGGGGGAAAAGAGGAAGGCAAAAGGGAAAGAGTCAACCTTACTCTCATGGAATTTGGCTTAGGGAAGGAATGACATAAACTCTAAACTGGGCATCTTGCCACATAGAAGA
>CM053586.1:256331226-256362009 GCA_028646515.1 Pseudochirops corinnae
TTTAGTGTTCTCACTATGTTTAGATTATTTATATATATATATATATATATATATATATATACACACATATATGTATGTATGGATGGATCTATCTATCTATCTTATAATTGCCACATATGACCAAGTCACAATTGTGAAACTGGATCAAAGGATTTGTGATAATCAATGAAAGCACAATAAATAAAAGGATGATTTTAGGTGACTTATCAAGTAATCATGGAAATGATAAATGAGTTGTTCTCAATGCTCCAACTATTTTTTGGTCCTTAGCCAAAATATTGTATGTTTGAAATTACAGTTTTATTAAGTTTGTGATATGAGCTGTGAATGTTTTATATAACATAAATAAACATGCAATTGGACTGTAGTCTGAGGGGTTGCTAATGTTTGCATCCTTCAATAATAAATATATGATATTGTTTTTTAAAAAATAGCTTCTATCAGAGAGAAATCTGGGAAGGTATTTTCTGTAGCCAAATATTCTTAAACCAGTAATTATATGTCCTACCCAGAACTGATACTTTCTAGGTTCTACAAAGGAGTTAAGAATTTCAGTTATTTCCCTCGTTTTAACCATTCTGTCATGCCTTGTATTAACAGTACATAAGCTTTTTGTTCTGTATTTAATGCATGTTTTACTTTCATTGTGTTGGAATTCTTTTGATCAGGAATTTTTCACCTTCAGGGATCCATTCTCTCCTCTATTTTTCTGCTGAATTATTTTTTTCTCCACACTGCTTTGACAACTTGTACCACCTTAAACTTTTGTATTTTCCTCTTGCTGATTAGGAATATAAAGAATTATTTGTTTTCATGTTGTCTCTGCATTATAATTTGAGCTTGAGAGGAGCAACTGTCTTTTTGCCTTTCTCTGTATCCCTAGAACTTAGCACATAATAAGATTTTAGTAAACATTTACTGATTTATAGAAGGATAATGAGAAGAAATCAAGGACAGGTTGTGATTTTCACTGATGGACATACTCTTAATATTAATAATGATCATGGGTGCATTGAAATATTGAAGTTTTAAGGGTTATTTTCTCACTATTCACATCCACAAATTCTGCTCCAACACAGGTTTAAAGGAAACGGTCTCTGACATCCAAGACAGTATAATCTAAATCAGTAGCTTTTCATCATCTTATCAATTTTTACTTATACTGATGGCTATCATTGTTTAATTCTGCTTTCATATTTGTAGCATCTCAATTTGGTCTGATTTTAGTCAGCTATTTCTGAGGTTTGATTCTTATATCTACATGAGTAGGCAAGCCAAAAAAAAAAATGTTTTTTTGGTCCCTCCTTCTTCTTCTGACCCTTCTCATGATCTCATACTTGCTTTATTGCTTTATTTGTACCTCTTTCATTTCCTAGGAGCTATTTTCTTTACTCAAATGAAATTTAAGTATTAATAAAGAAATCCGAAAGGGGCAGGACTGCACAATTCCTTGATCTTCCACAGGGAATCTTTTGTTCAACAATAAGAAAGCACTTCTGAATAAACATAAAAGGGTTTTCATAAATTGTTCCATCATAAAGGTATTCAATTCCACTTAATAGTGGAACTGTGGGAAAATTACAGTGTTTCTAAAAATATGGAAGTTCACCATGGGAGATATTAGCTAACATATTAGTTTGTGTGTTCTGATGCTTATTCTCTTAGTTCACAAATTCTTCCTTTTCCATTGCCTGAGTTAGAGAAAGTTAATCACAGCTTGTGAAATCTGTTCTTAACTGAAATTTGTCAGTAAAGACTTTAGCTTGCTGCTTATTTCACCTTCAAATGACAGCTTGAAACCCATAAAAAAGAAAACTTCCAGGAGACAGATTACTTTATATTCATCCATAGCGAAGCAGCAGACAGGTGAATCAATGATTTCAGTGGCGTGGGCACATCCTCCACAGATGCAGAGCACAAGCTTCATTCTGAGAGACTCTTGTTTATGTCTTGTCATAAATTCTCATTGAATATGGACAATCCTCAATGGGGAATTTATAGGAAATCTTTTTTTTTCTTGTTTTTGTGTCTCCAGGGTAGTGATATATGGCTCTGAATGTCTATTTGTTCTCTTCATTTCAACTACATGACCAGTTTACCGCCTTGGCTAGACATATAGTACCTGGATGAGGGCTTTGACACTACTCACATCAGTCATCTTCAGTAACATGCTACAGCTTGTTTTCATCTACCATGTCTCTGTAAAAATAGCTCACAGTTATATAGTACTTTTGGTACTTTCTTCATCACAACCCTGTGGGATAGGTGGTATAAACACTAATATCCCTGCTTTATAGATGAAGAAACCAAAGTATAAAAAATTTAAATCCAAGTCAAATCCCTCTTCAGCTGACAGATTTTCAAATACTTGAAGATGGCTCTCATATCCCTCCTTAATCTTCTCTTCTCCACTTAATCATTCCCAGTTTCTTCAACTGATTCTTACGTGGAATGTACATAATAAATAAATGAGAAGTCCTCTCCTATAATAAATGCCCTTCTCTGGAAATGATCTCATATTTGAATCTCCTACAGTGTTTAGAATAGTGCCTTTGACATGCTCGATAAATTTTGCAAAAAAAAAAAATATCCATGCCACTGTGGGAGGAGAGAAATTGAAATAATATATATTAACGTAATAGGATTGGAGTATTTGGGGTTTGGTTGTTTGAATAATTTTTAAAAAATTTTTCTACTTTATATTGATATATAAAGATGGCACAACACATATATAGCAAAACTCTGCAGGTTAGGATCACCTGATTTCAAGTAATGCCTCTGACAATTATTTACTGAGTGACCTTGGTCAGGTCATTTAAATTCTTAATGTGTCTGGTCAAATATTTAAGTCTGTTAAGTTGCAGAGAAGGTGCTGATGCATACTGGTAAGGTGGGGGAAAAAAAAAAAAAGAAAGGTTACTCACCAGGAGTTCTCAACTGTAATGAAGTCAAAGGTCTGGCTATAAGGGTAGGGTCAAAATTACCCCACTACATTTAGCCATGATACCTTTATCGGGTGAGAACATGTATCAATTAATATAAATTAATCAGTAAATCAATGACTTTAGATTAAATGGAAAAAAGTCCTTGAAAACTTTTGAATGAAATGTGGCCACATGGAGGTCTATTTGGATAGTCTGAAGGGCATGGTCATATACTGTAGAGCTTGTATAAAATTAGGGAATTAGTTCAGAATTATAGAAAAATTTGAGCATGTGAAGAGGAAAGAGTACAATCCTCCTATACTCTTATGAAAAAAAATCAATTGGGGTAGGGGTAAGGCAAGAGCAGAACTCCAGACCTTGGACTCTGTGTTGGTCTTCTCCCCTACCCCAGGTTCAGAAGAGCAGCTTTAGTGAACTCTAAAGATCTGAAGGATTTCTTATCACCATCCTATCTCAGGAAACCATAAAGACTCCATCAGTAAACCTCTATCACACCTAAAAGAAACATGTTGTAGACTCCAATAACATGACTGCTAGGAACTATGAGTTACCTTTTTGTCAAAAGTAGGAGCACTATCAACAAGTGATCTCACTTTTCCCTAAAACCTTTATGTACTATTGTGACAGTATGTTACAGACTTTTAGGGAAATGTTTTATATCAATTATTCTTACCACATCACTTTGGTAAATGTCTTTACTAAAGACTAATTAATTCTGCCTAATTGGTTTCAACTCATAATCAGGGGCAGGAAAAACATTGATTGGGGTTATATGGAATTAGAAAAAGCACATCCTATCTCCTCCACGCTAACACCATAGGTGAGCAAAGATGAAACCATGATCTGCAGACCTGACTTGTCAGTGTGACTGGGAAGTGGGAACTGAGTTAGTAGCTCTGGAACATGAGACAGTGAAAAATGCTCTTGTCCCTATTCAGACAATAACCTCATGTTTTATGTCTCTAAGTGCAAGGACTCACACAGTTAACTTTCTGCTGAGCTTTTTTATTGCAGTTACTAACTGCACTACTATAGAGGAAAGAAAGAAATACCCTTTGGAGAGAGAAGAGACAGGAACCTAGCTCAGAAAAAATGTCCCGAAACAAACTACATATGGGAAGAGACAGGAATTTCACCAAATACCCAAGACCTAATGGCATCTGTAAAATGTCTCCACAGCTAACTCATCAACAAGAATTAATTTACTAGCCATCCACTATGTACCAGGCAATGTGCTAAACACTGGGAATTCCAAAAAGGGCAAAAAAATAAAGCAAAACAAAAACCCAGTCCCTGCTTTTGATGAACGCATAGTCTAACGGGGGAAACAGTATGCAAACAACTACGCGCAAACAAGATGGTTTTATATTATGTAATCTATTTTGATGTTGTCCCACCCAGTCAGCATGATTTCATGATTTTCTCCAGCTTTGTTCCATTGTATATGGGTAGGAATAAAGTCAGCAGGTGGTGGGAATAATCCAAGGCTGAGGTTTGGACAGGATAAGATCTCTAACAGGACAAGAGGACGAATGACTCAAGAAAATTGGACAGCTTATTGTTAAACTGATTCACCCAGGGTTCAGGATGGAGAAGGAGAGTGTAGCCAACACAAGGGTAACAACGGCCTGTGGAAGAAGCCCTAATAAGTTTCTGTCACATGTAATTTGAAAAATACCGTCCTAGATATCATTTTTTAAAAATCAGAAGAGCATTCCCTATTCCTTTCATACTCCAAATCTTCCGAGTAGGCAAGAAGTCAAGAAACACTTGTTATATGCTTAATACAAATGTAAGAGGAAGATGGCAAATTACCACATATTATTTAGAGCTAAGGAGATTTAAGCAGCTTGTCCAAGGTCTAATGTAAGTAATAGATCTGGGATTAAAACCTAGGTCCCATGGTTCTAAATTCAGTACTCTTTCCATTAGGGTGCATTACCTCTCTCTCAATGCCCCTATGGCTAAAATGGAAATGATTTTAAGCCCAATAATGTTTCTTTTTCATGATCCAATCTCACATAAATCATTGAATTCCAGAATTTTCCAAATGGTTTTTTTCTCTATCACTTTAAATTTAGTGTGGCAAAATCAAAACTCATCTTTTTTTTTTACAACGTTCCCCTGGCCCTAACTACCCAAATCCCGTTTGGCAGTACCACATTCTCATTTGTCAGCTGACCTGGAAACTCTGCCATTACCTTGGGAAACTTCTTCTCTCTGCCTCTGACCCTGCCCAATTCCTAAACTTGCTGCTTCCTTCTATGCATCATCTCTCACACTGAACTTTACTTTCCCCATCCTGATTTCCATGCCCTCCCCCAAGCAGGGTAACTCATTGCAGGCTCTTCAGTGATTTATAGCACACAGTCCTTTAAACAGCTATGCTTGAAAGACACGTCTTGATTATTAATGGCCTGTGAATTGTTTGAAAGGAAAACTAATGACCTATGAATAGAACTGATGTTTTACATAAATGTTAGTTTTCTTTATCCTAGGGATTGGTAGACTTCTCACATGAATACATAAATCCTGCCACCTCCAGGTCCAAGGGGTTACAGATAAAATGCTGGGGACAAGTCTAGGAAAGTGGGACTATGCTAGAAAAAAAAGATTCTGCTGCTTAACAGGAACGATAGGGAATTGCTTCTTAGAGGGATTAAAGGAAGGAAATTGTGTAAAGGCCAGGTAGTAAAGATAAAAGTAGGACAGGGAGAAAAGGGTCTGCTTATCAGAGATACTTGTTTGCCCTCTGGAAGTTTCTCTGAGCACAAGGGTTCCTAACCTTTATCTTGTCCTGCTGTTTGTGGCCCATTTTTGGCTTTAACGTCATTAAGTTCAATAAGTGATACGATAATGGTCAGGGCTGGAAATCCACAGTAGTGAAACAATCCCATCCCTCGATGCTGGCATTTTATGGGGGAGATAATACGCACAGATAGAGCCATATGCAAAATAGTTATTAGGTGATCTCTTAGGGGATGAGGAGAGTCATTGCTAGTGGAAATATGTGAAAAGACTTCATATAGAATCAATCAGTAAATGCTTATTAAGTGCTTACCATGTGCCAGGGACTGTGCTAAGCACTGAGGGTACAAAAAAGGAAAAAGATGCAAAAAACCCTGCCCTTAAGGGGCTTACAATCAAATGGGGAAGACAACATGCAAACAAATGTATGTGTGCAAAGCAAGCTTTATAAAAGACGAATAGGAAATAAGCAACAGAGAAAAGGTACTGGAAATAAGAGGGATGGGGAAAGGCTTCTTGTAGAAGATCAGTAGCTGACATGGAAAAGAGAAAGAGTTCTAGGAATGGACAATGCCTAGAGAAAATCCCAGGAGTTGAGAGATGGAGGTTCTGGTTCTTAGAACATCCATAAGGATGTTCACTGAAATGAAGAATGCATGTTGGGGAATAAGGTCTAAAAAGACAAGAAAAGTAGAAGGGGCCTAGGTTATGAAGGGCTTTGAATGCCAAACAGGACATTTTGTATTGGAACCTGAAGGCAAGAGGAACATAGTGCTAAGTAAAAACTTAGTTTTTACTAAATCTTGAACCTAGGGATTCTAAGAACCAGAAGTGAGAAGATAATGCATTTTAGACAGAGGGGAAGGTGGAGGAAGGGACATTAGCCAGTAAAAGCAAGGAAATGGGAGATGGAGTGTTATGTAACAGAAGTAGAACTAGAGACCAGTATGACTGGAATGTAAAGTAAGTGAAGGAGTGTGATACAGAATAAGTCTGGAAAGATAGATTGGGCCCAGATTGCAAAGGGCTTTAAATGACAAATGAGTATATATTTGCTTCCACACGTAATAAATAGTGAGTTATTGAGGTTAACTGAGTTGGGAGGAGGTGGTAACATTGTTTCAACTAATGGTAAAAAAGCAGTTAGGTGGCATTATAGAGTGCTGAGCCTGGAGTTAGGAAAACTTGAGTTCAAATACTGCCTTAGACACTTGCTAGTTGTATGAGTAAGTAACTTAAACTCTACTTGCTTCCATATCCTCATCTATTTCTCAGGGTTGTGAGGTTCAAATGGCATATTTGTGAAGTGCTTAATACTGGGCCTGGCATATAGTAGGCACTACATAAATGTACTAGTTATTATTATACTTCTCATCATTATTATTATTACCATGTGTTCTTTGAGCCAATTAATGACTTTAGGTATCCAATTAGCTTTAAAAAATACAAAATTTCCCTGTGAGGAGCAGCTAGGTGATGCAGTGAATAGAGTGCTCACCCTGGAGTAAGGAAGACCTGAGTTCAAATATGATTTAACTAGCTGTGTGACCTTGGGCAAGTCACTTAACCCCAATTGCTTTGCCTCCTTCCCTCCAAAAAAAAATTCCCTGTGAAATGTTCTATGCAAGGATATAGATGCTCTTGAAACCCCACTTATCAGTACTTTTCCAGGGTTTTACATATGGTGAGATACTTACATAAATACCAAGAGTCAATTTTAGGGGAGCTCTGAATATTAGCATATCGAGATTGGGATTGGCTAGTTGTTGCTTTAGAGAACACTAAGTGTTAGACTTTTTGGTTGTCCTTTTAAAATTGCAAGGTGCCATAACTCTTGAAGCTCCCAAATTCATATTCAATTCAGATAGCTAAAAGCCAAGGAGCACTGCAGTAACATCTGGACATGACATGATTATCTGGTACTAAGCTGCCACTTCTAACTGGCAAATGACCCTTTTCAAATCTCACTGGAGAAAGGTACGAAGGGGTGACTTTCCAGACTTGACAGCTAACATGTGGGCATGTAGAAAACGAGAAGAAAAACTATTTGCTCAAACCTGCCTTCATGTTAATCCGTGGCAGGCACACCATATGGAGTTACTACTTGTGGGGTTGGTGGCAGGAGTGAAAATGTAAGGTCATGCGGGGAGTTTCAAAGCTGTCAACTGCTTATGAGCCTGCTCACCCTGATACCTTCATGTCCCCCTCTGCCTTTGTTTACATTCCACCATTCTAGAAGTGGCTCCTGCCTTTTACAGGACCTTGAAAGTGACCTACTCTTAGAAGCCTATGCAACATTATGATCAGTAATCACAGTTAATTATATTCTAGCTCTTTGGAGTGGCATTACAAAGGGGAGATTGTCATTATCTCCCCTTTCCCCACTTCCACTTTCTGTCAAAATAAAAGGTTTGAGGGCCAAAGAGAGCAAGTTGTTGTTCAATTGTTTTCAGTTGTGTTGGACTCTTTGTGATTTCATTTGGGGTTTTCTTGGTAGAGAAACTGGAGTGCTTTGCCCATTTCCTTCTCCAGCTCATTTTACAGATGAGGAAACTGGGGCAGACAGGGTAACATAGCTAGTAAGTGTCTGATAAGTCTTTCTGACTCTAAGCACTCTATCCACTGCACAATCTAGTTGACCCAGGAGAGAAAATGATCTGAGTTCAAATACAGCTTGAGACATCCACCCACTGTGATCTTGAGTAAGCCACTTCTATCTGCCTCACTTTTCTCATCTGTAAAGTGAGGAAAACAGCAGCACCTACCTCCTGGGGTGACTGTGAGAATAAAATGACATATTTGTAAAGTGTTCTGCAAGTTTTTAAGAAATATATAAACCTAAGTTATGATGATGATGGCATCAAGCTGAAGGAGATGCCTTTCAATGTGAAGATGAGGCAGGATCTTTCCTATTTTCTGACCTTTATAAAATATTTAGCCTGTGAGTCAATCGCTCAGTCAATAAAGATACATTCAGTGCCTACTATGTGGCAGGCCTTGTGCTAAACACTGGGCATAGAAAAAAGGGCATTCAAGGAGCTCACCATGGGAGAGTCAGCATGGAAACAACCATGGACAAACAAGCAATATTAAAGATAATCATCAGAGGGAAGGCACTAGCAATAAGGGAGAATCAAGAAAGGCTTCCTGTCAAATAGGGGGTTTTAGTTGGTGCTTGAAGGAAACCATGGAAGAACATTCTGGCTAAATCTGGCTTAGCTTCAAAGCTAAAGGGTAGGATTCCCTTCCCCCTTTACCCCCATCTCAGGCAAGAAGGCGGAAGCAGGGGAGCAGACCAAAAAGTAGCTCACTTCCTAGTTAGAGTAGGCATCTTCAGAAAGTAGAAAGAAGGAAACCAACATTAAGATGTCTTTGTGTAGACATCCCACCATTTCCAAGATCAGTGGTTCTCAATCTGTGGGTCGTGACCCCTTTGGGAGTTGAACAACCCTTTCACAGGGGTCGCCTAAGACCATCGGAAAACACATATTTCCGATGGTCTTAGGAACCGAGACACCGCTCCTCTATCCATCTCCAGGCAGGTCCGCCCACATGCAGATATGCCCACATATGAGTATTGAAGGGTTGCGGCATTAGGAAGGTTGAGAACCACTGTCCTAGATGGTAAATATGACTGATGCAGATAGCCATGTCACTGATATCTAGAATATTACAGAGAACATAGACAAAGACACACAACTGGTATTTAAATTGCAGATAGGCTCAGTTCTCCTTTCTGAGCTATGTCAAAGTCTAAAGGCATAGGGCTTTATACACATTAGAAGCTTAATGAATGTTTACTTAAATGGATTAAAATATGCCAGAGGGTTTTTAGAACTGACAGCATGTGAATGAATGAGAAAACAAAACAAGCATTTATTGACTTCTGGTTAAAATAGTTGCCTAAACAGAAAGCAGACCACCTAGCTCCCATATATCTATTTTAGAAAAACTTAGAGATTCACACCATTCTGAATAACGATCAAGAAACTTAATGAGAAACCGTGGTGACTTTTTCCACTCCAAAATCGAACAGAGGACATACAGAAACCTGAAGACAACAGGAAAGGTGGCACATTAAGCACAGCTCAGGATTAGCATTACAGTGTAACCAGAGATTCCCAGGCTCAAATCTAGCCTGCAAAGCTATGTGTTCAGAGGCAGAAAAAGTAGACTTTACTCTCATGAGTAAAGTCTAAAGATGGTCATGAGATCCTAGGGTAAAGACCTTGGAAGTGCCAGGGAGCAGCCTAGTATGCAGCATTCTGATTTGAGCACCCCAGGCTCAAGGGCTCTTAATTCCTGACATGGGGCCTTGTGTCTGGTTCACATTCTACCCCTACCCCTTGCTTTGCTTGGGGTGGGCACCCCAGCTTGGCCTTACCCTTTGTCACTTGGGTTCCTGAACTGACCACCACCTCTCAGGGTTAGGCCTTCCCTCAATCTTTAAGATTCAGTATGCTGGATCTTCAGAATCCATTTCAGGACAGGATACCAGGAAACTAAGAGAGGTGCATACAATTTTTAAAAATTGGACAATATTAAAAATTACTACAAATCTAAAGATCTCTTAAGAATAAATCTTTAGGTGGCACAGTGAATAGAGCACCGGCTCTGGAGTCAGGAGGGCCTGAGTTCAAATGTGGCCTCAGACATTTAACACAAAACTAGCCATGTGACCTTGGGCAAGTCACTTAACCCCAACTGCCTTTTCAAAAAGCAAAAAAAAAAAAAAAAAAAAAGAATAAATCTATAACAGAGACCCAAAGAAGAAATGGATTTCCCACAAGGACACCAGAAAGAACTAAAAAGTAAAATAAAAGATACTGAGGAAAGAACTGGAAGGAGAATAAATAGCTCAGGAGAAAAAAAAAAACTTACTCAACTAACAGATTCCCTGAAAAATAAAATAGACCAAAAACAAATTGGTGACGCCACAAGACAGCAAAAAATATTAGAATAAAATCAAAGAATTGAAAAAAAACCCAAGAAAATAAAACATACCTAATATGAAGACATTTACTGGTAAAATAGGTCAAGGGATATTTTAAGAAAACCATTAGATTCCTTGAAAATCAAACTACAAAAAAAATATTATATTTCAAAAAAAATTTTGCACATCTATTAGAAGCAGTGAATCAAGTGAAGATAGAAAGAATTAATGATCACTCATTGCAAGGAATCCAAAAAGGAAAAGTCCTAGAATGTCATAAACAAAATTGAGAACTTCCATGTCAAAGGAAAAAAAAAAATATCATAGGTATCCAGAAAAAAGCTATTCATGTACAAAGGATCAATCAGGATCACATACAACCTTAGCAATTTCTACTATAAATGAGAAGAGATCTTTGAATACAGTATTCAGAAAGACCCCCAAAAGCTGAACGTAATCCTACAGGGAATAAATGGATCGTTAATGGAAGAGAGGATTTTCAACCATTTCTGCTGAAAAGATAAGAAATGAGTGGGAATTTTAAAACAGAAATAAAATAGACCAGACCCTCCTATTTACAAACAGAAGACTTGAGAAAAACCTGGAAAGGCAAATTTATTTAAGGAACAGGGAAAGAGTTGTATGATGATCTAGTCTTAACATTCTAATACATGGAGAGGAAACAAGTATCTATTGACAAACTTGATGTCACCAAAGAGAAGTGAATGACTTGAATAAGAAAAACAAAGGCCTTGGGGGATGATGCTGAACAACATAATGACTGATACCAATAGCTCTTATTTCTAAAATAAATTTAAAGATTACAAAGCACTGTCCTCACAACCTAGTACAAGATAATATAATGACTCCCATTTTACAGATGAAGAAACTGAAATTCCATGGTGCCAGGGCTAATAATGACTGAGGCAGGACTTATTGAATAAATCCCCACATACTAGCTACTAACAATTGATCAATCCCCCCCAAAAGCATTCATTAAATGTCTTCTATGGACCACACACTTAGTCTGTGAGCTAAGTCAAGGGACTGTCTTTTGCCTTCTTTGTATACTCAGTGCTTAGCAGAGCATCTGGCACCTAGTAGGTATTTAATAAATGTCTACTATCCAAATGAAGGCAGCAGTTCCTAAAATTAAGGAGCTTACAATTTAATGGAGGGGACAATCATCTGTGTGTATATCATAAATCTAAAGAGAAGACAGAGTACATCGCATTTTGAGATTGGGGGATACCAACTCAAATAACTCTAGTAATATTTAATTCCTACAGCAAACGCCTCACTAATCCAGATCCAAACTGTGCAGAACGCTGATCCAGATGATGTAGCAGTTTTTCATGTACACAAATGAGCAATGTAGCTACATCACCACATCTGCATAAGCAACGGAGTTACACATCACAGCTGGATAAGAAAACTGAAGTAAAGAGACATTAAACAACGTGCCCAATGTTACACAAGTAATAAGTAGTACAACCATTGAAGAACTGGAACCCACGCTTTCTTTGTATTCATCTTTCCCTGCACTGCTTATTAGTAAAATTTGTGTTTTATTGTGTTCCTTGTGTCTGTTTACCTTGCTGTGGGGACACTACGTCCGTCTCAATTCATCTATACAAATGATCTGACAATTATCACACAAGTAAGAATTTCCTGCTTTTCCATTATGGTAATTTTGAAGGACTATTCTGTCAAGGATGTTGAGGACTGCTTATTATATGCCAAGAGCTACAGAGGTTTCATTAGCTTTAAAAAATAGACATGTTCCTGAAAAAGCGCATGCAAGTACAAAGATATTTAAATGACCAGGAGAATCTCGTGAAAGGAATAATATGCATATGGTAAAGTGGAGGATCCTTTTGTAAGGGAAATTTCCATCTCCTAATTTGTTTTGAGAAATCTGGATTTTTCTTTTAAACTAAGGAATACCTTTTCAGAGCAGGTTGAGCACATGTACCATCTACTGGTGACTGTTGGCATCTTTCCTTTTCAAGAAGGTTTGTTTTCCTTAGCGAGGAAGCCACAACTGTGACAAATGGTTTCTTAGTTGGTTTTAGTCACATACCTAAACAAAGCACTAAATGGGGAAGATCTGAAGCAGGGAAGCAATGGGGGCTGCCAAAGAGACAGCTTGTATTACAACAAATGGCAGACATGAGTATTTTACACATACACCAGGTGCCTGCAGACAACTTCTGTATGAGTACATCTCTGACAAAAATTGGATTAGAGAGAAGAGGGACAAAGGTATTTTGTAATTTAGTTCTCTACTCCTTCCTCAAATTACTTTTCATTTACTTTGTATATATTTTGCATTAACTTATCTGTGTGTATGTATAGTATACCTATGTGTATATATCCAATAGAACAAAGGTGTCAGACATATAGCAACATGTGACACTCCTGAGTGCAGCCAGAATCAGATTAAAATGTAATTGGGAAATATTTAACAAAATGAATAAAAATACAACAAAAGTAGATGGTTACTAAGTAACTACATGGGCCAGAAGGATTTGTGACCTCTGTTTCTTATATGTTTAACATCACTGTAATAGAACATTAGTTCTTAAGGATAGGGATTGGGTCCTAAAGTGTTCCCCCCACTGCAGTCTATATCCAATTAAACCCAAGTCCTGGGAGGGACTGCAACCATTAATTGCTACTCAAGGCCCTGTCTCACTGTCTGAGAGTGGGGCCGAGAACAGGTGAAAGTTTTTGAGACTTTGAAGACTAAACTGACCAACACTTCAGCTTTACCCAATCTAGGAAGAACCTTTTAGTCTCTATGATGACGGAAGGAGAGAACAGGCTCTGGGAGTTGTTGCCTGTTTTTGAAAAGCTGCTATTGCTTTCCATGTGCTAAATGTCCATGGAGCAATTTGGAAAGGAAAGGGATATCTGACAGCGTTTTGGCCTTGCCGTAGTCATCTTTAATTCCAAACAGCCCAGGGAAATTTTCCTTTCTCTATGCTTTTTGTGCCTGTTTGGTCTTCGATTGCTTAACCTCCTTGCCAGGTTTGTCTCCCCCAGGGTTCAAGCCATCAACCTCCATATGACCACTCAGGCCATACCAACTTCTGACTGAATCCCAAGTTCTCCAGCCCACAGGACCCGGTATCATCCATGTTCTGGAGTCTGACCCCTTGGATGTGAAGTCTGACCCCCTTGAATGGGACCCAGAAAGGCAGGGACAGCTCTATGCCCCTTGCCAGCAGGAAGCACTTTCAGAAGCTGAGACCTTCACCCTTTACCCCAAAGGAATTTGGGTCCTATTTGTTTGAGGGGGGAATTATGAGGTGCAGGCTCTGGGAGACCCCTTGAGCTCTCCTTGAATCTTCCCAGGTAAGGTATTTGCCTGAGGCCATAGGCCTTTCATTGTGCCTCTGCCCAAGTCTTTAGCTAGCCCTCTTGTCCAGCAATTTCCCACCCTTGATCCTCCTGTTCCACCCTGGACCTGGCCTAGCCCACCATTGTCTGTGGTCTCCAGGTAGCCTCCAGCAACTTCCCACCCTTAATCACTAGCTGACCTCATTAACTCCTCCTGAAGACCCTCCCCAAACTCCTCCTCTAGACCACCCCTAGATTCCTCCCACAACCTTTCTGTATATAAGATCCCATCTTCTCTCCATGTGGTGTGGGAGCTCCATAGAATGACCTAGTATAGACTTACTCTGTGTCAGACTTGTTCTGGCCCAATTGCCCAAAGCAAGTGTCACCAGATACCTAGCCTCCTTAAGAGTCTATCCAATATGGTGAACTTTTAATGAACTTTTAATAAACTTTGTTTTTCTTTGGCTGAGAAGACTTGAGTCCAGTTCATTCAGCAGGACCCAGTGTGTCGGTATTTTGCAGTCTCGAGCATCCCTAATCCTAACCATATCACTTGTTATATTGTGTTTTTTTCATCCAAGTATAAGATTTTACATTGAGCCCTATTCATTTTTATTTCATTAGATTCATCCCATTTTTAAAAGAATTCTGGATTTAAGATGACAGCCATCTTTCCTAGTTTTATGTCATCTAAGGAGTTAATAAGTATATATCTCTGTCCATATTTAAAGAACTAATGAAAAGTATGTTAAATAGTACATGGTCAAGCATAGATCCATAAAGAAGTCTTTAAGAAATCTCCTTTCACACTGGCCCTGGAGCCAGGAGGACCTGAGTTCAAATCCAGCCTCAGACACTTAATACTTACTAGCCATGTGACCTTAGGCAAGTCACTTAACCCCAATTGCCCTGCCTTCCCCCCCTCCAAAAAAGCAAAACAAAACAAATCTCCTTTCAAGTTGACATTGAACCAGTAATGATTATTCTAGGGGTCCAGTTCAGTTCACATCACTCCACCCATCACTTCTATAATAAAAGCACGAGAGACTTTGTCAAATGCTTTGCCAAAATAGCCATTTTCAGATCGTAGTTTAAAAGCTGGTTGGAAACTTAAGGGTTATTGAGACCAAGTCCCTCATTTTGCAGCTCAGAAAATCTGGGTTCACAGAAGTTAGGTAACTTCCTCAAAGTGAAAAAGGCAGTGAGTGGCATTGCTAGGATCTGAACCCAGGTCCTATAACTCCCAAATCCAGTTCCCTTCCTACTGTATTCAGGTCAGGAATCATCAAAAAAAAAAAAGAAAGAAACAAAATAAACATTGGGTTGCTCCACCTATTCCTTTTGGGGAGAGGTTCAAAGGGAGACAAAAGACAGAGGGAAAGAAAGGAAAGAGAATCCAGTAGCTATTTGAGATGCCATAAGAGCTCCCATTTATAGACCTCTTTAAGGTTTGTAATGTGCCTTGTGTAAATTGTCTTATTTGATTGTTATAAGAATCCAGTGAAGTAGATTTTTCTATTATCCGTTTTTTAATAGATAAGAAACCTGAGGTTTAGGGAGATTAAGTGACTTGCCCTTGGTCAAACAGTTAGTAAGTACATACATTGGGACTTGAATTCAGATTTTCTAAAGGACTTCAATGATCCATCCATTGTTACAAAGCTATAGCATTGCTCTGTACCAGTCTTGCGATTTGTTTCCTGAAATCAGCTGTTCTTTCTTTTTCCTTTCTTTTCATTCCCTTCTTTCCTTCTTTCTTTCTTTAAAGTAAATGACAATGAGACTCATCACTTCTGCTTTTGATTCAAAGCTTCTCAAATTCCACTTCACATTCATCCACTGGCCTTCATAACTTTAAAACCCTCCAGTTGTAATATGGGTAAGACTGAGAAGGCTTGCGTTAACTGCTTCCTCCACTCTAGCTCCCAAACACCAGCCAACGCTGTTGGAACTGAAGAAGTTATGGTACAGACCTGGCGCAGTTTGAATTAACTTTGCCCCTATTTGGATTGATTTGGGATCCAGCTATTGGTCTTTTGAACAAGAAGACTATGAAAGCAGTTTTTTGGACTTTGAAGAGCTCCAGAGATCCAGGGAACCTCCTCTCCAGCTGCTTTTAATTTCCTTGCTTTTCTGATTTGCTTTTCAACTGCCTTGGGAACTGCTTTTACCTGGAGGTTTTGTATATATTTTAATTAAAGGGGCTGACTACTTGAACTCCCAGGCTCTGAGTGCTTCATTGCACCAGCTTCCAAACTGCAATTTAGACCCCACCAAATCTTCACCTTAATTCCTTCTTCCCACATCATTATTAGGAAAGGGACTGTGTAGGAGGTAATATTTAGGCTTAGCCTTCAATGGGGATAGAGAGTCTAAGAGGCAGAGATTTAGGAAGGAGAGCGTTTGGGTTTGGAGAACAAGTTATAGAAGGCAAGGAGAGGAAACAGAATGTCATGCTTAGTGGGGGGTGGCACGCAGAAAGTAGGTCAATTTAACTGGAAAACAGAATGTGGAGATGAGTAATGTGAAACAAGTATTAAAAGATAGCATAAAGTCAAAGGCTTTAAATACCAAAATAGAGTTCATATTTTATCCAAATGCACTAAGGAAGTACTGCAGCTTCCTGAGGGAGGAAATGACATGGTTAAACCTGGTATACTAGAATATCAATTTAACCATTTAATAGAAGATGGATTAGAAACGGAAGAGAATGGAGGTAGGCATTCCAATTAGGAGGCTAGTAGTCTAGGAAAGAGGTCATGAATACCTGATTTAGGGTGAGTTCAGGTTTTAAATGCTTATGAGACATGTCATTGTACATGTCCAAAAGGTGCTCAGGAGAAAAATAAGGCTGGATAAGGAGATTTAGTAGAATTTGCATTAAATTTGCATTAAATTTTTGCATTTTTTGCTTTTTTGCAAAATTTGCAAATTAAAATTTGCATTAAAAGCAAAACAAAAACAACACCCAAACCAAAAAAACCTATAGAATGTAGAATCTTTGCATAGAATCTTTGATTTTGAACATGAAAGGTGGTACACCAGACTGTAATATAATCTTTATCTACAACATACCAAGTCCTTGGAATGTTTAGCTGGCATGGAAATGTCTCAGAATGCAGAGTTTCAGAAACAGGTTTTTATGTTCCAGTTCCTGATATGGACCACCACAGCCAGAACAGAAGTGGCCAGAGAAGTAGGTTAACTTTTCCCTACTCCTCTAAATTCCTTCTGGCAATCTGGATCTCTTTCAAATCTCCCAGAAAGGTTCAGCTTGAGTACATTTTTAATTTGGGATAATTTTTATAAATAAAGTGCTTATTTTTATCTTTACTGGTTTGTCCATATGTGGTAGTAGATAGAAAAACTTGGTGCGGTCAAGGATATTCTTTTAAATAGCAAGTAAAATGAGCTAACACATTTCGTTGTAACATACATAATTCTACAATTTTATATATATATATATATATATATATATATATATATATATATATATATATGCATAAATATAAAGACAGCTCAGTAAATGCCTAATCTATGTCCAGGTAGGTACTTTGGAGCATACAAACCAGGTCCCTAGAAGAAAAGAGAGGATGGGCATACATTAAATGCCTTCTGAGATTATCTCCAATTTGTCATACACATATACACACACATGTGTGTGTATATATCTTTATTTTTTGTGCATAGTTACTTTCATGTTGTCTCCCCCATTAGACTATGAGTTCCTTGAGAGAAGGAATTGTTTTGTTCTTTCTTTTTATCCCTAGAATTTAGTACAGTGTCTGCATACAGTAGGAACTTAATAAATTCCTGTTGATGAGAACTAAAAATAACTAGAAACCCAGAGTCCTATTTAGTTTAGGGTCAGATTACCTGTCATAGACTAAAAGAATTGTTTCATGTCTACAGGGTGTCCCAAAAGTCTTAGTGCCACTTGAAACTGTAAAGTCAAAATGAGGTTTTAAGTTTTTTTTTTTAATTTTCGTTGACTTGTTTATTTACTTTTAGTTTACAAGATTCAGTTCCACAATCCCTTCAGTTTCAAATTTTTCTCCCCTCCCTTTACCCCCACCTTCCCATGGCGGCACGCAATCAAGTATAGGATCTGCAAATACTTTCACATTGGATATTAGTCTGGTTGTATAGAAGGGTTGTAGTCAATGGAGTGAACAATGGAAAAAAAGAGTTTTAAGTTTTTATACCTTAAAATGACACTAAGATTTTTAGGACAGCATGTAGAAGTATATGTAAATGCATGCATACATATATGTGTATATGTATGCATCTATATACATATACATGCATCTATATACATATATATATACTTACATATGTATTTGCAACAGTACCTTATACATGATAAAGGAAAGAATGAGAGATCTTAGACTAAGTATTTTCCACACCTAAAAGGAGCATAAATCAAAGCTCTTTGGTTCTAGTTCAAGTCTTACCAACAACCAATCAGAAGTTCATAATCAGCCTGAGATTTCAGATCAATATAATTCTAACCAGGCAGCACAGTACTGTGGAAATCAGTGCCTGGCACATAAGTCATTTAATAAATGGGTTTTGACAACACCATTCCTTAGAATTTGTATGGCTTTGGGCAAATTGCTTCATCTTTCTGGGCCTCATTTTCCTCATCCATAAAATTAAGAGGTTCCCCACCCCTGAACTAGACATTCTTCCTTCTAGTTATACGTCCTGTTTTCCTTAAAATAAGCACAGGAAATTCGGATAAAATTTAGAGCATTCATAAATCTGACCTTACTGCAAAAGACTAATCAAGTAGTTTTATGTTCTTATTTATTTATTTTGGCGGGGACCTGTATTTTAAGTGGTGGAAGAAACTCCTGTTGAGGAACTCCCTCTATCAATGCAATTTATAATCTTGGCAAGATACTTGGCAAGATACAAGTGAGAATGTAAGTAACTTACTAGGGCCAAACAGCTGCTATATTTCAGGCAGGCCTTTTCCTGATTCAAAGGCCAGCTATTTGCACCCTGATTGAATTAATCCCTCCCAATACTCATTAATCTATGATCAGGTTTTGTTCATTCTGATCATTCTCACAATTCTACTCTATAACATCAAAGTACATTGTAATTTTCTACACTGCTTTCAAAAAATCTGACTGCGTATAGGTCAGAGCTATTCGTGAGATTGAAGGCTCTATAACATTGATTTGTGGATATTAGGAAACATTTAGATTAGATTAACTTCAAAGGAGAGCACAATTCATCTCTGAGAAAAAATAATTCTGAGCAATGTGCTGCTTAAGCCTAGGGAGGTGAAAGTGAATTTCCCACTGTAATTGTCTTCTGGAAATAGAAAACTACAATATTTACCAGTATATGCACATACCAGAAAGTTTAGCCTAAGGAAACACCCAAACCCACATAGCATCCTTTTTATAGGTTAGAATGTCAGTCTCTTTGGTTGGGTTTTATGAATAACTAGATTGATTTAAAAACCTTTTTGTAGAAAAAGTACAATATCAAAGGCAGATCTCTCAGTGCATGCAGAATTATGGGATCAATTTATTGGGTAAAGAACGTCTTGCTTCTGGAGATCTGAGACCCCTTCTTGAATATGTCAAATATGAGTTAGATTCCAGTAGTCCTCATCTCCCTGTCAGAGTTACATTAAAGGTGAAGGTCCTGCTACTGTTTTTCACTTATTCTTATTCATTATTTATACGTCTTTGTGTTTTCAGCTGTGAAGAACTTTAGAACCTTAATAAGAAATTTCCTAAGTGGGAGTTATCATTCAATCAATAGCAAAAAGCTGCTGTCAAGTAGAGGTGTTTCCATCAAGTGGGACTGTTTGATGTGGTCACTCCACACACAATACTCCTGGCCTTAAACCACAACACAAGGTTGAAATCATCCCATAAACAGGCAAAGGCCAGCTAGTCAACCCAATATAATTCAACTAAATTAAGGGGATTAGGAAAGGCTTCCTATAAGGGAATTAGCCCAGGAGCTGATCCTTGAAGGAATCTAGGGGTTAAAAAGGTTGAAAGGAATTAAGGGTGTTCCAGAGGATTGAAGAAGTCTGTGCAAAGGCAAGGGGGGGAGAGGTAGAGTATTGAGTTGGAAAACAGTGAACAAGTCAGTTTGGATGTAACAGAGTGCTTGAGGACAGGAGCCAAGAGCCAGATTGTGAGAGAATGTGTGTGTGCATACACACATATATATGTGAATGTGTATCTATATCTATATATAGCTATACACATCCCAGAGTTTGTATTATATTCTAGAGTCAATAGGGAGTCACTAATGTTATTGAATAGGGCATTGAAATGGTCAGATTTCTGCATTAAAGAGATTATTTTGGCATTTATGTGGAAGATAAATTGGAGAGGGAAAAGTCTATAAACCAAGAGTTCAATTACTTTCTCTTACCTTCTGTTTCCTCATCAGCAACATGGTGTGTGTGTGTGTGTGTGTGTGTGTTTTTATATATGCATGCATATGTGTGTATACACATTTGTATATATGTAAGTATGAATGTACATATATAGAGAGAGAGCCTTGCAAACCTTAAAGTTCTATGTAAATGTTCATTGTTATGAAAATGATGATGAAGTCACAAACCAGTTTCAATTTGCATTGGTAGAGGGTGAAGAGAATTCCCACAGAGAAATTGCTTACAGTAACCCAGTCACAGATTATAACCTAATTTTTCATGCAAAGAAAAAGGCCATCCCTATGGTATGGCAGGTCATCCTTAAATCATAGCAAGACAAAGGCAAATTACATTATATATTTCACTATTTTATCTGGGAGATATCCAGTTTAGAATCCATATTACAGAAAGACTCGAGGGGGAAGAAGAAGCCACAAAATTATACATTGAGACATCTGTATGATTAGAAGTAGGAAGAAGATATCCAACTCATTTGCCTAGGCCACAGGGGGTTTATGGGGTGAATACATGAATAAGAGCCTCAGGGTATATAGCTAACTAGCTAGCTAACTAGATATTTAGCATTAATTAGTGGGGCCACCTCCTATCCTATAGACTGGTTCTGACCAACAACAATACATGGTCTAGAGAGCAACTCATCTAATTCAATGTACCTAGGAACAATGCTGCGTGTATCCTTTATCTTGATCACTGGACCATAAATTTCTTGAGTATGTAACTATGTCTTCAATGTCTAAAACCCTGGTTTGGTACAGTGGTAGGGATGTAGTCAGTTTTATTCAACAAGCATTAATTAAATTTTACCAAATGTAAGTTCACCTCTCTAAGCACTGGGGATACCAAGATGGAAAACAAATAGCTCTTGCCCTCAAGGAGCTCACCCTCTCCCGTAATATGAATGGAAATGAATCAGTACATGAACGAATAATGGCCTATGTGAATATCATCTTACAATATCATTACTCAATATTATTAATTAACTTCTTTCTTTAACCCTGCAACAAGATATCTATTCTCCTTTGAAGTAAAATCAAATCAAAACCAGGAAAGTACAAGAGGCAGGGTTAGACTTGGATATTCTTTTTTTGTACTTGCCAAGTGACAGGCCATTTAATGCTTCCCTATTTATTTCTCATTGGTAAAGCTTACTAGGTACAGTCCTTTCCATGGAGAAATGTTCCAAGGATAAAGAGATCCAATCTGTAAGTCAATGTACTTTGAAAAATGAAGGGGGGGAGACATATTAATATTATCATAGCATTTTAAAAAATCTCCTGTTTGGCTGTGTAAATATCCATAAGGAAAAAAAAGTACTCCAAAGCTTTTCCTGTCTTTGATCTCCAGAGGGGCTTATTAAAAACCATAAATGCAAGTATCTTGAACTGTGTTAGCCCTAGAAATGTTAGTTTTACAATTCTCTGAGAGGAAAGGAACTATGCAAATTTTTGTAAAAATTAACATTTATGTCGCATTTTATATTTTCAAAATGCTTGCACCATCATTTGCTCATTAGCATAGCAATTTTATATTTCTCCGATGAGAATCTGAGAATACTGTAAACCTTAAATATAGGAAAATTCCATTTCAGAACAAAATTGAGAAAGAACATTTGTCTAACATTTTTAGGTATGGCTTCTGCCACCCCTAAGATCATTATCACTTCAGGCAAAACTGCTCATTTCTCCTACATATTCTGATGTTTAATGTAGCTGTTTACCATATTATCTTTTCTTTCCCAAAGAAATAAAATAGTAATATAAGGTTATAAAGTTTAGGTCCAGAAATGGATGATCAATCCAAAAGCTTCTCTCAGTTCAAACTTTGTTTAACAATATAAAACCACTGGTAGGCCCACAAGACTGGTGTATGCACTTATTCCTTCTCCCTCAAGGGCCCTTCTGCTCTGGACTTAGGTATGTGGTTTGGACCAGATTCATTCCTGGGGGGATTGTGGCATCTAATAAGAGGGAGGTAGTAGGACTAGGCTCCCATACTATTTATAAATCCCTCAAGCCTGGGGTCCCAGGAAAGATTTACTTTTAGTTTTGGTTAAGGCTTACATCCCTCAAAGGAGAGTTAGTAGAAAGCTATTTAATGTACAATATGAATCAGATATGGGACAGGTATTTATTTCCTACACATAAAAGAAATGCTAAAAAATAACAAGACTCTCACACGTAATACACTGAAATGGCTTCATGCTAACTACTATTATGCCTCGTCAAGAGGTTGATATTTAAAACTATCTAACTGTAAAGCAGTTTGTAGGATTGCTGATTTTAAATTTTTCTTTGACAATGCATTGAACAAACAACTTTTGGTACAAGTCTCCCATTAAAATGGGCCAGACTTGGGAAAGTCCTCTTCTTGGTAGTCATCTTCTCCAAGGATTCTGGAGTAGTTGCTGTTCCAACCAAAATATATAACAGGGAATAGATATTAGTAAGGAAGTTAGGAAATCGAGATTGGTAAGGAGACAGTAAGATGTCTTTGATGAATTCATGCTACCTGGCACAGATGAACTATAGAGTTGGCAGTTGTGATCGGTAAACCACTGTCAGTGACACTTGAAGGATTGTGGAAAACAGGAGAGGGGACCCCAGACTGGAGAAGGCAAGTGTCATGATTAATTTTTTTAAAAAAAGGAAAGAGGAAAACGGAGATTATAAGTGGGAGGAGAGTGAGCTTGACCTTGATTTCTGAGAAAAATTCTAGAACAGATCAGTAAAAAGAATCTTTGCGAAAATCTCTGTGAGGAGGTGGGAATTTTGAAGAGGTGTCTATGGGTAGGACTGGCTGGTACATATCGTTTCTCGACTCTTGCTAATTTTCTGGGTTAACATGGGATATAATACCTCCTGCTTCCTCCCTAGGCTTCCAGATTCCCTGAGACACACAGTATCATCAGACTCACCCAAAATCCGTACTGGGACGCAGCAGCTTCTTTATCAGGAATACATGTATAACCTCCTGTTCATGACTGCTTAGAAGGCTGTCTTTCTGACACTTTGTAGAACATTATGCCCTAACTACTTAGGTAGTTAAAGTCTGTGCTGAAATCTGGAAGGTCAACCTTGAATCTTCTAGTCACTGTGGAATGAGGCAACACATAGTAGCAGGCTCAATTTACAGATTTAAAATGACACCTAAAGCCCAGACAGGTGAAAGGAATTACTCAAAGTCAGTAAGTTTTAAGCAGAAAACGGAGATCTCTTGAGTTTTAGTCAAGGGCCTCATCAGGCTCCCAGGCAACATTCTGTATGTGGCATACTGCTACAACTGAATGTATTCCTGAAAACAATAAGCTAATTGCTAAATATATACATGCTATCAGGTTTCCTTTATAATTACTCACTTTTTTCTTAGCACTCTTAAGGTGACAACCCTATGGAGTAAGGGCCCATAACGGAACAAGAACGGGTGTTCAATTTACATAGAGCCATGGTTAACAAGGTCATTTGGTTGGACACAAGAGACCTACCATTTTAACAAAAGCCTAACACTTCCAAAGAGTAACAGACTGAATAGTTCCCTGATAGCCCACCAGACATTGCAGTATTTAACAAAGTACTGCACCAGATATCCTTTTGCTGACAGAATTTTTATGGCTGACAATACACCAAAGACATCAGTCACCTTGCACTCAAGCAATAGTGGGAGTAGTCATTAATCTGGAAAGAAAGGTATGAAATGGGACATAGCAGAGTGAAAAATCAAGGCACTTCTGCAACTATGTAAGCAATCACCAAGAGCAGACTTAATGGAAGGCAATTGAATTTAACATCCTATCCAGTGGACACTTTTGCAAGAATCATTATGGTGCCAGACTAAGACATCTTCAGTTGTATGGTTTGTATAGGCTCCTAAATGCCACACCTTCACAGTGAGGAAATGAAAGCATTAGCTTGAACACCAAATCAGAGGGGAAGAAAATCTTTAAAAGAAAAATAAAACCATAATGGTACCTTCTACCAGAAACTGACATAGAAAATCAAGGCCTGGTAAGACTTCTGGTTGTTGTATATAGATTACTAAATGACTTAATGGTGGGAGGGATAGATATCATTGATATGCATCATGATGAATAGTAGAATCAATACCCCAAAAGATCTCTAGAAGCTAGGATGATAGGCTCAATCTACTAAGATGAATTTTAATAGGAATAAATATCAATTCCTACAGTTGAATTCCTAGAAATTCTGTAAATAGCAAATACAAAGAGATATGGTTAGACATTAAGTTTATTTATAAAAGACTGGGTTTTAATGAACTGAAATCTCATATGAGTTAATGGTATGATAAAGTAGCCAAAAAAAGCTAATGTCCTCTCAGGCCATGATGAGTGGACAGAATATTGGATTTACAGTCAGAGAACAAGAGTTCAAACTCTGGTTCTCAGTCAATAAACATTTTTAAGTGCCTACTATGTGCCAGGCACTGTGCTAAGCACTAGGGATACAAAGAAAAACAAAACAAAAAAATAGCGTCTGCCCCCAAACAACTCACAATAACACATAAAAAGAAATTCCAAGGTGGTGGTTGTAAGAGAAGGGTAGGAGAGCATCCCCAGTGGCAAGAGAGCAAGATGAAGTCCAGAGGAGGGCAACCTGGTGGGAAATGATGACACAGATGGCTGCCCTGGCCACCACCCTTAAATGGAGGATCTGGGGGGAGCTTTCCACTTTCTACTCTTTCTAATAAGAGAGAGGGAGGGGCTCCAGAGACGAGTGATACTGAGGATGTGTGAGTTTCCAGGTTGATCCTACTAAGGGTTGAGGCAAGTCACTTATCTCTCTGCTGAATTCTTGTGTTCAAAAATAGCAAGGTAACAGTATCGTTGCAATTTGGCCTAGTAAAACCATACCCAGATAACTGTGCTTTGTTCTAGGCACCACAAATTCTAATGGTTTCCTATCACTTCCAGGGTCAAATAAAAAGTCCTCTGTTTAGCTTTTAAAACTTTTTACAACCTGGCCCTTTTCTACCTTTCTAAGTCTTCTTACGTTTTATAGCCTTCCATATCCTTACAATCTGGCTACACCGGCCTATTTGCTGTTCCTCATATACAATATTCCATCTCCAGTCTCCATGCTTTATTACTGACTGCCCACCAGTCCAGAAAATTCTTCTTCTTCCACTCCACCTCTTAGATTCCATGACATCTTGGAAGATTCAGCTTTAATCTTTTCTGTTGGGGGCCTTTCCAAGCTTTCCCTGCTTCTGGAGCCTTCCCCTCTGAAATAAATCTTTTCCTCTCATATATCTTGTATGTTTTCTCACATTAGAAGCTGAGTTCAGCACAAGCATCATGTTTTTTGCTTTTTTTTTTTTAACCTAAAGTGCTTAACACAGTATTAAAAAAAACTCTAACCTTGGCAGAAAGGTTTCTGGCAGGGCCATGAAACCAATGCATTAGCAGTCCCTACTTTTCCTTGATCCTGGTTCTACCCTAGGATCATGCTAGAGGCTGGAAGGAAGAAATAGCCCAATGGTGTCGGTGAGTTAGGAATATCAATTTCACAAAGGAAAGCTGAAATAAAAGAAAAAGATCTACATAAACTGACATCTAAAGAATGATTTCAATGTCCTTATAAAAACCCCTTCAATTGTATTACAGAAAACTTTTAATGCTTCGTAAATATAAGGAATATAATATGTTATCAACACAAACTAACCCAGATGGTCCATGTATGTTTAATTCTTAAAGTATATCTAAAGAAAAATGTTGGAAAGAGTTTGAAAAAGCTCTATATAAAAAAAAAAAATAAAGCCCAGAAAACAAACCTACCAATGACTGATCCTTCTAAAGCAATATACTGCCTATAGATAAGAAGTTGATCTTAACTACCAAGGGACTGGAACTCTGAAGACATGAAATATGACAAAACAAACAGTTAATTGGGGACAATAACATCCCACACTACTGAAAAACAAGGATTGCCTAGAATTATGTGAAAGAAAGAAGAGAGTGGGAGGAAAAGCAGTGTTTCAGTCTAGCAGACTAAATCCTGATATACCAGCTGACAAAGGGCTGATCTAATATTGTCAAGTATATACTAGAATATATCACAGAAAGGAGGAGTCACCAACAAAATATAGATGGTCTCATATGCTTAATGATGAATTCCTTCTTGAAATATATATATACATAATATACTATATATATATATAAAATATACATATATAAATACATGTATTTTTATAATTTCTTCTTGGAATAAGTATATCATTAACCACTGGGAAATTATAATAAACGTCCAGAAATCTCATCCATAGAAATAAATTCTTTGTTTATATTAAAGTGGAATCAATTCAACAAGCAATTATTAAACACCCAATATATGCAAGGTACTACTAGATACTACTGATACAAAGACAAAAATAAAACATTCTATTTCCTCAAGGAGTTTACATCCTACTGTAATGTGAACATCCTTAAATAGTTACCTCTAAGTTGGTGTTAACATGACCAATGACCAGAACTCATTCATTCATTCAATACTTATCAAGAAACTACTATACAGAAGACACTGTCCTAGACACTACAGTGCATACAAAGACAGCTGCTCCAAGCAATTTACAATTTAGTAGGAGAGATAAAGATCTGGATGCAAATAATGACAATGGAAAGCAAAGCATGATAGATGAAAGAAAAAATAAAGTTCTGTGAGAGGTTCTAGAAGAGGATGGATCCACTTCCATTTGGGAGATAGGTCTAAGGAAGCAGAAAAGGCTATGTGGAATACGGGGTACTGGAGTTGTGTTTGAAAAGATAGGGATTAAATACACAAATCTGGGAGATTCAGGATATAGTGTGAGCAAAGACATAGGCATGGGGAAATTAGAGACATTTGGGGAATAGTGAGTAGTTCAGTTTGGCTAGACTATGCCAATGTTAAGGGCTGTAATGCGAGGTTAGCCTAGAAAGGGAAGTTGCATTTAGGTAGTAGAAAGCACTACCTGCCGTGTCAAACACTGAATGGTATCTTAACATTCATATAGCCTAATATCCTCATTTCAGATATGAGACATTAAAGCCCCGAAACTTAAATTTACTTTTCCCAAGTCAAAAATCTATTTGTGAAATGTTTTACTTAGGCAAAAGAACTACCTAAAGTGTGTAGGCTTTAAAAAAAATCAGAGAAGTGACAAATTCAGAGTAGTAGATTAGCTTGATTTCAAGATAGGGAACAATGGAAGGGAAAATTAATTAGAACCATGTGCAATAGTTCCCCCCAAAGAAAGGGTGGATAGAAGGAATGAAAGATAGAAGGAATGAAAAAAAAATACTTGTTTTCATTGATGGATGTAGAATGAACAGAACTTGGAAAATTACCATATGTGGGGGCAAAAGAAAGATAAGTGCCAAAGACTCTGAGATTTCATTTCTTAGTAACAGAGAATGATACAGTCATTAACAAAATTAGGGAAACAAAGAAGAGAAACAGGTCTGGGAAATAAGATAATATGATCAGTTTGGGACATGCTGAGTTTGACGTGAGGTGACAGTGTCACTGAAGTGACTAGTGAAACACCAACATGGAAATATCTAGAAGAACATTAAAATATAAGTCTGAAGCATGTGAGGAAGATTGGAAGTGGAGTGGAATTAAAATTTGGTGATTGCCTGCTTAGAGTTGTTAGTTCAATTCAATTAAAGAAAAATTATTAAGTATCTATCATGTTCAGGAAAACTTTCTAGGCACCTTTGTAGTTGAAATTGTGATAGTGGATGAGATCTCCACCACAGACTGGGGACAGAGGAAACACTGATTCATTTGCATTTCAGGAGAAAAAGGAGAAAGAGGACTCTGAAAGAGACAGAAAAAGGATCACAGAGGCTGAGAATCAGGAGAATACAGCATTACTGAAGTAGATGAAACAGAGATGAAAAGCTTCAAGAAGGTGACAATGGCAGAGTTTCAAGTTCTACAAAGGTCAAAAAAAATGAGGAAGGAGACCCTTGACCTGTCTTCTAGTTACAAAATTTCATTAAGAAGGATAGCTCTTCCACATGTATTGTAGCAAAAAAAAAAAAGGCATCAGACCATATGATGATGAGGAAAACCAAAGAAACATCAGTAAGTTCTTCACTCTACTCAAAACTTCATGAGAGATAGCCAGAAGTCACAAGTCCTGACAAAGGAGTCCCACAGAAAGACACAAGGGCAAGCTAAAAAAAAATAAAAATCAGAAACCCAAAGCAGCATTCCGATTAGGGAGCTCTCTAGGGAGACCGAAACATGAATCAACACTAAGACTGGGGAGGCACTAAGGAAAAGGAGAGGTGCATCCCTATAATAGTGTCAAAATTAGTAGGAATAGCTCTGACTGGGGATACTGATGCCTGCTAGCAATATGAGTGCAGACATATTGAGGGAAGAGGAAACCAAGAGCAGAAGCCTAAGAAATTAGAGTCAGGACCAAACATGGTCTTTCCATCCAATGCAAGAATATAGGAGGCTCCTTGGCATAAAAACCTGTACAAGAACTAAAATTGTAGATATAAGGCATTGAAAAGGCATCATAAGGCATTGAAAACTATGAAGAAATATTATGGGGCAAAGAGGTACCCAAATGGCAAAATCAGAAGAAAAGAATAACTGAGAAACAACACCAAGAATTTCTTTTTTAAAAATGGTTTCACAAGAAGGACTAAAAGAGTGACAGAAAAAAAATGAAATGAGATAAGGTGAATTATAAGTGAAATGAGAGGAAAGACTTGGAAGAAGAATAAAAAACAGAACAAAAGGTGAAAAATCTTATCTAAGTAGTGGTCTCTTTGAAAGTTAGAATATACCAAATAGAACTCAATGACTCCATGAAATAACAGCAATAAAATCAGAACAAAACCAAAGACTGAAAAAATAAAATACAAGACATTTGCTCTAAGAAACAACTGACCTGGAAAACAGATAAAGGGAAGAGAATTTAAGAATTGCCTGACTCCCTGAAAACCACAAGAAAAAAACAGTATCTGTATGTCATACTGCTAGAAATCATAAATGAAAACTGCCTATGTTTACTAGAGTGAAAGATTAAAGCAAAAATAGGAAGAATCCACTGGTTATCTCCTAAAAGAAACTGGAAAATGAAAACTCCTAGGAATGTCATAGCTAAAACTTAGAAGTTGTAGATAAAAGAAAAAAATATTATATGCAGTCAGAAAAAAAGAGTTCAAACACCAAGGTCACAGGAGATAAAGTATACAATTTTGTTTATATAACATGTAAAAGTGCTGGCATATACACATACAACAAATCAATGCAGCTAAAATTAGAATGAACACATTTAAATGGGGAAAAATCTCAGCAACCAATTTATCTGATAAAAGTCTCACAACCAAAATAAAAATAGAACTGATTCAAATTTATAAAAACAAGCGCCCAACGGAAAAGTAGTTTAAAAATATAATCAGGCATTTCTCAAAAGAAAAAAGCAACCTATCAAAAATAAAAAAATACTTTTAAATAATTTTGGTGATATTAAACTTTTACTATATGTGATAGGATCAGGAGTTTAACTTCTTTATCCACAGTAGAGACTGATTTTCCCTTAAAAGCAACAAAATTTTTCTTTGGAAGTGATTGACCCCTGCCTCCCTTCATGTAGCTTATATGGCATCAGGGTCCCTGTGAATTGGTGGTTATCTAGAGGTCACTATAGTCATCACACTCTCCTCTGCTGACCATACATGTTTCCATTTTGGGCAAGACAAGAAGGGTAGAGACAATTGATGCTAATTAAGAGCCGCGTGTTCCTTGTGCCTACAGTGATGGGGTAAGTAAACTTTTTTATAACTGTTCAATGACTTATGAATATTTCATTTTCTCTCAAATTGAACCAGAACTCTAACTTACTGACCTGCCACTGATAAAAATGTTACTACGTAGGAACACTTTCAAGATGACCTGGGTACATCATACGTATAGCTTGGTACCTTTTTTTTTTTTTTTAAGTTTCTTTTACAAATAAGAAAATAAAATTTAGTAAAGTTATAAAATTTTGATGAAAAAATAAAATGGATTAGTGCTAGTGGGTTAATCACCTATACAAAACTGCTCTAAATCAATAATAAGAGAAATACAAATTAAAATAAGTGAAGTTTCAGGTCTCATCCATAAGACTGGCAAAGAACACAAAAATAGAAAATGACAATTACTGGAGACAATTCACAGGGACATTATTGGTGGAGCTGTGGATTGGAACCATTCTGGAAAGCAGTCTGGTATTATAACCTTAAAGTTATTAAATTGTGCAGACTCTTTGACGCAGCCATTCCACTAATGAAGATCAGTGAAAGAGGGAAAAGACCCTTCTGAAAAAAAACATTCACAGTAATATTTTAATTTGTATTTCTCTTATTATTGATT
>CM053586.1:256362509-256407639 GCA_028646515.1 Pseudochirops corinnae
CATATCCTAAGGCAGGCTTCAAAGATATCTCCAAGGCTTAGATCTTATATAACCCCCAGATCCACCTTCCACACTTGATAGAGCCCAGCTGAACAGAATTGTGAGAGGGGGAGTGCAATTACAAGGGTATGAAGGCCCCAGGGTGTGGAGACGCCAATCAGGAACAGCAGGTAACCCCACACAAGAGAGTCCTGAGCAATGCAGTATCCCCTGGCCAGGGACAGTGCAATATGCCCTGACCTCCACGTGACCCAACTAATTCCCGGACCTCAAACATTTCCCTGTGGCATGATACAACCACTTGCAATCTAAACCTCACATTAATCTTTCTTTAGCGACTTTTGAGTGAAGAACCTTGTTATTTTGTTAACACTGTACAGATTTTTATTTGGGACACTTATTCTATTTTTATCTTTGTTATTCAAATCTTGTTTTCAGTGGTATTCAGATATTAAACCATCCTCAGACGAGTCACTATCCTGCTACTTTTTCTTTCATATTTAATATGAATTATATATATATATAATATAATTCATATAAAATATAATTTTATAGATCAGTGGGTATCAAACTTACATAGAAATGAGGGGACCACTAAACTATACATAAGGATTGCTATGAATCACATATTGATTTAGAAAACCACATATTAATATTATCTATCTATCTATCTATCTATCTATCTATCTATCTATCTATCTATCTATCTATCTATCTATATTTTGCTTCTGGAGGGGAGACAGCAAGGCAATTGGGGATAAGTGATTTGCCCAAGGTCATAGAGCTAGTGTTACGTGTCAGAGGCCAAATTTGAACTCAGCTCCTCCAGACTCCAGGACTGGTGCTCTATTCACTGTGCCACCTAGCCACCCCATTATTATCTATATTTTACTGTATTTTTAAAAATTGTAATCCATTTTAGGCTATACTCAGCAGTGTGGCTCCCCGGGCTATGTTTGATACCTCTATTATAGAACACTGAACCAGTGAATAAAATGACTTTTTGTAATCTAATAAAAATGGCTTACCAAGCTGTCATATATGATTGTGATGGCATACGACTGTGCTATAAGAAATGATGAGCTTGCGGCAGCCAGGTGGCACAGTGAATAGAGCACTGGCCCTGGAGTCAGGAGGACCTGAGTTCAAATCCAGCCTCAGACACTTGACATTTAACTAGCTGTGCGACTTGGGCAAGTCACTTAACCCCAATTGCCTTGCCTTCCACCCTCCAAAAAAATGATGAAATCAATGATCTTAGAAAAACATGGAAAGACTTGCAAAAAATAATGAAGAGCAAAATGAGTAGAAGCAAAAGAACATCATATACAGGTAACAATGATATTGTTATAAGAACAACTTTGAGCAAATAGGTTATTTTGACTATTATTAATACTCAAATTAACTATATAGAACATATGAAGAAAGATGCCAAATGCATCCAGAAAAAACTGAAAAAATAGAAATATGTATAGAATAATTTTACATTTATACACACACCTATTTCTGTCTAATGGTAGCCATCTCTAAGGTGGGGGAGGGGCAAAAAGAAATTTATATGATGCTTTTTGTATATTTGAAAGAAGTAGCAAGTTGTACAAAGTAGATTTGCAGTTTCATGTACAATCATCTTTTTATTGCACTGTGTTATGGAAATGCTTATTTTATTCCATAAATTAAGAATAAAATAAAATTTAAAAATAAAATAAAAATGTAAGGATACTAAAGTCAGGTAGGCTTACTAAAAGCATCCTTAATACAATTCTAGCAGTAGCCAGAACAAAATAGATATGTATGTCTTCTTTCTCTTCCATGATTTTGATTTCCTTAGATCTCCAGATTTTGAAATCTTCTCATTGCTTGTAGCTTATGGGTGTTTAGTTTGGTGGCATCTACCAAACACATTGTTGTTAAAATACAATGATCATGTGGGTAAAAATGGTACAATTGCTGAACAACTTGTTGGTGGAGGTATTCAGGATACTTTGAATACTAAATTTGTTGTATGGAGATTTGTCATCTGGCAATCTAGGAAAGAGAGTTTTTGATTTACAATGCTAGTACAGTCAGGTCAGGTTTTGCAAAGTCCCAGATTTTTATAGCCTGCAGTGACTTCTTGCACAATTTCTATCATTTCCTTATACAATCTACATTGATAACTAAGCACAGGCTCTTTCTATAATTTCCAAGGACTGTAACCTGGTCCTGAACTGCCACCATAAATCATTATTTTCATAAATGAAACTCACACGACATCGCCATTTGCTCATTATGACTGATTTGGCTGCTGCTCATAAAGGGCCTTTTGATGCCACTTTTGGATTTCAGCAATTTCACGGCCTTCATTTAAAAGTAAATTATATTAGGCTACATTTCACAAATCTAATGTCATGTACATGTTATCAGATTTTACCTTTGCTTGATGGAGTGATACCTGCTTGTTCGAAAGGTATTTCTGTAAGTGTAAGAAGTATGGGTAAAAAGATCAGATCAGAAGCATTTATCATTTGACTATGGTCAAGGCAGTATGGTAGCCACACTGGGGTCAGCCTCCCTACTCAATGCCACAGCCTGAGTGAAAACTTGTTTCTCTCAGGTCTGTTGAGAGTTATCCATACACAAGATGAATAGTTTTCATCTGGCACTGAAAAGAGCTAACAATCATTGTACCCTTTCTCTGCTCCTTGCTCTCTCCTGAAATTCATATTTCTACCCTCTCTCAACCTAATTTGAGAGATTAGGTCATGATACCTGGTGTCTTGACTTCTCCCCTGTATAACATAATGCTTTTTTATTATACCCACTAGAGAACAAGAATCAAGAGAAAATGGATTATTTCTGTGACCTAACATTTCTTTAGCAGCCTACCTCAGTATATTCTCAGGGGGCCCAATCTAGTTAGCATACATGCAGAACTCATTTACAAGAGATAATAGTCCTTATTCTATTCTTATATCTCCAGCAAAGAATGGAAGTAGGACTCATTAATATTCAGCTTTGGGCAAATAGTTGGGAATGCCTGCTTATCATTTCTATGAGGACTGTGCCCCTAAGGCTGCAGCACTATTTCTGAAACAGTATGAAAAGAAGAACGCTGAATGGTACTCATACCATTTTCACCAAAAAAAGCCTCTTTGTATGCCTCTTCACATTTGAGCTGTGGGCAAAATGGGCAAGAGGATTGCATGTAAAATATATAAGAGAAACATGATCTATGTGGCTATGTCTTTCAATAGGATTCTAACCATTTTTGATTCTTTATATTCATTTGCCAGTCTCAGTGTGGTCTTCAGAATGAGTCATAATCAATAATCTTCCCCCCTACTCAGAGTGATATTTATAGATCCTTTCTTATATGAGTAGAACATAAAATGCCACTGTGAGAAGGGGAATCCATAAATGGGCAAGTATCACATTTATGGTATAAATAGAATTCTTTTAGCAAGCCCTCCTAATTACTTAATTTTAATAGAGATTTCCACAAAGCATCATGTCTGTTTATACATTTGTCATTATCAAAGTTAAACAGACACTAAAAGGAAAAGACAGTGAAAAGTGGGACATGAATAACAATAACAGAATGAGAGTAGACTTGAGTGCTTCCTATTTTGGCTAGCTCTCCCAGATTGGGTACCAGTCATTGGAGTGTGTTTATCTATTAAGGCTCTCTGGGACGAATTCACTGGATTCAATTCCTTAGGCCTTTGGTCTAAAAGGGAACAAATTAATGGAGTTTAATAGATGGTTTGAGCTAGTCAACTTAATTAGACTTGCACTCAATATCTACTCTCCAGGTTCTGTCTGTCCTATATGAATTCTCTTGCTGCAAATCTGCTTCGGGGCAGGCATACAAAAGGTTCACCATTCTCCCTACTAGCCACTGGAGCCATTCAGATTAACAGGATAGATACACTTCTATACAGATTGCTGACTCTCTGAGAAGTGATTGTCTTGAAATCTTAAGAGGTGAACCGGAACCACTCTAGCTTGGCTTGCTTTGGCATGTGAACATAGGTCATGTATGCATTTGTATGTAGTTATAATTTGTATATACATATATAAAAATATGTAATATAAATAAAATATAAATATAACTATATAAATATAAATATGTAATATAAAAATATAAATATATATGTAATATAAATAAATATAAATAATATAAAATATAAATAAATAAAAAATATAAATGTATGTACATGCATCTACACAATTATGCATATAAATATGCACTTATATAATGAACTACAATATGTTACAATTAATTGGACATGGAATTAAACAAGAATCATATCAATCTTGTATTCTCGCTCTATGAAGTAAAAAGACAAATAAATAGAAGTTTAGTTCCCAGCAAATAAAGTTGGCTCACGTGATTAGTTAGACTATGCATCAAAAGGCAACCAGAAATGTCACTGTGTACAACATTTAGGCATTTTATATTACAATACTCATGATAAATACTTCCAAAATACAATATAAAAGTAATCCCAGAAAAGTGCCTACACTGGATGCGAAAGATGACAAATTAGAGAAACATCTTTTTGCTGATATGGGAAGCATGCCTAAATTAGTTGTCTATGTATCAGGAAGGCCACCAATTTTCTAGAATAAATTTCAAAATTAATACAAAAACAAAAGAAACTTAAAAATAGAAAAAAGATGTGATAATACAATAAAAAAAAACCATCTGACCTATTTAAACAAATTACTAATGCCAGTAAAAGAGACAAAGACAAAAAAATGGGGGAAAGGACATCAACAAAAATTCTAGCAATTTCATGCTTGCCTTTCCAAAGACAATTTAGCCTACTCTCTTCTCTGTGTTTAATTCTGGGCTCAATTAATAGTTTATTTGCATAACCTGTCGCATATACATATATACACACATATATACATAGTATATACATACACATATATGCATGTGAATGGATATATGTGTGTATACACATATATTCAATATATACATATGTGTATGAGTTTGTGTGTGATGACTCAAAAGTCTTAGTGTGGTTTTAAGGTTTAATAGGGATTAAAGTTTAAAACCATATTAATACTAAAACTGGTGTATATACACTCACAAGCACATATACTTATATATACACTCCTATGTACATTTATAGACACCTGTATACACACATGTGTGTGTATATATATATATGTGTGTGTGTGTATACTTATGTGTGAATAATATTGCTTTGGAATTGTATGCAGACACATATGTATATATATGTCATGTGTGTACATATAGTGATAATATGCATATACATATATGCACATACATATGCACACATATAAATACATATACATGACAAGCATTACAAATAAAGTGTTGGACATAGATTTAAACAGGAGACTGAATTGCATTGGGAAAACTGTATAGTTGGTTTTTTTTTTTAATGATTCCAAGCCTCTCCTTGAAACAAAGACCTATCTTTTTAAATATAAGCATCCTGTCAATGCTGTTGTATAGCTATGAGTTATAGAATATGATAATTTCTGAGAATCACAGTGGAAGATTATACAAACAAAAATGGAGTAGCACACAGTGAGTGGGCAAGTTCATCATATTAAAAATGAGGAATTAAGCAGAAGTAGAATAAAGAACACCATCAGAACTATGGAAAGTACAACAGCTCAGTCAAGTAGGTAGAGAGACAACTGATGGAAAGTCTATGAGAGTCATCGCTATCCATGCAACAGGAAGGGAATTTGTGGAAGGTCTCCAGCGTGTTGGATGGACTCCTTATAGCAAAGATATAAGAGGACATGGATGGCAGCCATGCAAGATAGAAATGTATGACTGATTTGTGATCTGCATTGTAAGAGGAAATACTCACACAAATGAGATCATAAATCCACTGGATTATTATTGAGAAAATATTTTGCTGAGTGTTGATAACACAAAGACAAAAATGACAATACCTATATGCAAGGAGCTTACTTTTTTTATTATTATGTTCCTGTTAGAAAGTAAGGAAAGAGAGCAATAGAATGAGGGGGGGGGTTGGTGTTGGGAATCAGGGATGGTTTCACTAAGGAGTTAGAATATGATGTGATCCTGGAAGAAGGAGAAGTATTTAGGGGGCAGAGGTGAGGGAAGAGGCTTTCTCAAGCTCTTAGTGGTGAGAAGTCTATAAGAATACATTGAAATTCGAAATGGAATGATAAAAATGGGGAATGCATAGTATTTTAATTTGGCTAAAACAAAGTATGTGAAAGAAAGCAATGTGAAATAAGGATGGAAATGTACATTGGAGCCATGCTATGGAGGACCTTTAAATGTGAGGCTAAGGGGTATCAGTATTCTGTAGGGATTCATGGAAGACTTTTTAAGCAGAGAAGAGATACATTTAGATCTGTGCCTTAGGGAGATTGCTTTGCCTATTGCATGGAAATTCAGTGAAGTCAAGTACCTTGCACATAGATCACTAGCAAGAAGTGCTGGAGTCAGGCTTTGAAAGTGCATCTCTCCTGACTCCAGTCATCTTTCAATGCCATGTTGCCATTCAATTCACTTGTCTGTTGGTAATTATTTGACTGGTGGAAATTTCATGTGAATAGGCATGAAATATGTATATCCTGCTTTGTACCCATTTGCAGTTGTATTAAAGTTCACTAGATTGTAAGTTCTATGAGGGCAGGAATTATATCTCATTTAAACTTTATGTTTTAGTCTACCACTCCTGCATGTAAGCATGCTGATTTTTAAACAGGGGATAATAAATATTGATTGAAAGAATCAATGAATAAAAGTATAAATTAATGCATGCATACATGCATTTATTGATAACCTTTGAGAACTGAGCAAAAAGGGAACTTTTGCATTTTTGCCCCACAATCTTGACTAATGTTAAACTAAGCAATCCCAAGAGTTCTACTGGCTGCTCTCTATAGGCACTCACGACGACAAATTGCTATCCAGGGTTATAGCCTCTGTAGACAACTGGGGGAGGGGGAGGCACTGTTCCCTTTTGGGACAACCAAACTTGAATTTGAAACCCACCAATATATTGTATATTCTCAAACCACACACACACACACACACACACACACACACACACACACACACGTCTATATGTGTATGTATGTACATATATCTGTATATTACTACAACAACCAGATTTTACTGACTGATACATACATACAAATGCTCAATATACATTTGCCTAGCCATAGCACTCTTTAAAAGGTCTTTGGAAGAGGCACTATGATTTATTGAATAGTACATTGAAATAGGCTGCTATGAGGAGAAAAACGTATTGTAAACCTTAAAACAGGTGCTTTTAAAATCTTTATTGTATCATTGACCTCTTCTAGCCTATGTATCTTTCTCAGAATTAAAAAAAATACATAGGATTACTTAGAAAATCTATTATAATGAAAGAGTGAATGAAATATTTTTTTTAAAAATACAAACTAACAGACTTTAGGTTAAGAATAGCTACAAATATTTGAAATGTGAATTACTACTTTTACTCTTCCTAGTACAATTATGATGATCACTGCTGCTAGGAAAAAGACCCCAGTTTCATGAAAAAGTGTTTTATTAAAACCTTGACAAACAAATTTTAAGAGAACAGGAAGTTGCATTATCCTAATTTTCTAATTATGTCTTTTTTTAAAAACAGGGTACTCTAACATATATTTTTCTCTCACTTTTGCCATGATACAGTAGAAAGCGCAAGGGCTTTGGAGTCAGAAGACCTGATATGAATCCTGTCTCTTCTACTGATGTCTAGGAGACCTTGGACAAATCACTTAACTTCTCTGGGCCCTCAGTTTCCTTATTGGGAAAAATAACCTCCCAAAATGAGGGATTTGTATTAGATGACCTCCAAGGTTCGTTTCAGCTCTGATCTCTGATCCTTGGTTAATTAGAAGAACACACTCAACATGACTGAGTCTATTTTTTTCTCTTGGACGCTTTAAGATCATACGGTGTCTCAAAGATCTCATTCTGAACTTCGTTTTTCAGTACATAACACTGTAAAGAATAGAAATTCTATGTAATTGGATAGAATCTGCATATTCATGTTCCCTCATGGACTAAACTGCTTAATTGCTGGCAGCATTCAATCAATAAAATATTAAGCATCTATGACATGTCAGTTGCTATACAATGAGTTTTTTTCATTATAATTAAACTCTTTCTCCCAAAAGACAAGTGTGCTTCACAGATTTGTTATAAGGATTAAATGTCACAATATATGTAAAGTACTTTGTGGCCCTTAAAGTACTCTATAAATGCTAGCTACTATTAGTGATAATTAATATTTATGTAGAGCTTTGAGATTTGCAAATTGCTTTTCATATATCATTATTATTACAGCAAAAACTCAAGTTAATTGAGGATTCTGAGTAACTGGGTGTAAAGATATTTATTATTGGTACTATCTACTGAATGTGCTATTTGAAAAGCACATTTAGTTAACAACAGTGCAATAAAAAGATTGGATAGCTGACAAATCTTGGGGCTAGGTGGCTTCCAAATGAGCTATGTGATTAAATAAGCCTAACTTATTTTTCATTGTGGTTATAAATATACATATATATACATACATACATACACATATATACACACACTCACAGACACATATGTACATATAATGTATACATACACACACACATAAGAGGGGAACACTAGGGATATTTTTCTTCTCTCCTCATCTATCTTGAATATCAAAATTCTAAATTGGGGTCACATTTAGACGCACCAAAAATTGGTAAATTAGTTTTTATCAACTATGATCTGTGTAACATTGGCACATGCCCTATTAACACAAGGAATAACTTAGGCCAATATAATAATATAGTCACTGCCTAGCCCACCATTAAGGAACTTACTGATAATTTGGAGTAAATGCTCTAATACATTAACATGACTCCTCAATATTACAAAGAATTCAGGACTTTGTTTCTCATACATGCATACCCATTATTTACAGACTTGTTTTTTAAGGATGCATAAATATAACTGTCATGCTTATTTTGACCTTAGTCTGTACCCTCTAGCACTGTTTTTCTAGGTTATCCTTGATATTGTTCACATGGGCAAGATCAGGGGCTATCACCTTATCTTTAGCTTCCATTTAACATTAAAGTGAAACATACTTGTACAAATTTGTCTTTTTGAACCAACTCACTAGAGAACAATTGAGTCAATGGTAACGATTTGACCCGAAAGCCTCTCCCTAAAATTAGGAAAGGATCAAAGCATGAGCTATAGGTTATTCATCTTTATTAGAGATACATTCATTAAAATTATTTTTAAAAACAAATGAATTCTAATGGCCTGTCCAGGTTAACATTTGCCATTGCCTGAGTTGAAGGCAAGAAAATACTGGATTAAAATTCTTGTGATTTCCCTAAATAAAAACATTAAAACAACTTATGAACTGAATTACAAAATTGACTTTCCATTTAGAGTCCAGCTTGTAAATATGAGGTTGGGGTTTTAAAATATCATCTTATTAGATACTGACTAAAAACAGAAAATAAATGTAAAGCCCAATCCATCCTGTGAAACCATTAAATGCAACTATTTTCCCCACTTCCAGGCAGGAAGTGTTATTTTGCATCAATTTTTGATAGAGATAGCATTCAACTTCCCAGAGGAGCAGCAAGGGAGTTAAGAGATTTGTTCGGTGGTTAAGCTGTCATTTGCTGATGGCTCATTACCAGTCTGGAAGAGCAAGTCCAGTTCAACGGCTCATTCATTTCTTACTAGACACTGAAAATGCCAATGCAGTGGAAACTTCCTAGTACCAAGTGTGCATATGCTCTGAACACAATATTAAACCTATTCTCACTGGTGAGAAGAATGGCTTACATTGCAGAGGTACATTCATGTCTCCAGGCCACCAAGAAGTCTTATATTTATATAGCAGAATACTTCTCTCAGTGTGTGAAAGGGTACCTTGTAGGTAGAAGATTCAAAATGAGCAATTATTTTTCTTCCCAAAGGGAGAACTGACCTATTGTCAGTGACTCTTTATTCATTTTGTCATTTGATACTTAATGTGTATGTTTTATCTCTCCAATGAGACTGACAGCTCCTTCTAGGCAGGACCTCATCTTCTATTTCTCTGTATCCCTACAATGTCTAGTTCAGTGCTTTGCTCAGCATAAATCTTCAATCAATAAATACTGTTTCAATGAATGAAAAAACTCTCAGTTACCCAAGTGTGAATATTTTACCTTGACAGTAATTGACTCAGACATCTGCTGCAATTATTTTGATTGAAGTGTGTGCTCCCTTCCAATTTTGGACTATCTACGCTGTCAGTAGAAATAAGTTCAGGGGATATAAACTTATTTTAACATCCATTTAACATAGTTGTTATGAAAGTAAACCTGTAAAATTCATATGTCTTTCAAATTCAGATAGTTTTTAAAAAATTGTCATTATGGATCACCTACCACTTCTGTCTACAAGCATAAACAGTCAAGAGCTGACTACATTTTCAGAATTTGGATTACATCTAAATCAGCTGTCTCTTGGACATATCAAACTGGATGTCCTTAAATGCAATATGTTAAAGACTGAACTTTATGGTCCTCTCCTCCAATCACCTTTTTTAATCTTAACTATTATTGCCAAGGGCACCAACATCCTCCCAGTTACTTAGACCCACAATGTAGTTGTCATCCCCGACTCCTCACTGTCACTCTACCTCCCCATTCCCACCCCATATGCAATGTTTTGCATTTTTCCTTCTTTCCTCTCATTGCCACGTCTCTCGTTTAGGCCCTCATCACATCATGCCTAGATTTTTGCAATAGCCTTATGTTTTGTCTTCCTGACTCAAGTCTCTCCCCAATCCAGTCCCTTTTTCATTCAGCTAAAAAACTGATCTTCCTAAAGCACAGATCTGACCAGATGAATGAATACTCAATAAATTTCATTGGCTCCCTATTGCCTCCAGGATCAAACCGAGAACAATAATTAATAACCAACAATCTGGGGAGATCCAGAGTTCCCCCTTTTTTTCTAAAATCCTGGATTCAAAAATTCAGTCTCTTAAAGGACATTATGGATAATGAGACTGGAATAACTTTCCTAACAATCTTGTTCAGACCCCACCCAAGAGGGAACAAATTCTTTGAATAGATTACCCAAGGCTTGGGATAAATTAGAAGTAAATGGCATAATCAAAGTTCATTTCAATATGTTCAAGCCCTTCACTGTAATATTCTCATTAATTGTTAACTAATCAGAGTTGACTGCCACCCTTGAAAATACCCCTCTTCAAATGGGCATATCAGCCATGAACCTACCACCATGATTGTCTTTGTTCTAAGAAAGAGATGACCAAATGATCATTTTTTAATTAAAATGCTGGTATAATTAATAAAATGATTAAATTGACCAGAAATTATGTCTCTCAAACTATTTTAAATGTCACAAAACACAAAAATCTATGACTTTTAAAGTCCTAAACTGACCTTTTCATATCTTTCTAATTGTCTTATGTTTTATACCCTTGCAAGTAAAAGTAATAATAGCTAGTCTAGCTAGATAGTATATTGTATATTATATGTATATATGTGTAGTAGGTGCAATATAAATGCTTAAAAATAGAATAGGCCTATTTTCAGCACCTAGCATAGCATCACAGAAAAATAACTGCATATATGATTGTTGAATTAGTTTGATTTAATTTAATTAATTAGTCAAGATGATTCTAAAATGCTGGAAATAGTATATCTTCTGTAATTGTAATCATAATGATTTCAATGTTTTATAACATCATTTATATTTAGAAGATATCAGAGATATTAGGTATCCTAGACACAGGGAAAATGAACAGAAAGCCCTTTCAATGAAGTTCCTTTGCCAAAATGTAAACATTTTTATAATGAGGCAATAAACCTTTCATTTACAGTCATATCATAATTAACTGTTTAATTTTAAATAGCATCCAAGAAGATATAAATATAGGATTCTAATGCATTTCCAATCACCTACTGATTTAAACTTCACCTCATTGCTCCTTAGCTGTGGAACACTATGACCTTGTAATTTTCCAGCACTCATGAAATATAATTGCTATGTGCATTATTACATATTTTTAAATCCAGTGATAGCAAAACTCTGAACATTCCCTGATCCTTAGTAGGTTTAACAAGATGTAGCAATGGCACAGTATAGGCCAGAGGACACTGAATTTGGAAATCTAAGACATGAATATGAGCCCCATAACAACATTTACTAGTTTCATGATCAGGTAATTACCTACTTTACAGGCCTGTTCTGAGGCAAATGGTGTGTTAGTTGGCAAGTGTTACACATTTTTAGTGCTGTCTTCTTCATATACACAATATGCAATAAGTACTACATGCCAGCTCAAATCCTGCCTCATACACTTACTAGCCGTGAGATCTTGGGCAAGTCATATAACCCTGTTTGACTCAGTTTCCTCATCTGTAAAATGAGCAACAGGAAATGGCAAACCACTCCAGTATCTTTGCCAAGAAAAACCCAAATGGATTCATGAAGAGTTAGAAATGACTGAAAAATGACTAAACAGGAACAAAAAAAATGTGCCTGTCATAGTATTATAAAGAGGAATAAACAAAGTTTCCGCCCTCAAGGAGTTTATAGTCTATTAAGTGAAACACAGACACAGAAAAGTAAATATGAAATACACGCAAAGTTACTACTGGCCGGTGGGCAAAAGCACCAGCGAGAAGGGGAGGGTAAAGACAGGCTTCCTGTGCTCGGGAATCCTTTTATATTTTGACCTTTGCATTCCTAACACTAAACACTGTTCTTTGAACATAATGGGGAATTAATAAATGCTTTCTGAATTGAAGTGCGAGTTATGAATAGTGTTGTCATATTTTTGCTGAGGCACTGTGCTTTCGTGAATAAGAAGATGACCTCAGAGTTAGGAAGTCAACGAGCATTATTCATTTACTATATGCCAGTCACCTGCACTAAGAGCTGGGGACACAAAGAAAGGCAGGGGAGTCCCTGCCCTCAACGAGCTTCTATTTTAATGGGAGAGACAACACACAATGTGTTTTTTATATAGAGGGTAAACCAGAGGGAACTTGGTGGGGAGTCGTTGGCATTTTAGGGGACCAGGAAAGACATCTTGCAGAAGATGGGATTTTATGCAATATTCAGAAGAAATCGGGGAAATTAGGGAGAAAAGAGCTAGCAAAAAGGTGAGGGTCCGGTATCTAAGCAGGCCAGTGTCATTAGATCACAGAATACTTGTAAGGGGCTAAAGACTAAGATCAGAAAGTTAAAAAGGGAATAATTGAATAGAGTTTAAAAAACCAAACAGGGTATTTTGGTCCTGAAGGTAATACGAAGCCACTGAGGTTTATTGACTAAAGGGGTGTTCAAAACTGTGTTTTTAGAGTATCAGTTTGGCAGCTGATTAGATGATGGACTGGTCTGGGGAGAGATTTGAGGCAAGGAGACCAATCAGTTTATTGGCACAGCCTGGGTGTGAGGTGATAAGCGACTGCCCCGGGATAGTGGCAGTGTCAGAAGAAAGGAATCACCAAGCAAGACAATTGAAAGGGAAAAGAGAAGAGGGCCCAAGGCAGAGTCTTGGGGGTCACAGGTGTGAAATGTATGAACATCCAACAGAGGAATCTGAGAAAGAATTGTCAGGGAGGAGAACAAGGAGAGAATGATGTCACAAAAACCTTAGAGAGAAGAGAATATCAAAGAGAAGAGAGTGATCACAATGTCAAAGGCTGCAGAGAGAAGAAGCATAAGGACTGAGAACAGGTCATTTAATTTTGTGTTGTTCAGTCTTTTCCAAGTCTTTGTGACCCCATTTGGGGTTTTCTTGGCAAAGATACTGGAGCAGTTTGCCATTTCTTTCTCCAGCTCATTTTACAGATTAGAAAACTGAGGCAAAGAGGGTTAAGTGACTTGCCCAGGGTCATATGGCTAGTAAGTGTCTGAGGCCAGATTTGAACTCATGAAGATTAGTCTTCCTGACTTTTATGACTTGCCATTCCATTCACTGAGCCACCTGCACCTAAGAAAAGGCCATGAGACTTGGCAATTAAGATATAAGACATATTATATATAATAAGACAAATTACTATGGAGAGAATAGTTTCATGAAGTTCTGATGGTAGTCAGCTTTCTCAAGGAGTTCAGCCACAAACACACACACACACACACACACATATACATATGTATGTATGATATATATATGCATATGTATATTTGTGTTTATGTAGGTGTAGATCTAGATCTAGATTTATAGCTACTAAGAATGGATAGACCAAATGATTGAGGATTGGAGAGTCAAGAGTATGTTTTTAGGTAGTGTGGAAGCATCCAGCAGATAAGAAGGAATTGAAGATTAATGAGAGGCTGGGAATAAAACAAACAAACAAACAAAAAAACCCACAGGCTAGAATGGGATCACTTGTACACACGGATGCATTTACTTTGGCAAAGAAAAGAGTCACCTCTTTACACCAGACAGAGGTGAAAGAGTAAATAGTGGCAGACTCTTAATGACGCAAGATGAGGGGGAGGCAGAAGAAGGAGCTCTTGGTAATCACCCTCAATATTTTTGTGCAATATGAGGCCAGGTTCTCAGCTGAGAGGGTGGGGAAAGGGGAGCTGAGAGGGAAGGCCTTGGTTCATGCTCAGCCTCTGACATATACTAGCTATGTAACCCTGCAGAAGTCACTTAGGACATTAGGCAGCTCTCTAAGATTATAAATGGAACAAGAGTTGCTGATTTAATTTAGGACAGGGGAAATTCTTCACTTGGGATTTCCCACACCAGTGAAGACACAAGTCTAGACAAAATCATAATAATAACACTTCATGGTTACCTATTAATTTATAGCTAAACAAAAGCATTTTCTTTTGGTAGTCAGACATGCTTAAAGTCAGAGGATGAAGTGGCTTTCTTTGAACACTTCGAGTTTTCAAATTCCTTTTGATGACAGCTTCCTTTCAAAAATTTAGGAAAATTATTCAAGTGGCCTTATATTTAAATGCTTAAAATTCTCTTTTTACACACATTAATCATCATCCTAGTAATATAATAATTACAGCCTACCCCATTGGGCTTGAGATGACAGTAAAAGGCAAGAGATATGGAGTGATTCCCATCACTATTTCTTCAACTCAAGATGATGTCAAAAACCTGACTATGCCATCTTATTATTTTGTTACTTAGGCTGGTGATTTTTGTTTGCCAGATTGGTGGGCTTTTTCTGTGTGGGGGGGCATACATGGGAGAGTTTGAAAGAAGGTTGGCAACAGAGACATATAGAAAAAGAATAAAGTGACAAGGGAAGAGGATGGAAGAGCTAACAAGGAAGTAAGGAATAGTAGGTGGAGGTCAGGGGGTGTTTCAGAAAGGCTTTCATTTGTTCTTCACTGCATTCAGGACCATCTCCAGTTGTCCTAATCTATATCTCACCACTGGACCCAAATGGCACCAGAGGAGAAAGTGAGGCTAGTGAAAGCACAGTCCTCCCTCACTTAAATTCAATCCACTAGCATGTCATAGCCTCACCTACCTGATGTCATGGCCGTCTTCAAGAACGAAGGAAAAACGACAATAATATTTGCTACTATACCTCCCCAAAGGAAAAAAAAGACCCCAATTCTTCATTCGCCTAAGACTCATGTTCCAAAGGAGTCATTTCTCTGAGAAATCTATATACTAAAGTTTCAAAAGTAGTCTTGAACAAAAGGGATGAATTTGCTTGGTTAAAGAAACTAATGCATTCTCCCTTACAATTCAACACTCTGAGAGCTAAGGTGAGTCCCTGCTTTTCTTATGAATTTAACATATGAGAACCTGAGAGATGGAAAGATACCTGTCAGTCAGTCAATATGCACTTATTAAGTGCCTACCATGTTCCAGGCACTGTGTCAATGGTAGGAAGGGGAAGAGCCAGTAGTGGAATTTCATGAAGATAAATACAACTCTTGAAGGATTTAAAAAGGTTTAACATCTTACACCATATACCAAGATAAAGTCAAAACGGGTACACAATTTAGATGTAAAGGCTGATAGTATAAGCAAATTAGGAGAGCAGGGAATAGTTTACCTATCAGATTTATAAAGATTGAAAGAATTTATGACCAAAAAAGAGATACATTGTGAAATACAAAATGGATACTTTTTATTACATTAAATTGAAAAGTTTTTGCATGAATAAAGTCAATGTAGCCAAGATTAGAAGGGAAACAGAAAGCTGGGAAATAATTTCTATAACAAGTATCTCTGATAAAGGCCTCATTTCTAAAATATACAGAGAACTAAGTCAAATTTATAAGAATACAAGACATTCAACTGATAAGTGGTCAAAGGTAGTTTTCAAATGAAAAAAAATTAATGCTATCTATAGTCATATGAAAAAAATGCTCTAAATCACTATTGATTAGAGAAATGCAAATAAAAATAACTGAGGTACCACGTCACACTTATCACACTGGATAACATGGCAAAATAGGAAAATGATAAATATTGCAGAAGATGTATGAAAATTGGAACACTAATGCATTGTTGGTTGAGTTGTGAACTGATCCAGCCATTCTGGAGAACAATTTGGAACTATGCCCAAAGGGCTATAAAACTGTGCGGACCCTTTTACACAGCAATACTACTTCTAGGTGTCTGTCTCAAAGCGACAACAAAAATGGGAAAAGGACCCACGTTTACAAAAATATTTATAGTAGCTCTTTTTGTGGTGGCAAAGAATTAGAAATTGAGGGGATGTCCATCAATTGATAAATGACTGAACAAGTTGTGGCATAAGAATGTAATGGAATACTATTGTGCTATAAGAAATGATAAGCAGGTGGACTTCAGAAAAATCTGGAAGGACTTACATGAAATGAGCTAAGTGAAGTAAGCAGAACCAGGACAATATTGCACACAGTAACAGCAACGTTGTGTGACAATTAGCTTTGATAAACTTAACTCTTCTCAGCAATGCAAGGCTCTCAAACAACTCCAAAAGACTCATGATGGAAAATGCTGTCTACATCCAGAGAAAGCGCTATGATGTCAGAATGCAGATCGAAACTTACTATTTGCACTCTCTCTGTTTTTTTTGTTTCTTCTTTCTTGTGGTTTCTCCCATTGGTTCTAATTCTTCTTTACAACATGAATAATGTGAAAATATGTTTAATACAAATGTAAAGGTACCTATATCAGATTTCACACTGTCTTGGGTTGGGGGGAGAAAATTTAGACCTCAGAATCTTATGGAAGTGAATGTGGAAAACTAAAAAGAAATCAGTTAATTTAAAAGGTGGTAAGGTTTCATCTACCATTGTCAGTATGCATGGTAATCAAGCAATCCAGCTGAGCTTTTAACTTTCTATTTCAAACCAAGCAGATACAGGTGGAAAAAGCGTGTTTATTTCCTTCCAGTTAAAGAATTCTTTTCACTCATAATCTTAGAGAGTCATGAAATCACAGAGATTGAGAGTACCTCAGAGTTGAGCTTTGCCCAACTCCACTTGAAAAGGAATCCCTTTTACAACATACCCAACAAATAGTCTTTATTGAATGGGAATTCACTGTCTCCCAAAGGATCCCACTGTACTTTTGGACAGATGTCATTGCTGCAAGTTGCTTTGTTTTTCCCCCTGACATCAAGCCTAAACTAGCCTTCTGGCACTTTTGCCCATGATTATTATTTCTGACTCTTGGGGTCAAGTGACATAATTACTCTTCCAAGCAACTGTGCCAGGAGTGAGGAATCTGTGGCTTTCTAGGACCTCAAGGGTGGTCCTTTGATTGAATCCAAACTTCATAGAATAAGTACCCTTAATAAAAGGATTTGTTCTGTAAAACTTGGACTCAATTAAAAAGTTGCACCCAAGGACTTACAAGGCCACATGTGGCCTCCAGGTCACAGGTTCCCCACCCCTGGACTATGCTCTAACCATGTGAAAGCCTTCACATCAGCTCTAAGTCTCTGAAAAATTATGGTCTCTCTTAAGAATTGTTACAGGACTTAAAATGGACAACTGCTTCATAAATTGTTCAAAATATAGATATTCCCTCCCCTTTAGAAGTTTATATTCTTATAGTAGAAGACAACATACCTAGAAGGGTAGTGGCAATATAAATTTATTCCACAGAAAGAATCTGATAAGCATGTTCCCAGAAGAGTAATCATATACTCAGTGGACACCTCCGCAACACATTCTTACAATATGCTTTGCTCCTATGACCAACAGCATGGATCTATACAAATGAGGCTTCAGGGACTGAAGAGAGATTATCTTTTGATACTAGTAAGTCTTCATGACTGAGGACCAGAGCATCTTGTGTTTTTTGGAAGAAGTATACTTCACCTTTTTTTTTCCTTCTAATCAGGAATGTGATAGTGTCAATTCTATGGCTTACCAGATGGATTTTTAATTAAAAAACATATATATGTGTATACATATATGTAGGTATGTATGTGCATACATATGTATATATACATAGATATGTATACACACATACATACAGGCATACACATACAGATGTGCATACGTGTGTGCATATTTCTACACAGAAACACATAGTTATCCTTTCCCTATTGTAGAGGTTAGGGGAACAGCACCCTTATATCTCGAAAAATTTGCATAAAATTTTTTGGCCCTCCCTTTGTACCACAGAAGAAGTGCAATTTTTTTCCTTTTCTCATGTGGTATTTACAGTACCTTATTGCAAAATTTGGGTTAAGTATTTGGCTATATGTTTTGTTTTCATCTGCTGGTTTTCATGTGTTGTCTGCAACATCCACAAAACTCCATCCAAATTCCTATTTAACTTTTTATGCTGACCAGTGATATATAAAAACCACAATGGAGTAAGTTCTTATTTGTAAAGGATGACATACTTTGTGTGTGTTTGTGTCTATGGTCAATTTTTAGTTCTTACAGTTTCTTTTTTTTTTTTTTTTTTGGAGTGAGAAGGCAGGGCAATCGGGCTTAAGTGACTTGCCCAAGATCACACAGCTAGTAAGTGTGTCAAATGTCTGAGGCTGAATTCGAATTCAGGTCTTCCTGATTCCAGGGCCAGTGCTCTATTCATTGTGCCACCTACCTGCCCTCTCATAGTTTCTTTACAGCAAAATGCTTATTCTAAAGCCAGGATGACTGAGTGGGCAACAATGAAATCAGACTGTCTTTAGACCAAGGGTTGGACTCACCCATTTGGCAAAGGTAGCATTGCTTAATGACCCTTGTCTCCTCAGGAAGGGAGTCCTTGAGTCACATTTCTGGCAGAAAGTATGCAGTGTTCCATTTCTGTTCCTGAATCCCCAGCACCTAGTACAGGGCCTGGCACATATTAAGCATTTAATTAATGCTTTTTAAATGGAATTGATTCTTCTTAGCCTCACACAGAGCTTTAAATAGCTTTGCACAGTTCCTCAGCATGGTAAGAAATTTTATGTGCAGCAAACAGATGAGTGTAGGACAAAAAGTACTGGACTTAGAAGCTGAAAGAACTGGGTTTGAGACTTGACCACCATTTGCTGACTGACTTTGGCCCAGGAGTTCAATCTCTCTGAGTTTTGGTTTCCTAAGCCTTTGTAAAATGAGTGGACTGGACTTGGTGATGCTTAATATAGTTTCTGGATCTAATATTCTATGAGTTGTGAAAGAAAATATATTAATACATAATAATGATACAAGTTCTGTAAGCACCAACACAAAGCAATAGATTAAGGGAGGCAGCATGTTAAGCAGATTCAAAATATATATATATATCTAGTGATAAGCAAATTGATTGTAAAAAATCATGCACAGGTACAATAAGTCATAGAGTCACAGAATGTTATAGCTAAAAGGGAGTTTACAGACCATATAGTCTAAACTCTTTACAAATGAGGAGACTGAAATCCAGACAGATTAAATGATTTACACAAGACTATATAGCTACCTAGTGAGAAGGATATTGCTGAAAGTCGGGAATCTCATGATTTCTCGTCCTACTAGACATCTACGACCTCTCATAGTAAGAAGAAAACAAACATCATTTGGTAACTTTTTTATTTTTAAAGACAAAAATGCCTTGGGATAATAGAGCTAGAGAGTTTAGATGGAACCCCTTATCTTCTCTGCTATTCAACTTGTCCATCACTGGGAGATTGGAATAGGAATGATAAGAAGAACTATCTTACAAAGTCCACCAAAAAAACTGTTCATACATAATGTTGACACAAATTGTTATTGCATCAATCCCACAAGATAAAAGGATATCTTAAGTCATTTCCCAAATCTCTGACATCTTTTGTCCCTAGCTTTGCCTATTTGGGCTATATTCTGCACAACCTAAATCTTTTATTATTATCCATAAAAATGAATTTACTGACTATATTCTTCTACCCTTGTCTTGTGTTTTCCTGAGTCATTCTTATTTAGCAATATCTATCATTTATGCTCCAACGTATTTCTCCAGTGATGAAATGAGAAGGCTGTACACAGATAGAAGGGTTGCCTTTAGCAGTGACCAGGCAAGGGCTTCATTTTAACAATCTTCTGCATGATGGAGCAATAAAAGAGAAGGGTCACATTTTTGTCTTTCAAATGGTGCATTCAATGCTCATCAATTAACCTAAGTCAGATGGGTACAATCCTTATTTCATATATTTTGGGAAATTGCTGAGATTGCTATTTTCTCGGTTTGAACAAAGATTCAATCCCCTTTCTCTCCCTGTCTGAATTTTTAATGTACAGAATCAATGTCTTTCTTACAAAGTATATTAAATTTCTTTACATAATAAAATTCCTTTATGACATTATCCATGTGAATCTAGCTTAGAAGGACATGTGGTATACATTTCATAGCGGCTAATTTGTAATTTTTCATGAATATTTATGGAGCGTCAGAACAAACTAAATTTACTTACACAAACACGGCAGGAACCCATGGAAGAACATACATACATATGTATTTATAAACACATATATATATGTGTATATACATATATACCTTATGGTATATATTTAATAGCACCATGCCAGGAAACTGAATCACTTCCATTTGAATTGTCTTAGGAAGATTCTGAAGATCACCTGGCAGGATAAGATACCAGACACTGAAGTCCCTTCTTGAACTAAACTGCCAAGCATTCAAACTCTGCTTCAGAGAGCACAACGCCGATGTTTGAATGCAAAATGTTTGCTTGCCAAAAAGACTGTTTTATAGAGAACTCACAAGTGTTCACATGGTGGTCAGAAGAAGTGATACAGGAACCCTCTCAAGGTCTTTCTTAAGAACTCTGGAATTGATTGCGTGACATGGGAGACATTGGCACAGGACCTTTCCACATGGAGTACCCACATCAGAGAAGGTACTGTGCTCTGTCAGCAAAGCAGAAGAAAAAAAAAACCAAACAGTTCAAAGGAAATGGCAGGATTTGCAGATTTGGAGAAGCCACTCTGAATGTTCACATGGACTATTTGTGTCTGACCTGTAGTGGAACATTCTGAGCTCTATTGGCCTGACCAGCCACAGTGGGACACACTGAAACTTGACTCTAGCATAGTGATGTCATTTTGGTCCTCTTCGAATAAAGGACAACAATCAACCAACCAACCTTAGTATATATACATATATTATGTATGTATATGTATATATATTCTCTCTGTGTGTATAGATACACACAAATGTTTTCTAAGCTTCTGTAAAATGAGGAGACTAGACTAGGTGATTCCTAATATTCTTTCCAGAGCTAACATTCTATGACTTATGAAAAAAATAAATACAATATTGATACAAGTTCCTTCAGCATCAAAACAAAACATTACTGAAAGATAGAAAGATTTTCATTTTTTTTCTTTATATCCCCAGCAAATTGAATAGGTCCTGAAATCTATTGTTTAATAAATGCTTGTTAAACAGAATTAAATAACATGGATTTGTATGCAGTGGGCCTACCACTCAGCTCTGAATTCATAGATTATGGAAGGATGACAATATTGCTATTGAACTCATTTTAGTAGATTCCATTTGGCTAAATGGACTTCTGAATACTGAGGAAGGCATACAAGAAAGAAGAGGACATCACTGTAGTATTGTGCAAGCTGCCTGAAACTGTGAAGGACACTCCTGTACCCCCAAAGGGATAATTAGCAAGGGGGAGGGAGCAGTACTTATTCAAGAGAGAAAACTGCTGTTGTTTTGTTTTGTTAAAACCTGAATCCATTGCACAGGCATTAAAAAAAATGCAGACACAGAGTAAGGTATGTGGGCTACTCTAGGTCCTGAAAAAACTAAATCTTTCTACACAGCACTTTTCTTGCTCCTTTCCTCTAGACTCAGAGAAGCATTAAGATGTAGAAAGTCCTGCTCTACTGTATTTCAAGGGATGGTTATATTCCGGTCACTTTATAAAGGACATTTTGAGTATATTCTGTCAGACAGAGCATATTCTTCTTCTGTGGGCCAAGTGAAAGAAAAATACCATACCATATCTGGGTTATGTTTAAATGAGTCTGGGGTTCCCTCAGGAAGTTTTGAGAGTCAACAAGATGGTCAGCATTGGTGTCCTTATCCATCCAGATCTGGAATACATCTTTAGCTCTCTGACCTTGATTGGGACCAAATCCAGCCTAATAAAGTACTGGCAGAGCACTATATATATATATGAGTACTGTTCACAACCTAACAGCCCTGACCCCTGATAAGAAAGAGGGCATAAAAGAGAGGGCAACAGTCTGCCCAGAGAATCATGATACTCCATAATCTTCCAATTCAGTCATAGATTCAGTGAGGTTCAACTCTGGTGATTCTCTAGTATCTGAAGAATGGAAGACCTATTTTATATACTTAGTATTAAAAGTCTATTATTTAGAATGCATTTGCTAAGTTAAATGTCCCAGTACTACTGTGATCCTGTAATCCACATAAAACCACAGTTGAGTGGCATGCCAGTTAAAGCCAAATCGATCTTATTCAATTTAATTCAACAAAAATGGTTCTACCCCAATCAAATAGTTCTTAAAAATTTCTAACTCTATTATTACCTAAATTGACTTCTGAATATTGGGTGAATTCAATTTTGAAAGATCAGCGATTTCATCAATGTATGTACTCCCCTAAAAGGGCACATTAAAACTTTTCCATACATTCTCAACCTTTGCAATTCTCATTTTTTCCATAAATCCTCTATGAGGTACATGATCCCATGGACTCTATTTAGAGTACTGAATATCTACAAATGTCTACATACAATTAAAGTGTTATAAATGTGTGCCCTCATCTGTTTCAGGATAACCTCATCCTACACCAGAAATAGACAAAACAATCCAACAGCTCTGTTGAGGTACCGGGTCCTCATTTTTTAGTCCTTTTCAGGGGCAGAAGAGAAACATTTGTTGAATGGGAAGGAGAGAATCTGAATGGATCTTTCTAGTCTGCCCTGCCCTCAAGGCTACTCAAGGATATGATATAAGATGTTAATGTTTTAAAAACTCTTAGTACTATGTATTAGTATGGGACTAAGTTGTGGGGTGAAGGGGCTGGCATATTGGACTCAGAGCAGGAATGATCTAGATCAGTGGTTTTCAACATTCCTAATGCCGTGACCCTTTAATACTCGTATGTGGGCGTATCTGCATGTGGGTGGACCCACCTGGAGATGGATAGAGGAGCGGTGTCTCGGTTCCTAAGACCATTGGAAATATGTGTTTTCTGATGGTCTTAGGCGACCCCTGTGAAAGGGTCCTTCAACTCCCAAAGGGGTCGCAACCCACAGGTTGAGAACTGCTGATGTAGATTTAAAGTCTGCCTCAGATGCTGTAGTATAAGAAATGGTAAGTAATAATAATACCTTACATTACATTAATCTTCAAGGGTTAAACAGAAATATATGTGTATATATGTATATACATTGTATACAATGTAGTGCATCACACACACACACACACACACATATAAACTACTTTACAAACCTTAAGATTATATAATTGTCAGCTATTCTTTTTCTATATACAAAGTTCAGTTCTAGTCAATGGAGATAGACAAAGTTAGCAAAATACCACTAAATACTGAGATATTATGAACATATTATGATGGTATAAAAGTACAAAAATATTATGAAAGTTAACCATGCTGTTAATAACCTTTCTTTATATTAAAATTATAATAGACATTAAGTGGAGGCTATTCAAAGCACCATAGATTTAAAGCTAGAAGGAACCTTAGAAATAATCTAATCTAACCCTCTTATTTTAGAGACAAGGAGGCTAAGGCCCTGTGAGGGTAAATGATTTGTCCAAGGTCACACAGGGAACAACGGCAGAGCTAAGGTCTGAACCCAAATCTTCAAAGTCCATATCCCGCAATTTTCCACTTTGCCACAATACCTTCTCAGCAACAAGGGAGCAGAAATAATGCTCCTCCATCTGCCCCCAGCAAGTCATAAACATGAAGAAAGCCCTCTGTCTCCAGAGTGATGCTCCTGATTTTTTTCCTAAGCCTTGACCTAGTTGCAACTATTTATTAGGTTTTTAAAAATCACACCCTCTGTAGTAAAAACCACTTCAGGGCCAAAGTACTAAAGTCACAATTAATTAGTAAATACATAAAACAGTGCTGAAGTGACAGCTACATATCATTACTGCTAAAAGAGTTTTTTTTAGAAGTACAGTTATGCCCAGCAATGTATCTAAATAGACTTTGACCTGGCAATAAAAAAAAAAAAGATAAGGAATTACACAAAAACCTGCATGATAAACATCCATCAATCACCAGGTCACTAAAGAAAACATTTAGGAATAATTACTATGAGAAACCCAATCTAATCTTTTTTTTTTTTTGGATGGCATTTGGGGTTAAGTGACTTGCCCAAGGTCACATGGCTAGTTTTTGTGTTAAGTTTCTGAGACTGGATCTGAACTCAGCTCCTCCTGACTCCAGGGCCAGTGCTCTATTCACTGTGCCACCTAGCCACCCCAACGCAATCTAATCTTAACTGTTATGTGGCAGTGCCCAGCAGAAAATGTGATGGCAGGATGTTATACCAGCAAGAATGCTGTCTTTGTAGGCCAAAGGGCCTGAGTTCAAATCCAAGCTCTGTCTTATATTACCTGTGACCTTAAGCAGCCATTAAATTCTCCTGAGCCTCTGTTTCTGCTTCTATATGTGTCAGATAACGATAAGTAATTTCCTACTCTTACTTGATGATATTTTTAATTAGTTAATTTAATTAAGCGAGATTATTAATTATATATCTTATAACTTTGTTTGTGATTATATAATTTAAAATATTAAAATGTACAATGTAATTACATTATATAATGTAAAATAATTAATGAATTAAGATAATTTAATTAAAAATTTAAAATATTTTTATTGATAGCTAAGGGAGCAGAGTAACAAATAGTTTAGGGCTGATCAACCATAATTAACAACTTAGTATTCTAGCAGATGGGAAGGGGGTTTCTATCCTTTGTCCCACCTCAGCGGTTGAAGCACTTGAGCTGATATTTAATCGCCGTATGGTTATGAGCCAATTGCTTTATCACTTTCAACCTCAGCTTTTTCATGTATAAATTGTGGAGTAATAATATAGTATTAACTGACTCTACCTACCTCAATGAGTTGTTGGGATAAAAGTGCTTTTTAAAACTTAAAATCTACAGAAATGTAAATTGCTATTTTTGGTGACAATGTTTGGTCAGCTATAACTTCTGGCTGGTCTCCAAAAGGTAATTTCAAGAAAATTACCCTGTAATAATCTAATTCCAAGGTAGAGCTATGGTAGTGAATTTCATGTGGTGAATTTGGAGTCAGGAAGACAAGAATTCAAATCCTGCCACAGACCTACTAGCTGTAAGACCCCAGACAATCTGTAGATCCAAAGTCTCTGTCTCCTTATCTATGAAATTGGGATAATATCTGGAGTACTTAACTCACAGAGTTGTTGTAGAGTTCAAATGCAATCATTCATGTATGCTGTAAGAAATGATGAACTGGTTGATTTTAGAAAAACATGGGAAGACTTGTATGAAATAACAAAGAGTAAAATGAGCAGAACCAAGAGATCATTGTATACGGTAACAGCCATGCTGTTCCAAGAACAACTGGGAATGACTAAATTGTTTGGAAAATTATAAACAGTCAAATCAACTATAAAGGAAGATGCTACCTACCTCCAAAGAAAGAGCTGATAAATAGAAGTATGAAAAGAAAGGTTTTACACACACACATACAGATATACATACATATATCATGTGTACATATGTGTATGTATGTATGTGCCCATGTATGTGTGTATGAATTGGTGGTTTTGTCTAACGCAGGGTGGGGAGGGAAGAAGGGAGACAATTTGGAACTCAAAATGTAACAACAAGTAAGTACAATTAAAAAGCAATTGCAGAGCAAGTGGCAAAATGTAAAATTCTTTATGAATTTTTAAATAATATATATATGTCTGTTGTGCTGGCGATCATATCTGGGAGAAGTGTTCTCAACCCTCTGGCTGGATGCTGATGAAAAAAGCATCTTTCCTAGTCAGTGATCACCTAAGATGCCAGAAGGAAGAAGCTCTAATATCACAAGCCTTCTGGCAAAAGATTATACACGAATTTGTATTCAAAGAATATAATGAAAAAGAAAGCAACAAAGCTGAATTCTCCTCTGTGGCCTAAAAAGCTGCAGGGTTCCTTCAAATTTACTACCACGTGAAATAAAGCATAACAATCGCTTTTTTTTTTCTTGGATAATTTGTTCAGCCAACCTTCTACTTGAGAATTTATGTATTCTTGAAGACCACTAACCTTGCTGTCACTATGGAAGCTTATTTGATTACTCTTGGGCCTGTCAATGCATTTCCTACCCAGTCAGGTTCACAATTACTTCATTCCAGCACTCTTTGGACTAACACAGTTTTGTTTCAGGGCAGAAACAGACTCGGAGGTCAGCAGATGGGTCCCAATTTTCATCAGAAACAAGTTTGCTGAAGGAAGAAGTCTATTGGAAAGGCTATATTCTTCGTTAACCTTGAATAATCAATATTCTGATGGACACATTTGCTCCTTGCACTGTGATTATCTCATATCAAGGGCTATAAAACAATTTCAGGCTTGACATTTTTAAGTAACTCCAATATATAGCCAGGAGAAACATGAGACATCTGACTTAATCTCCATGGGCTTCAGTTTCCTCATGTATAAAATGAGAAGGCTGACTAGTTGAACTCTAAGGTCCTTTCCACACCTAAATCTATGACCTTGAATAAAAAACAAGCCTTGGACCAGCTAAGGGATCCCCAGATATTACTGCTAGTTACTAACCTCATGATTCCATTTAAGACTGCAACAAATTGCCATTACATGAAATTAAAGAAATGCATCTGGACTCAGAAAAAGGTTCCTGCAGAACAAGATAGCCCTTTCCACCTTTACTTTAAAATAACCTTGGCAGGGTGGATGAGCATGGTGACATCACCATGGAGCATGGTTCCTCTCCCTGACTGCAGACGCAAACAGAATGCTGCCTGGATTGCATTACATCAGCACACTTAATCCCAACAACTGGTCTCCACCTTCCACATTTCCTGTTTCCTTTTGCAATTTACTGTCAACAAATGCATACTTCCCTTGAACTCTTCCATTGCGAGGACAATTTTCTGTTTCTAATAAGTCAAATAAATCTAAGAAATAGAACAAAACTTGGATTGCTTCCTAAACCCACAGAAATGTTATGCAGTTATCTGCGATGTAAGGTATAAACAGGTTAAGGAAAAGCAGCCTTTTTTAAAGCCAGCATTCCGGATAACTATAAGTTTATAATGTGTTAATTTTTGTTATTTCCTTTGAGATGAAAGCATATTGATATTACAAGAATTTAAATACTATGTGCCCGGCAGTCTCTGTGTACATGCATATATACATACATATACATATGCATATATAGATACATATGTACATGTGTGTATGCATATACAGCTAGCATTTATAATAGCTAGCATTTATAAAGCTTTTTACAGACATCTCATTTTATCTGCAAAGCACCCCTGAGAGATAGATGCTATTACTATCCATTTATAGATAAGGAAACTGAGGCAAACAGAGGTTAAGGGTTACACAGAAGGATTTGAACTCAGGTCTTCCTGACTCCAAGTTTAGCAATCAATACACCTAGTTTCCTCCTTTATTTATATCTATATCTCCCTAAAACCTAGGCAGCTGGGTGGTACAGTGGATAGAGCATTGGACCTGGAATCAAGAAGACCTGAGTTAATATGCTGTCTCAGAGACTTACTAGTAGTGTGACACTGGGCAAGTCACTTAGCACATTTGTTCTTCAGTTCATTAATTTGTCAAAGCAAAGCAAGGGGTTGGACTTGTAGATCCCTATATTCCAGCTCCAAGTATGTGATCCTATGAATCTCATTCACTGAATAGATCCCATATCCATATTAGTCAATTAGAACTAAGGAAGTCCAAGTGATAAGATTGGAGCTGTCTTTTCAATTTTAGGTTTATAAAACCCAGACCCCAAGAAACAAAATCAATCTGTGGCTTGGGATAAGGAGCTACCATTATGGATCAAATAATCAATCAGTAAGCATTTATTAAGTGCCTACTATATGCCAAGGATGTTGCCAAGTGTTAGGATTACAAGAAGAAGCAAAAAACAGTCCCTACTCTCAGGGAAGGGAGCTAGGTGGTGAAGAGTGCCAGACCTGGAGTCAGGAAGACCTGAGTTCAAATCCGGCCTCAGATGCGTACTTCCTGTGTGACCCTGGGCGAGTCACTTAACCCTGTTTGCCTCAGTTTCTTCATCTGTAAAATGAGCTGGAGAAGGAAATGGTAAATTGTTCTGGTATTGTTGCCAAGAAAACCACAAATGGGGTTGCAAAGAGTCGAGCATGGCTAAAATGACTGAGCAACCCTCAAGGAGCTTATGATATAAAGGGAGAAATGTGTATAGACTCAATGTTTTGTGCTTCTGAGACCTATCTTTCCCCCAACAGAAGATTACACAGTATTAAAACCATCCTCATTTTATGGACAGGAAATTTAGGGTTAAGAGAAGAATCTGCCATTTCAAAGGCACACCAACCAGGCACACAAATCCTTGAAATAAAAATCTATCCTCAGTGCTACAGCCACTCCTTGTGATATAAGTACACTGAAAGATACCTTAATGTCTGAAAAAATTAACAGGCTTCCTTAGTACTGAATGTAGGGAATTTCTTAGCTATTAGAGAAAATTAAGCTTGGCCTTTCTCCTTCTGTTTACTATATTCCCTCCATAGTCTTTCTTGACTTCTTCCGGACATATCAGTCACTCTGTTCCCATTCAAGACTCTGTGTTCAAGCCTGTAAATCCTCCAAAACCCCTGCTTAGCAGCATAATACGTTGAAATATTTCCTGACTGCCTGATTGCCAGGCAGGCAAAATTTACATCTTTACAGGATGTCTTCTTTCACTAACACTAAAATGTTCAAACGGGCTTTGCTGTCAGCCTCAGAAGTTTTCCAGATGGTCAGTACATCATTATAGTAGCTTGGAAGCAAAATGAAAAGTGTTTGATGACTCAAAGAGGGGGAAGGGAGGAAGTAACTTGAAGAATTTATTGGACTCTAGGCAGAGACCTGAGAAATCATTACATTTCCAACAAAGAAAGCCTGTGCATCCCCATGGAGTGTGATTTTTGCAGGCAAGCACTAAAATCCCTATCTCCACCAGATGCATAAAATGGAAAATAAAACACAGACATAGCCCTGTGGAAACATGACTGATTTCAATTTCACCTTTTGAGTCCCATAACAGAAGTATTTTTAGCAAACACTTTTGAAAAGGCAGAAATCCCCACGACCATTAGGCAAATGAGACACCATTAAAAGAAAAATAAAATGATCTGTGCTCAAAGTCCAAGGTAATAAACTTATGAAATGTCAAATTAGGTAAGGGGAAAAGGTGGATGGCTTCAATATAAAGGTCAGAAGTAAAGCTGTGGTCTCATGAGAAAAGTGGCAGCCTTCTTGGCTGAAAATACAGATCGGTGGAGGGGAGGGGGCACTGTCACCAGCTTAGGGCTTTTTGTGCTGCTGTTTTCAGAGTTAGTTCTGGGTGTCGGTAAGTTTTCAGTCCTTTCAAGGTGGTATGACCTAAAGAATGGTGTGGTCACTACTCTCCTGACCTGTGCTCTGGCCTGTGAGTGACCAAAAGTACTCCTTTCTGCCCTGGAACTGTGACCAGGGTCCCAGCTCCTCTGTGGCTACATGTGCTAGTGTACCATCTCACCCTGGGACTGTGACCAAGTACTATGGATGGGTGTATTGGTAATGGGAATTTGAAGAGCTTACCTGCCCCCTAACAGGCTGAATATAATCACATGGAGCCTGTGGTGAGAGGAGTTTGCTGAAGGGTGGAGCAGAGCTCACAGGAAGCTGGGAGTGAGAATAGATAGATGGTGGGAGGAGAGAAGATAGCAGGCAAGCAGACAGGCTTGTAAGTAAATGTTTGTTTGTGGGAAGGCTAAAGATGGTGTTGCTCTCTGATGCATTGTGGTATATTAACTTCTATGCTGCTATGATGGATTCAGTTTCCTGGTGTTAGGATTTGGCTTTTCAGCATCTGAATAAACATTTTGCTTCTGTCTTCTACATGGAGAGTCTGTTATATTTTGCAACTGAGCACTATGCCAGCATATTCACAGTTGCCATTGGCACTGTGAACATTGCGTTGGTGCTATAATGGGCAATACGAGAGTCCTGAACACAGTACCAGAAAGAGTCCCCTGTAATGTCCTTCTAATCAGTTGTCTGACACCCTTACCATCTTTGGACTGAGAGCTCTGGAAGCTGCCAATTCTGTTACCTCCATGGTCATGACTTGTCAGGGCACAGCCTGAACTGGCCTGTACTCTACTCTCATCCCAGTGAGACAGACATCTCCTGTCCATCTTCTAAGTTGTCTTGGGCTGGAAAATCATTTCACCCTCTTCTGTTGTTGGTTCTGCTGCTCCAGAATTTGTTTTGAGATGTTACTTTAAAATTGTTTGGATGAGAATTTGAGAGAACTCATGTAAGACATTTCCTTTATTCTGCCATTTTGGCTCAGCCTTCTCCAGGCTTTCTTTTTGATCCAAAACAATACCGTGCAGATTGATCACTCACTTGATTTACTAGACTTGGTTATCAGCAGGCTTCTTGAATATTTCCCAAAATAAAATTTTCCATCAAAGGATTTGCCATTATTGAATACACTTGAAAGAACCTACTACAGACTTTAAAGCAAATTCCAAAAAGGAGTTCCAAAGGATTGCAAGTCAGGGTACCCATATTAGAATGAGTGTATAACCTTCCAAGGTGACTACTTTGAAGGAGACCACCCCAATTTGGATAAGTTTTAATGCTATTAATAATTAACCATTATTTTTGAAGTCACAGTTTTTATAGACCCTCTGTTTTATGGCCCTCTTTATGGATATTTCTTTTCTTCTGTCTTACAACCACAAATTTTTAAGAAGCTATTCCTTAAGCCTATCTAACACTGAACAAAAATATCTTCAAAATCCAAAATCAATTATCAGTTATTACATGAAGTCCTTTCTCTCTCTCTCTCTTTCTGACTCTCTCTCTCTCTCTCTCTCTCTCTCTCTCACACACACACACACACACACTTGATGTTTTTTAAAAAATATAATCACTATAAAAATATAAAAGCTATAATCACTTCTGTGATTATAGATTATAAGATTATATATAGATTATAAGGTTATAAGAAAAGCTTTTTTCTCTTCCTATTCTAAAATGAGCACTCTCTTATAATAATAACTAACATGTATATAGGCCTTTAAAAGGTTTGCAACGAGCTTTACAAATATTTTCTCTCGTGACACCATGGACATAGAACAATGGAGTCAACAACATCTGAGTTTAAATCCAGCCCCAGATAGTTATTAACTGTGATCCTGGACAAGTCACTTAATTATCTCCCTTTATTTCAACTGTAAAGTGAGGATAATAATTACCCCTATCTCCCAAGGCTGTTGTGAGAATCAAATGAGGTAATATTTGTGAAGTGCTTAGCACGGTGTCTGGTCTACAGCAGTGACTTAGTAAATGCTTACTTCTCATTTAAGTCTCACAACCATCCTGTGCAGTAGGTAGTATTCATATTCCCATTTTACAGGTAAAAAAATTTAGGTAAAGAGGAAAACAAGACAAAACACTTGATACAGAGACCCATTTGATAATGTATACAACCATATAAACTAGAAGTCTCTCACCTCTGGAGAGAGAGAAGATGAAGAGAAATGTATATATCATTGTTATTTTTCCCCCAAATTACTTCAGCTTCCTTTCAGTGATCTTTTTATTTAAACTATTTTAGTCTTATAAATGATCATATTGCTTATTTCTCTTTTAATATTTCATGTGAATCTTCCCTTTTTTGAATTCCTCATATTTATCATTTTATCACACAATTGTATTTCATTTTATTCATTTACCACATTTTCTTCTCTCATTACTAAATTAAGTGGCACCTATGCCTAGTTCCTTGCTAAAAACAACTGCTGCCTTCATTATTCAGGTACATTTTGGGTTTTCCTTTCTGATTTTTACTTCCTTAGGGTATATGCCCAGTAATCAGATCACTGAATCAAAAGGTTTAATCTCTTTTCTTTCATAATTCCAAATGGAAATACAGCATGGCAAACCAATTGGTTTCACCAAAAATGTGCCAGTCCTCCCAGAGTCTTCCTAATGCAGGCTTGCTATTTTTTTGTCATCTTTACCAATTTGCAGGCTGTGAGGTAAAATTTTAAAATTTTGGAGGAAGTTTTCAAATGGCAATATACAATTTTCCAATTTTTCTTTTGGAAACTTCATATTTTTTGACCATTTATATACTGGGCAATGGTTCTCAGTGCTGTACACATGTATCAACTTGTTATATATCTCTGAATTTTATCATTGATTTTATATATATATATATATATATATACATACATACATATATATATACATATATATATATATATAGAGAGAGAGAGAGAGAGAGAGAGAGAAAGACAGAGAGACAGAGAGAAAGAGAGAGAGAGAGTTTCCCTTTTAAGAGTTTCTCTTCTTATTTGACCTTAATTGATAGCATTGCTGCAAAAGCTTTTAATGTAATCATTTTCTTCTTTATGGTCTCTTACATACCTCCTTTGGTTTGCAAAGCAATAGCCAGTTTGGGGAAAGGAATCTTTTGTGGTTTTCCTCTAAATCTGATTTTTATGATATGAACTTTTATATATAGGGGTCATATTTTTTAAAAATCAGATATTGATATATGCTGTAAAGTGCAGATCCAAAATCAGTTTCTGTCAAAATATTTTTCAGTTTCCCCAACAGTTCTCATCAAAAAGAGAATCTTCCTCTAGTATCTTTTATTTTTTTGGTTTGCTCTTTTTTCTTAAATATTTAGGCTGTCCCATTGGCCTAATTTTTCTATTTTAAACCAATATTAAGTAGTTCTGATGACTATTTATTTATAATATAAATTGTAGTCTGATAATATTATTCCTGTTCATTCATAATTTTTCTTCATCCCCCTTGATAGTCATGATCTTCTGTCCCTCCAATATAAAAAAAAGTCTGATTACTATAATTTGGAAATTTGATTGCTGCAACATTAAATCTATAAGTTAATTTTGTTAGTATTGTCATTTTTATTATATTGGCACAGTCCAAACACCAATTTTCTCCATGCATTTAAACCTTCTTTTATTCCTATAAAGAGATTTTTGTAATTATCCTTATATTTTCTAATCCTTTTGAATGAAACTTATCTTATTATCATTTCTTCCTTGAAGTTCTTAGAGAAAATCAGATAAATAATAATTATGATGGGATTGGTTGAAACAATTATATACATCACTGGGCTTGTGAATGTCAGAGGTTTCAGTACCTGCTTCAAGAGCAATTGGTTTTGGGATCATGTTAGGGAGCTAGACCTCAGCATTTGTAACAAGAGGGAAGGAGGTGAATCTAGAGGAAATGTGATACATAGTCTTACGGTGAATGTGTTTATAACTACTCAACTGCTAATTCTCTAAGTGAGCTTGCTTCTCCCAACTTGCTTTAAGATGGAGGGACTAGGTTACCAGAGAGAAACCATCTCCCCACTCAAACAGCTGCAGGATTCTAGAATTAAGCCTTTGGAAGAGGAAAATACTTGTCCTATTTGACACTGTAGCTCTTCAGTTCCCATTGATATTTCCCATTAATACAACAAGTAAGTTACAATATAACACTCTTAACTCAGTATATGATATTTATACAAGAAGGAATTTACATGGAAATGGGGGAGAGAAAATGCACATATATAAGTATATACAGAACAGGAATTCCCTATAGATGTTCCTCCAGATGTTCCTGTTTACAGGAGAATACTCTGTTGATTTGTATCAGGCCCTAGAACATGACAAGGCTTTCGAAATGAGATACATAGTCACTCAAATGTTTTTTCTTTTTTTAACTATTATTCACAGAGGAAAAACTAAGTTGATGATGAATACTGATTTTTAATTTATGGTAAGTCATTGGAGGGAAAGACATGAGCAGCAGGAGGAGGATGGAACAAGACGAGAAAATACCTCTCAAAGAAGGTGGTACTTGAAAAAAAAAACCCCAGAAATTCCTAGATGTTGAATGAGGCATCATGAGGGATCATCAGAGCAAAGGCCCAGAGACAAGAGATAGCAGAAGCTGTGTGAGAAGATAGCCAGTAGGTCAATATTATAAATGGTAGAATAGTTATAGGATGATGATATTTACATAGAGTGGAAAAGAAAGAAAAAGAAACATTGCAAAGAACTTTAAAAAGCAAACAAAAGAATTTATAATTGGTCCTAGAGGTAATAGGGAGACAGCAGAATTTATTAAGTGGTAGGGGTTGGGAGGGTAGGTGACATGGTTAGATGTGAGCTTCAGGAAAATAACTTAGCTGTGTGGAGGATGTTTTTAAAAGGGCAGAGAGAACAAATAAAAAGCTATTATAGTAATAGTATTATAGTAGTTTATTATTATTATAGTATTTATTAACATTATAGTGTTATAGTAGTCCAGGTGAGAGCTAATGAGCTTCTAGCCTAGGGTAGTGACTGTGTGAGTACAGAGATGGGTATCTACCTGAGAGATGTTTAGGAGTTCAAAATAACAAGAATTGATGACATTTGAATATATATTGCAAGGGTAAGGTCTTAAGGATTACAGCAAGATCAAGGTACCAAGTATAGCTAATTTTCTCAAGGAATTTGGCCAAAAAAGGGAGGAGAAATAGAGGATGACAAGCCAGCAAAGATGATAACTTTGATAGATAGATAGATGGATAGATAGATAGACAGAGACATCTATGTCTATGTATTTTAAGAATAATGAAGACTTACTCAACTGAACTCATTTCTCAAAATCTATTCCTCCAACCTACCACAGCTATACATAGTTGCCTCTGATCTTGCTATCATCTCCTAGTGTTCAATATTCATGATCATAAATTCTGGAATTCCTTTATCTGATTATTATCTTGCCATTCTTCTTCTCCCTCTACCTTGCAATTCCAAATCTTGTTCTTCATCCTCACCTTCAAGTTTTTACTAGGCTATCACTCCTGCATTGGTTATACCATCTTCCTTTTTTTCCATTGTGACCACTTGAGGAGTCAGTTCAGTTCTACACTGACCTCTTCTATAGAGTTTTTTACCCTTTTATTCTGTTAAAACAAAATATTGCCCTGCTAAACTACAATCTTAGATTACTCCCATTATCTGCTTCCTTTGTTCCTACTTATGTGCTATTGAATGAAGCTGGAGAAAATTACAAAACTGTGCTGTGCCCATTAAAAGTTTATGTTACATAATTTGAGCTGTTGTTGTTCAGTCACTTCAATTGTGTCTGACTCTTCATGACCCCATTTGGGGTCTCCTTAGCAAAGGTACTCAAGGGGTTTGTCATTTCCTTCTCCACCTCATTTTACAGAAGAGGAAACTGAGGAAAATAGGGCTAAGTGACTTGTCCAGGGTCACACAGCTAGTAAGTGTCTGAGGCCAGATTTGAACTCAGGAAGATGAGTTTTCCTGATTCTAGGTCCGGCACTCTGTCCACTGTGCAACCTAGCTACCTTTTATTATTTGTAATAGGTCTTTACTATGGCAAAATAATCTTTTTATACCTCTTTAATGGATTTGCCATCCCCCCTGACAAAGCTCCATTTGCAAACTTTTTTTCATCCCTCTTCAAATCTCCCATAACACCATGCCCCCTCTCATTCTATTGGCTGAGAAATTTGTTGTAAAAGGCCATTTGCAGAGTTCCCTCTGTCATCGACAATCTTTCTTCAGTATCTCATTATCTACTTTCTTACTACCTATAAACATGCCTATGTCTCTCCTATCCTCAAAAAACCCTGACTTAATTCATACATCTCTGTTATTAGCCTATACCTTGTCTCCCTTTTACGGCTACATTCCATGAGGTCTTCTGATCTGTACTCCTAATAGGTGCCTCCACTTCCTTTTCTCTCACTCTCTGTTCTTAACTCTTTGGTAGTTTGGTAACAGAATATACAAATTAGTTATGGTATTGTTGTTTTTATTATATTGGCTCAGCATGGGCAGTTAGACATTTCTCCAATCATTTACACATCTTTATTTATGTGAAGGGTGTTTTGTAATTGTGTGCAAAAAGTTCCTGTATGGGGATTGGCGGGTAGGCTCCCAAGTAGTTTATACTGTCTCTGTAGTTAAACGGAATTTCTCTTTCTATATCTTCTTGCTGAGTTTTGTTGATTTTTATAGAAAAGTTGATGATTAGTGTGCATTTATTTTGTCTCGAAATCTTGGTGGAATTCTTAATCCTGCTTCTAATTTCTTTATTCAATTGAAACTGCCCTCATCAAAGTTGCTAATGATCTCTTAATTCCAAAATACAATGATCTTTTGTCAATCTTTAACTTAAGGTCCTCTGCAGACTTTGACACTATGATCATCCTCTTCTTAATACTCTTTTATTCCAGACATTCTTCTTTCCTGGTTCTCCTTTTACCTCTCTGATTGCTCTTTATCTCTCTCCTTTTCTAGATATTCATCCACATCATGCCTGCTAACCAGGAGAATCCCTCAAGGCTTTAACCTTGTCCCTCTTCTCTTCTTGCTCTATACCAGCAGTTCTCAACCTGTGGGTCATGACTCCTTTGGGGGTTGAACGACCCTTTCACAGGGGTTACAAGGGGTCACCTTAGATCATCGGAAAACACATATTTCTGATGGTCTTAGGAACCGAGACACTGCTCCTCTATCCATCTCCAGGAGGGTCTACCCACATGCAGATACGCCCACATATGACTATTAAAGTGTCACCGCATTAGGAAGGTTGAGAACCACTGTTCTATACTATTCCACTTGGTGATCTCATAAACTCCCACAATTTCATTTGTCATCTTCATGCAAATCACTCTCAGCAATATTTTCTCAGCTCTAACATCTCTCCTAACCTCCAAATTTGCATCTTATCTGCCCATTAGGCATCTCTCACTGGATGTTTTATAGACATCTTAAACTCAACATGTCTACATCTAAATTATCTTTCCTCCAAACCTTGTTTGCATGTTGTCTCCCTCATTATACTGTGAGCTCTTTGAGAGCAGGGAATTCTTTTGTTCATTTGTTTTGCCTTTCTTTTTATCCTCAGCACTTAGCACAGTGCCTAATATTTGAGAGGCATTTTATAAATGCTCATCAACTGTGTTTGAAGACATCAGGGAAGGAAAAAGTAACTAGGAAGAAATTGAAGATTAAAGATAGAGAATAACTGTCAGGGTAATCTGCTGGAGAAGATGGGAAAGGTTGATCCTCTTTGAGAATGAAGGACCACCACCACATCACCACCACCACCGGCAACAACAGGAACTGACCTTGGTGAGGAGAAGGGTCACTTCTTTACTACAGATCAGAGTAAAACAGAAAACAGGGAGAAATGGAGTCAAGAGTATGGGCTATCAGGAAGCAGGGAGAAAATGGGATCTTGTCGCAAATGCCTTCAATTGTACTCGATCATATTTAATTGTACAAGAGCATATATGACGGCAAGACCTGAAAAAAGCTTATTTTCTGGTTGTATAACCTTTGAGGATGCATAGCTACCTGCACATAAAGAGACCTCTTAGAAGGACTTTAGTTGTTTATCCTTACTGAATTTCACCTGTTTATTTCAGCACATTTTTTTCTAACCTTTAAAAAATTCAGTCACCTAATGTGTTACTTATCCATGCCAGGTTTGTATCATCACCAAATCTGATACACGCATATATGCTGTTATCTAAGAGTAGGGAAGCAGTTGCTATTTGACCAATTGATTCCCTTCCCCTTCCCCACCTTCCATCACTATTCCTCCATCCTCCATCCCTGCCATCTCTACATCAGATTAATACTTCTCTATTCTGGGCTGAGGAACAAATTGCTCATAAAGTAGCTGAACTGGAGAGGACCAAGCATCATGCCATTAGAGACTCTTATCCAGGTAAATATAAATTCGTTAGTCAATACTCTTTGCATGTGGACATTCAATTAGCAAAAAAAAATTTAATATTTGTTCGCAAAGATAATATTATAGATTTTATTAAATTCCTTTTTGGAATTCAAACATGCTATATTTATAGTGTTCCCTGACACACAAATTTAGTGTTGTTCAGTCATTTTTCAATTATGTCTGACTCTTCATGACCCCATTTAAATTTTCTCGGCAAAGATACTGTATTGGTTTGCCGTTTCCTTTTCCAGCTCATTTTACAGATGAGGAAACTAAGGCAAATAGGGTTAAGTGATTTGCCCAAGGTCACACAGGTAATGAGGGTCTGAGACAAGATTTGAACTCATGGAGATGAGTTCCAAATTCCAAGCCCAGCACTATATCCACTGTATCACCCTATGAATTTATTAATCCTATCCAAAAAAGGAAATCAGTCTCCTTTGGCATTACTTACTGTTAAATGAAGTAATCCTAACTAATTTCAAGTATTACAAAATTATCAAATTTGTCATAAAATTTTATCATAGATTGATGTCATACTCTTCAGTTTACAATTTTTAGAATCTATCTTTTACCTATTTAAAAAATTCAAATTATTTGCTTGTCTGTGATCTTTTGATGTTTTTCTAATTATTGATAAGTTTTCAAAGATTTTCTTTAGGGCTTCTAAAAACACATCTGCACATTCTTTCATGATCTGTTATGTAAGTCATTAGGGGCTGACATCATTACAACAACAAAGAGTTTTCACTATCTTTTCCTTTTCCTTGGGTTCGTTCCCAGTCTTACCTTTATCATCTGTTAACAATATACCTTCTTCCCCAGCTGTCCTATCCCTTTCTTGTTACTATTCCAAATATGGCTTAAAATGCCCTTTTTGTTCTGACATTTCTGCAGACTTTAGTATAACCTGGGCTTAAAGCTTTTTGATACTCTTCCTACAGGTCTCTGATGCTTTTTCATTAAAAAATATTGCTATCCTTGAGCATATTCTTTCACCTTTTAGATGTTTAAAAACTTAATTTCATCATCCCATATAGTCAAACTGTCTCCTTCAAATACCTCTTCCTTTTTCCCTCACCGGGAATTGATAACTCTAAGAATTTTAGCTTCAGGGACTTCCATTTATTTTGAGTGGAATTATCCTCTTGAATCTCATTGGATCTCATTTGTTTTTCCTTTGAAATATTTGAAGTTCATTCTTTGAAGTCTAGGATGCAAGTCTAATTGTTGCATGTATATTTGTGTTTACATGGCTATTATTAATTCTAAAGTAGTCTGGACCCACTTTACAATGTTGTCATAGTATAAATTGTTCTGATCCTGCTCACTTTACTCTGAACTAGTTCATACAAGTATGCAAAATTTGTCTAAAACAATCTCTTCAGTAATTTCTTATGTCAATAATATTCTATTATAGTTGTATAGCAAAATTGATTCGTCCACTCTCAGTTGAAGTATACCCCATAGTTTCCAGTGGGTTTTTTTGCCACCACAAAAAGAACTGCAATAAATAGGTTTTGTACATGTGGGTCCTTTTCCATGTGTTTGCACAGTGTAGTAAAATTGGAAGACAGTTCCTAAATGGTTTATAGATTTTCTGGATGAATTAACAGCTCCACCAACAGTAGTTGTTTGTCTACAGCCCCTCCAATATTTGTCTTTTTCCTTTTTTTAAAAAATCTACTTTGTCCGTTGGATAGCTGTGAGGTAAAACGTCAGAGTTGCTTTAATTTGCATTTCTCTAATCATTAGAGATTTGGAGTATTTTTTTTTCATATTTCTATTTGTAGCTTTGATTTCTTCCTTTGAGAATCACCTTTTCATATTCTTTGATCATTTACCAACAATACCAATTTACCAGTAAGTTATCAGTTATTCTTGTAAATTTGAATTAAGTACTTAAATATCTTAGAAATGGGACCTTTATCAGAAATTAGACACAAAATTTTTTCCTAAGAGTTTCCCTTCTAATTTCTAATTGTATTGGTTTTGGTTATGCTAAAACTGTTTAATTTTATGCAGTTAGTATGTCCATTTTTTCCTCTATGTTCCTGTCTACCCTATGGTTCATTATGAACTTTTCAAAGATATAAAAGTAAATTTTCTTTTTCTCCTCTCATTTTTTTTTGTATCTGTCCATTGGGAACTAATTCTGTTATATGGTGTGAAGTCTTGGTCTAAATCTATTTTCTGCCCAATTGCTTTCCAAATTTCCCAGCAGTTTTTGATAAATAGTAAGTCTTTATACAAATGTGAGTCTTCAGAAAAGCAAACTCGTTATTTGACGTCATCTATTTAAAGATATTCCCTTCCCATAACCACTTTTTCAGACCTAGGAACTTTAACTGGAAAAAGAGGTAACAATATTATCTGAACCTCAGGATTTCATTGACAGTAGAAAACTATTCAAGAATGTTTCTGACTGAATCATAAAACTCCATATGATTGTACAAGGCAGACAGAGGTCAATGAATGTATCAGGTTTTGATAGGGTCTTCATCATTCCTCAAAAACAGACTCTAGACCCAGGCAATACATTCCATTACTCAAATCACATGTACAAAATTTCATCTGTACCCTCAGTAAAGAGTCATTGTTGATTTTTATGCCTTTGTTCAAACCATCCTGTATGTCTGGAATGGACTCCCCTCTCGTCTGCCTGCTTAAATTCCTTTCTACCTTCAAGGGCTAGCTCAATTGCCACTTCCTCCATGAAGCCCTCCCTTATTTCCCTAGTTTGAATTGATCTCTCCTCAAATGTTTTAAAGCTCTTTGGTTGGGATTCTCCTCTGCACTTTTCACATTCTTCCGTAATTGTCATTTGTGTACATGTCTAATTCTCTTCATTACACTGTCAGCCTCTTAAGAGCAAGAGATTGTCTCATTTCATTTTTTTTGTTGTTGTCAGGCTCTAGAGCACAGACTTCAATGTAGTAATTCATATTTAACTTTATATAGTGCCTTAGGATTTACAAAACATTTTCCTACTTTGTCATATAGAGAATGAAAATTTCATCATCCCCATGTTACAAATGAGAAAAATGAGGCTGAGATAGACTAAGTGATTGCCTTGAAATACACAGTAAATGGTAGAGCTGAGACTCAAACTCAGTCATTTTCATTCATATGACCACTAATTAGGAATGGAAGGCAATTTAGTGTTTCTCTCTTCCAACTAATTAGGTTTTTGAAATAATGAACAGAAGCCCAGAGAATTTAAGTGACTTGGTAGTAAGTAGTGACAATTAATAAGTAGTAGAGTTGGGACTCGAGTACTGTTCTTCCTGAGTATCATGCTCTTTCCAAAAGGCAACACTATCTTAAATATATTTATTAAACTAAATTGCATCATCTCCTTTTGGAGATAGTAAAAGGATGTTTTTCACCTTCTAATGTCTACAAATCTTCTCTAAAGTTATACGGAGTGTGAGATACTTCCTCCTCAAAACCTCTGGAGTCAACTTTCCTGGGGAGGGCCTCAAACCTATTGTTTGAGTAGACAAGTGATATGTTTTCACCTGTTCTCTTCTGTGGCACATTCTTATGCTCACTGATCTCAGGATTGGTATTGATTCTCCTTCACTTTTTTGAAATCTTTTTTAAAAATCCTTTTTGGCTTCTTTCTTAGATAATCTCCCTATACAATTATAAGATCCTATTAAGACTAAGTAATTAAACTGTTCTTTTCATCACACCTACTCCAAATCAAAGCATTTGTGCTAACACTATTATGATGATGAAGCTAAGCATGACTATCCCTCCAAACTAGGAATTATATAGCAGGTATGGCAGAGTCAAAGATGAAATGACTGCTCATCTGCTAGCTGGAAACTAACTTGATTAACAGATCATAAGACTGGCATCTAGACCCTATTTCCATAGCAGCTCACATTAGAGAATACTTAAAACCAAATGAACCATCCCCCACCCCCCAAACAATAACATTAATACAGTCCCAAACTTTCTCCTACAAACTTTCATGAAAGATAAAACTCCAGAACTGGAATTAATAATTAATTGCCGACAAATTTCCAATAAAGCTGAAATGCAACAGGAAAACATGGTTTTAAAAAATACTACAAAGAATATACTTTTAAAATAGTGACATAAAGAGAAAAACCGTCATTTGAACTTTTTTTATCTAGGTACAGAAGAATGGAGTGTTAGGAAAAAAAAATACTTCCCAAATGCCTTACATTTAGTAGGTGCTCAACATTGGTTTAATCATTACTGTCAATTGGACTCAACAATTTATGATGACAAAATAAAGTTTATGAATTTGTATATGTGCTGTCACTTGCTCTTCCCTCTTCTACTCCCTGTTCTCTCTCTTCCTCCCCAAAACAGCAACCTTTCTCCATCTACCCTCGATCTCTCTCTCTTTCTCTCTCATTATGCGGCAGGTACACATTTCAGATTTAACAGGAGTCAAAAGGCCATCCTTATAGCATAAAGGGAGAATATTTTTAGCAGGCACATAATTGTCATAACCTACTAAATAGCACCTGAATTTTAAGTTCCACACCAAAATCTGAATTGTCATCCTCTAAGTGCTCCAGTTCCCAGAAAAGAGCAGTTTTCTTAAGACCATTGAAGTTTCTACAGGAAGTTCAAGAGTGACTGAGCAAAAATAAATCACTGATTGCCCACATATGAAGCTACCAGGATCAAAGACTGCACCATTTTGGTACCTCAGTCTTTTGTAGAGCACAAGTTCATAATCTCATTATGTGAAAAATAGAATCAAGCAATGTCCTTATGGAAAGAATAGTAAACAAGTATAGAATTATAGGTTTTGGATCTGGAGGAGATCTTAGATCACTTAGTGCAAACCCTTCATTTTGGAATCAGGAAACTGAAGCTTAGAGCTGTTAACTATTTTGCCCACATTTACACAAATATTAAGTAGTAGAATTGTGCTTCAAACCAAGATGTCTGATGCCAGATCTAAGACTCTCTATTAAATCTCATAATTTCATCTGACAGTAAAAAGATATATTTTGTGTCCTTACTATTTGTTTTAAGTTAGATTTGTCTTTGTTTGAGGACACTGTAATTAAATTTAATCAATCAAAAAATAAAAACTATAGAATTTACAGACGTGTCTTCAGTATGCAATGATGAGGTATTTGCCTTCAAGAAGCTTCTAAATCTATCTGGGGATCAAATGTTCTTATCTGCCCATGAAAATGAAGGGTAACTAGGTGGTACAGTGGATAGAGCACTAGGCCTAGAATCAGGAAGACCTGAGTTCAAATCTGGCCTCAGACACTAGCTGTGTGATACTGGCTAAGTCACTTAACCCTGTTTGCCTCAGTTTCCTCATCTGTAAAATGAGCTGGAGAAGGAAATGGCAAATCACTCTGGTATCTTTGCTCAGAAAATCCCCAAAATGGGGTCATGAAGAGTCAGATATGACTGAAACAACTGAACAACAACACTAATAATGAATCATAACTTCCATAGAGTTTTAAGGTTTACACAGTACTTTCCTTACAACAAACCTATGAAGTAGTATCACTTTCCCTATTGTGAAATGGGGAAATTGAGACCCAAAGAAGTAACTCTCCCATCATCACACAAAAGTATCTACTGGTATTTTTAATGGAGTGATTGGTTTATTTTGGTATACTTCCATATACATGTATATGTGTGTGTATATCTGTATGTATACATTTATGTGTGTATGTATATATGTGTGTATATATGTGTGTATGTATGTATGTATGTATACGTATGTATATATATGTGGGGGGGGTATAACTTCTTGACACAATACCCTAATGTCTTCAGTCAAATGTTTTCTTTAAAGGAGGCATAATTTCTGCTTTGTCAAGCTATCAGAAGTCTTATACTTAGCATATGGACAGGGATGGGGCCCATTATTTTGCTGGCATAGGGAACTTCCTAGATGAGGTGCCACTCTCTCCCAGTGCAGGCCATTAGCTTCTCGGCAGTTTATGGTATTAGGGAATTGTCCAGAACAGTGATGTAAAGCTCAAATAAAAAAATGGATCTTTGCTGGTTGTATATTGACTTAGAAAATCATATATTAACATTGTGTTCTATTGTATTTTTATTCATTTTGTTAAACGTTTACAAATTACATTTCAATTTGGTTCTGTAGTGCTAGGAGTGTGTAGGCATTTGTTTGCTCTAGAGCACTAAGAAGGAAAGAGATTTGCTTGGGATCACAGCCTGTTTAGATGAGAGGCTGGACTTGAATTGAGATCTTCCTGGCTCCTTATACAAGATAATAAAACAGAAGTTTGGAATAATGGACTCTGAACAGACACCAGACATAGGCAAAGGCACATACAACCTTAACTTGAAGGTACTCTGGTTAGCTTTCTTTGACTGCCCTTATCAAGGTGTGATATAAGTCACAAGTCCAGCAGTTGTGCACTAGAAAAACTCATCCTTCCCTCTTCAGGGAGAGGTTTTCTGGCCACTATACCTTAGCAGAGGGGTTTTAAATTGGAGTAGAAGAACATTTTTTAATATTTTGATAACTTTTTTGTTATGCATTTAAAAACATTATTTCAAGAATGACTTCAACAGATTGCCGATGTGGGGGGCAGGGTGGTGGTCCATGACACAAAAATGGTTAAGAACTTGGCCTCTAGAGAC
>CM053586.1:256408139-256431520 GCA_028646515.1 Pseudochirops corinnae
AATTCAAATTTCATAAGATAACTTGTACTTTTAAAGAAAATGTCTAATTTGGAAAGTGAAAAATAATATACACATAGTAGTGTTGAGGTAAATCACAAATGCAGTGATTGTTCTAGGATAAAAGCAATGAAGTATGGAAAGCATTGTATCACTTGTCAGCTAATGAACCTGTATTAAACCCCTACTTTATGCTGGATACTGTGCTTGGTGCAAGAAATACAAATACAAAGAATGAAACAATTCTTACTCTCAAGAAACATACATTTTAAAGTCCTATAATCCCGAGGATACTCTCTGGTGTTCCATTTCTCTTTTTACTTATTCATTTACTGCCTATCCTTTAAAGCCATACAAAAAATGCCACTTCCTCAGGAATCCTTTCCTGATTTTTCCCATAGATAATGGCTTTTATCTCTTTGATCCCCCATAGCATGTTGTAAATGTCTTATACATGTGTTCTTACCCAACATTGAATAGGTGTTGCTTCAGTCAAACTGAGACCTGTTGAAAACCTTAGACTGAAAAAGTCAAGGGCTCCCACAACATCCATGGCCATCTCCAGTCATCTTGAGCTTCATCTTGCCACTTTACCCAGATGGCTTCAGAGGAGAAAGTGAGGCTGGCCACTTTGCATGGCCCTCCCTCACTTAAATCCAGTTCACTTGCATGTCTTGCATCACCTTCTTAATGCCATGGTTTCTTTAAAAATGAAGGAAAACAATAGCAACAACAACAATACGTGTGTTACATAGTTCTTATTTAGTGTGAAGAGAGAATGCAACAAAGTGATTCCATTATTTGAATTTGCACAGTATATTTCCATTGAGGTAAAACTAAAGAACAATTTAAGATAATAATTACTCCTAATAGTGTGAATTTGGATACTTGGGGCCACTTAAGGGAATTCAATGCTTGTATCTAACAGTTGTTTGGGTATGTGGTAGACCTCCTTCTGGAATGTAAGCTTCATGAGGGCAGGATAATATGATATCTAAAATTTTTATTTCTTCTAGGTTAGCACACTGTTCTTTATAAAATATACACTTAATGCTTGTTGAATTTAACTGAATTATTACTTTGGAGAACTCTGGAACTTGTATCTAGGAGAGATTACTTATACTATTACCCCCATTTAACGAGTTATGACAGGAATTACTAGCACTTTGGTATGTCACGAACCCCTTTGTTATTCTGGTAAAAAACCCTCAAACCCTTTCTCAGAATATTGTTTAAAATGCATAAAATAAAACAATTATATTGTAATATAGTTATCAGTTGTTTAAAAAAAAAGTTCATAGACCCTGAATTGTGGGAACAATTTAACATATACTTGGTCTCTGATATGGTTCAGAGGATTCAGTGGTAGACTGTATAAATGCCTTTTCCTACCCTTCACTTTTGAGGGATAGGGTTTAAAGGAAAATTATTTACGTGGGAACTCGCCCTGATTATTAAGATGAAAGTCAGGACAAAGAGGATTTAAAGTTTTTTTAAAAGCACAACAGGGTAGCAGCATGTTGATAAACTGATCATTGAAGATTAGCAAGGGTTCCAAGGTGGAACCAGCTTTTATTGACAACTTCCACGAGATAGACAATTCAGATAAATCCATATCAGCAAAAGGGAATGGGCCATTGCATTTCCGTTCCTCTCCAAGGTGGCAAGTACATGACACTGGCCAGATACAAACAAGAAGTGTGGGTGATTTGGTATGTGATAAATAACAGATAATACAAAGCTGCAGACTAGGTGACCCCTCCCCCAACACTGATTGAGGAAGGTCTGAGAACAATGACTCCACAAAGATGAGAACTCATCTTACTCATATACTATGAAACCCTAGAGGGCTAGATTCTTGGAGAAGGGCAAAGAAAGGTAGTAGAAAAAAGTTAATTGCACCATTCCTTTTCTATACATATACATTTTAACTTATATGTAAAAAAAATTAATCAAAGCACTCCACTGAAACCTAAGTCTAATGCCTCAGCATGACATGTGGGTAACAGTGGGATTCGAAAGTCACCAAAGTAGAAGCCCTGGCAGGTTCTGTGAAACTTGAATAGCTTCAAGTGATGGTCCAGGGATGGATAGGATACTGTTTGGTCACTAGCTGACCTAAGTGTAAAGAAGCTTTTAACTGGAATATTGACTATCAGGTACTGATGTACTTTTTGTCCCTGGCTCGTTGTTACTGTTGTTCAGTCATTTTTAAGTTGTGTCCGACTATTTGAAACCCCATTTGAGGTTTTCTTGACCAAGATACTAGAGTGGTTTGACATTTCCTTCTCTAGCACATTTTATAGATGAGGAAACTGAAGCAAACAGAGTTAAATGACCTGCCCAAGGTCATGGAGCTATTAAGTGCCTAAGGCTGGATTTGAACTCATGAATATGAGTCTTCTTGTCTTGAGGTCTATTCACTGTACGAACTAGCTGCCCCTATGGATATTCATGACCATTATGTACTAAGTTGTGCAAAGCTTGCCACCCCTAAGGAAATCTTTTGAAGTATTAAAGTATTCTCCCACACAACCTTGTAAGCGATCATTTCCATTTTTTAACTGAAGAAACTTTTTCAGAGACATGAAATGAATTGCCTGGAGTCATTCAGCCAGGTGTAGGTGGACAGAACCACATTTCTCACTAACCTCCTATTCATTTCCCTCAGATGACCTACGGACACCTTAAATTTGACATACTTAAAATTTAATTTTAACATCTATTATGATAATATTACTACAACCATGGCATGTAAGTAATATAACAACCTTCAGAATGTCCTATGCCCCAAAGCAAATTTTCTTGATTTCCCAGTTTTTAATATGATACTACCATTATCCCATTCCCACAGATTTGAACCACTAGAATTATTTTTGACCCACTTTGCCTCCTTCATTCTCTCTCACATGTACAATCAGTCATTTAATTCCTATCTATACTTCTTTCTAAGTATCTCGCCCATCTTTCCCTTCTTTTTCATTCCTCCTTCCACACTTTTCATTCAAGGCCTTCTTACCTTACATGTGAACTATTGCAGTAGTCTTCTGACTCCTGTCACTTTGATTTTTAATCTGTCCTTATCATTTTCATTATCTTGCTATCCCTAAAGTATCACTTAGTGTCATTCTCCTACTCAGAACCCTTCTTGGTTCAGTTGAAGCCTCTTGTGATCTGGCCATTCCATATCTTTTCAGACTTACCTCTAACAATCTTCCACATATATACAGTTTTCTTGTTAAATTGGACTTGAGTCTCATTTACTACAGAACATTTGTTCATACTGTTCCTTCTGCTGAAATTGGATTTTTTTTTTCTTCCTTACAGTTTACCTACCTCTTGAAATTTTACCCATTCTTTAAGAACTGGCTCAAATACTGCTGCCTACATGAATCCCTCCTTGATCACCTCATTCACAGAGATCATTCATACTTCTGAGATACTATAGGACTTTGTTCAGTTCTAAGTGCTCACTGTGTTCTTGTTGTGATGTTGTATCAGACTCTTTGTAACCCCATTCAGGGCTTTCTTGGCAAAGATACTGGAGTGGTTTGCCATTTGATCTCCAGATTATTTTATAGATGAGGAAACTGAGGCAAACAGGGTTACACTACTTGCCCAAATACACACAGCTAGTGCCTGAGGCTGAATTTGAACTCAGGTCTTCCTGACTCCAGACCTGGTGGTCTGTCCACTAAGCCACCAAGATGGGTCCTTGTCTTGTACATGTCCTTGTACATGTTCTTTATGTATGACTTAGGTCCTTAAAGTCAGGGGCCACATTTTACATATTTCTGTAAACCCCATTGTGCCTTATACATAGTAAATCCCAGACTCATATATAATGTAGAAATTTAGTTGAAGTTTCCAGGGGACTTCTGGAGCTATATGTTGTTTTCTCCCGATAGAATATGAGTTTCCTGAGGTCAGGGACATTTTTTTTGGCTTTCAGTGCTTAGTCAAATCGGGTGTATAATAGGTTCTTAATAAATACTTTTTGAATTCAGATAACAGAGCCTTTTAATACTTTTATTTATATTATGAGATAATTCCCAATTGCATATGTAAATTTTTTGACAATCACTTTAAGAAATCTTGAGTTCCAAATTCTCTCCCTCTCTCTCCCCTCCTTGAGAAGATAAGCTATTTTATATTTATCATACATGTGAGATCATGTAGAACAGTAGTTCTCAACCTGTGGGTCATGACCCCTTTGGGGGTCGAATGACCCTTTCACAGGGGTCACCTAAGACCATCGGAAAACATATTTCTGATGGTCTTAGGAACCAAGACACCGCTCCTCTATCCATCTCCAAGCAGGGCTGCCCACATGCAGATATGCCCACATAAAGTATTAAAGGGTCGCGGCATTAGGAAGGTTGAGAACCACTGATGTAGAACATTTTCCATATTAGCCATCTTGCAAAAGAAAACAAAATAAAGCAAAAAAAAAATAAAGTACCTTTTTAAAAAGTATGCTTCAACCATCATTTAGAGTTCATCAGTTCTTTCTCTTGAGGTGGATACTATTTTCATCAAGATTCCCTTGGAATTGCCTTGGATCATTGTCTCAATCAAAGTAGCTAAGTCTTTTATAGTTGATAATACTTCCAAGATCATTGTTACTATACAATATTGTCCTGGTTCTACTCACTTCATTTTGCATCAGTTCATGTAAGTGTTCTCAGGTTCTTCTGAAACCATCATGCTTGTCATTTATTATCACACAGTAGTATTCCATCACAATCATATACCACAACTTGCTCAGCCATTCACCAATTGATGGACATTCCCTCTATTTCCAAACTTTTGCTTACTAAAAAGAGGTGCTATAAATACAAATACATCCCTTTCCCTCTTCTTTGATCTCTTTGAGATACAGACCTAGTAGTTGTATTGCTGGGTCATGTGATGAATGGAAATCCTTAGTGGTAGAATTTCTGGATAATTAATAATCAATTTATTATTTAGACTAGACAGCAATCAGTAACTTGATGGTCACTGGTTTCTCTCAGCAACCAAACACCTCAAGGGAGAACTTGAAATACCTTTAATACCTTATGAAAGGGAATGCTCCTTATGAATGAAAATCAACCCTCATTGGTGGACATTTAATGAGGAGATGGGCTAAAAGTTCAGCTCCTACTTCTGAGAATGTTGCTTGATGATGAGACGCAGCAGCCTTCAGGTATCTGGGCAGAGGAAGCCATTTCCATCTGAACCTCTCTGTTGAATAATGCCAGATGAAGACATAGTCAGAGGTTTTTAATAACCTATTGACAACAGACTAGAAAAAGCTGAGGTATAGGCTCAGGGTTGATAATTTTGAAATTCTTAGCCAAAAGAAAGATTTTCCCAGTTCACAGGGGAAACAATCAAAGAAATATCATTTACTAGCAAACTAAAGATATTACCAAAATGTTAAATTTATTACTTACCCTTTTGATATTTATTAAAAGGACTAAACTTCAAAACATTTTTTGTTTTGTTTTCTTACAATAGTATTTCATTTTTTCAAATTACATGTAAAGTGGCAGCTAGGTGGTATAGTGGTTAGAGTACCGGCCCTGGAGTCAGGAGGATCTGAGTTTAAATTCAGCCTTAAACACCAGACTTATTAGCTGTGTGACCATGGGCAATTTATTTAGCTCCGATTGCCTCACACAAAAAAGAAAACAATTATATGGAAAGACAAGCTTTACCATTCATTTTTAAAAAAAATTTTGAGTTCCAAATTTGATATAGGTTATATGTGTACAGTCATGTAAAACATATCTTGATATTAGTCATGTTATGAAAGAAGAAACAGACCAAAAGAAAAACACACACATACAAAAAGCAAAAATAGTATTCTTTGATCTGCATTCAGACTTTATCAGTTGTGAATATCATGTTTTCTCATGAGTTCTTTAGATCATTGTATTGCTGAAAATAACTGTCATTCATAGTTGATCATCGTACAATGTTGCTGTTACTTTGTACAATGTTCTCCTGGTTCTGGTCACTTCACTTTGCATCAGTTCGTGTAAGTATTTCCAGGTTTTTCTGAAATCTACCTGCATGTCATTTCTTATAGCACAATAGTATTCCATTATATTCATAGCCACAAATAGTTCAGCCCTTCCCCAATTAATGGATATCCCCTCAATTTTTAATTCTTTTCCACCACAAAAAAATATGGCTATAATTTTTTTTTTTGTACAAAGTAAGTCCTTTACTATGTAAAAAAAAAATCTCTTTGGAATACAGACCTAGTAGCTGGTTTTGCTGGTTCAAAGGGTATGCACAGTTTGATTGCCCTTTGGGCATAGTTCCAATTTGCTCTCTAGAATGATTAGATCTGTTCACAACTCCACCAACAGTGCATTTGTATCCCAATTTTCCTGCATCCCCTCCAACATTTATTGTTTTCCTTTTCTGTTAAGTATGACATGGTACCTCACAGTTGTTATAATTTGCATTTCTCTAATAAATAGTGACTTAAAGCATTTTTTCATATGACTATAGGTAGCTTTGATTTCTTCTTCTGAGAAATGACCTGTCAATTAGGGAATGACTTGTATTCTTGTAAATTTGACTCAGTTTTCTATATATTTGAGAAATGAGACCTTTATCAGAGATACTTCTGTGAAAATTGTTTCTCAGCTTTCTTCTTTCCTTCTAATCTTAATTGTATTGAATTTTTTGTGCAAACTCTTTAAAATTTAATGTAATAAAAGTTATCCATTTTGTATCTCACAGTGCACTCTATCTCTTGTTTGGTCATAAATTCTTCCCTTCTCCATAGGTCTGACAAGTAAACTATTCCTTGCTCTTTTATTTATGGCATGACTCTTTATGTCTAAATTATGAACCCATTGTAACCTTGTGTTGTAATATCATGCAAGATGTTGGTCTATATCTAGTCTCTGTCATACTATTTTCCAGTTTTCCCAGTATTTTTGTCAAATAGTGAGTCCTTGTCCCAGAAGCTGGTGTTCAAAACTTCTATAGTGCTAAGCCCTTAGGAAAAAGTATGATGAAATAAAGGAAATGTGAAGTCACTTTCATCAATTCTGATATGCTCTTATTGGAGTCTTATTCATATCTGAAGAATTGTTGATGTATTATAGCTCTAACTGATCCACAGTAGCATCCCTCAGACCTGGGCCATGCTAGAAAGTAATGATGGTAGAAAGTCTTGCATTTCTGCACAACTCATTCTACTTCATAGCTTACTGAGAAAATGAAGGGACTAGATGGGTCTCCCATTCACTTGGCCTCCCAAGAGACAACAATTTGGTCTATTTTAGGCATATATTTCCTTTCTTTATTTATTTAGCACATATTAATTGAGAACCTATCATGTAAAAAGCCCAGTCTTCATGGATCATCTGAAGAACTTATCTCTGATAGGAGTATGTTCTTCTTCCTCTATGATGATAATAAGATCAGCCTGTTATTGCTAGAGTGAATATTTTGAGTTCTTTTTATAATAGTAGTAAAGGATTTGCACTCATACAAATTCCCTCTCCCATATCCACTAAGAAGTCTTCTGGTGTGCATTGTTGAGGAAGGTTGGTCATGGTCATGGATTAGGCAAAAAATAAATAATGACTTTAGAATCAGAAGACCTAATTTCAAACCAACTTTGCTATCTTTATGGCTTTTAGCATGTCAGCTCGCTTTTATAGGCTGCAGTTTCTTCATCTCTACAAAATAAGTGAGTTGAAATACATATTTTTAATGCCTCTTCTAGCTATAAATCTGGAGGGGGCGACATATTACCGAAATAGCAGTAAATCCTATAATCTTAACTTCATCATTACATTGTCCTAAGCAATTTTCCTCTTTCTATTCCCGACTCCAATAGTCTTGACATTGCCTGAGAGGATGGGAAGTGAGTGGCTTAAAGAAGCCAGACTGACTTGTCTCCTCTTAAAACATGCCTGTTGATATTAATATTTTTAACTTGAAATAAATTATAATGACTTCTCATTAAAATTTGTCATCTTCATCTGAATTGTTTATCTTTTATGTATCTTCTTAGGACCAAAATGCCTACAGTAGTGTTCATCAAACATTTATAAATAACATACTTGTTATAATATTCTTCTCAAGGAAGACTTTATCAAGGATTTTAAAAATCCACGTTATTGGTGTCCTTTATATCTTTCCATTGATATCTTGGCTCTTTTTTACTAACTTGAACTGGTTCATTTATTTAATGTTTGTTCTTCCACCTGACTCACTGTGGTACCTACTTTAGAGATAAGTTTTCTGGGCTTGAGTTGCCTACGGAGGTGTAAGCTTTCCAGGATGAGCAGTTTTCCAGAAGAATGCTACTGTGAACAGCTTTTAAGATTCTGATTACACAATACAGTGAACACTCTATTTATTCAAGAATAAATGAAAGGAAAATATTCACAACAAATCAAGATACAGTATTCACAACATTATATCTTATCACAGAAAATCATAATATAGTGTTCACAACAGCTTATCATTAAAATGGCCACGTAGTTTTCATCAAAGTGGTCACAGTATTTAAAACAAAGAACAAAAGAACAATCATCTGGTATCCTAAGGAGGTTTGCATCCTTACTTAGTCATTCAGTCATCTCAGAATATAAGTCAGTCTTCTACCCCCCACCCGTAGGTCACTAGTAAACCATGTTATCATCACAGTATTCAGTATCCAAGGAGAGATCTTTTCTTCATCTTGACTCAGGGTGGTCTATCAGATTTCCTGGATCCCCTTCCATGGTTCCAGCTCCTACCTAAATCCACCAAATAGTCATCTGGATTCAGAAGTAGACAGATCCTAGGTCCTAGTTCAGTCCTCCAGGCAGTTCCTACTGCACACTGAAGTTCATAGGGTTCAGTACATCTCAAAACCTTCACAATTTCTGTTCCTGGGAATTCAAGGATCAACCAAGCCACAAACAAAGTCTTAGCGTCCTGGTCATGCTTCCTCAGTCCTCTGGCAGTTTAGCTGGCCATAGGACCCAGAAGAAATCTCAGCCTCGGTGGCAGCAGCAACAACTTCGACCTTCCAGGAAGCCTTCCCAGCAGCTTCACCAGATCTCTCAGCAGAACAGCTTCTTCCACCAGGATCTTGTCAGGAGAAAATTCTGAATGTGCCTCTCTGGGGCTTTTCTTATACATACACACACAGCATTGGCTTCCTGTTTCAGCCAACCCCTTCCTGTTATGTCAGCAACAGGAAACAGAGTTCACACCTTCTGTTTCTTTCACAGAAGTTTGATTAGTTACTAAGGGCTAAGTACCTCCTTACTTGACATAACAAAAAGGGGTCTTCAAATTTAAATTAATTACCATTACAGGAGGAAGTGGGTTTTTCTTCACTGGGAGGTCTTCAGGCAGAACATTATTGGGAAATCACAAGATAATAGGTTTAGAGTTCAAAGATAGGTAATAGTTTATCTAATTCATTGTAAAGGGTACTGAGGCACAGAAAGGTTAAGTGATTTGTCTACGGTCACACAGATAGTAAGTGTCAGAGGAAAGATTTGAATCATTTCTTCCTGACAGTGAGTCCCAGTACTTCATCTACTGCAGAATATTTACACCTCAGTATTCTAAAAAGGATTCATTTTCTAATACAGACTGTATTTATTAGGTGACTTCTAATGTCTCTTCCAAGTCTAAGGGTCTAGGCTTCTCCCCTAATACATATTTAGTGTGACTATCAGATAATGAGTTTTTAAAAATTAATATCCTGTGTTTTTCTCCCAAATAGTTTGATTACCCATCTTGTTCAGACTTTGTTCTAAACCAGTGGTGTTAAACAGAAACAAGATCATTATATTATGCATAAGGATTCCTGGAGACCACATAGTGACCTTGAAACCCATAAATTAACATTATTTATGTTTTATCTTTTATTTCATAAAAATTTCTCAATTACATTCTAATCTGCTTTGGGCCATACTGGTAAGTGTTGAGCTGCCGTTGGTCTCACGCTTAATGTTTTTGTTGTTTTCCTTCATTCTTAAAGAGGACCATGACATCAGGAAGGTGATGCCATGACTTGCAAGTGACTTGGAGTGAAGTGAGGGAGGGCAGTGCAAAGTCACCAGCTTTACTTTCTCCTCTGGGTCCAGGGACAAGATATAGATCAGGATGACTGGAGATGGCCCACCTTTGCTCTAAATGACATTTAGAGCATTTTAGAGAAGAATTGGCTGCTTCCAAAAAAATTGTCTATACTTTTTTGTACATTAACCTTCACCTGTGATATTTATCTCAGTTGATACTTCTTCATTCTCTATGTATATTCCTGGTTAAAAAATAACATAAGCTAAAAAATAAATCCTTAAGAGATATTCATTACTTTTATAGTTGTACTAGAAAAAAAGATAATATTTTTATTATAGCATGATTCATTCCATTGCCAATAATTTATACCAAAAAGAAAATTACATCTCCTTTATCATCATTGTTTTCTTACTTAAATTGATAACATTTATTCATTCCATTGGTTTGCCATCATATGCCATTGATTCTTTGAACTCAATGGCAATGATTTGTCTATCTTACTTTTCTCTTGTTTCTTCTGCAAAATTTGTTTCACAACTTTCCAAGTCTGGGAGATATTTGGAAGCTTCACTGCTACCTGTGATGGATAAGTTGTACTTAACATAATCTTTTCTAGTTCAAACAACCATTCATTAACTTAATTAAGACATATTCCTTGATTACAGATGGAAATACCTGAAAATATTAATAAGCTTGCTATCAAATGTAAGATATCAACTATTCATATATTTGTGAAAATTGAGACATAATTCATGGACAGGTACCACTGACTATTTTTAAAGGGTAGAATAACTGAATTTAAAGAAATTATTAGAGTTTGTATTAGAAGTGTAAACATTACGAGCTGTTCATTGAGCTTCCTTATGATTATTAGCTCAGATTTAGCTTTAGCTAAAGCATCTCATTTCTCTCCCACTGCCATTCTAGAGATCCATGCCAATAGACATATGGGTTAATATTGAATTCCTCAGAGTGGCCTTCACCCCATTGATTACAAAGTGTACCCTGGGGTGAAGTACCAGGAAGAGACTGAAATTGTTTGAGGGAATGATATTGAAGTGAACCAAAGATATCAGGCTCCCATGCCTTCCCTCCCATATTTATTTCCCATTTATCTTGTTTCTGTACATTTATTTCCTTGTCTTCCCAATTAGATTGTGAGCTTTTTGAGGGTGGAGACTTATCTTTTGCCTCTTTTTGTATCCCTTGCATTTAGCACAGTGCCTGGAACACAGTAGGTGCTTAATGTTAATTGGCTGACTTACAGCTGCTATTGATTTGTGACTGTGGTGTGGAGGAACCATTGTCTCCAAGAGCAGGAAGTTGTTTGCTTGTTCAAAAGAAGATAATAATGCCTTACCCCCACAAACTTCTCAGAACTGTTCCGAGGATATAAGAAAGTCATGGAAATGAATATGCTTTGAAAAGTATAAAGTACTATCCAATGGAAGGTGGTATCAATGGAGTTTACTATAATGCATCCTAGTAAGAATTGGGACCAGTTAGTCCAATATGCTACACAAATTGTAGTCTATTTTATAATGTTCATATGACCAAAGTGTCTTAATTTTAAAATTTTTCATATTTTAAATTGTTGTCCCATGCAAAGAATTGCACACGTTTGCATTTAAATTTATTTTTTTTAATTTGGCAAAGAAAAAGCCCCTTCTCTAAATCAGTACTTTTTAATTTGCCAAGTGAAATAAAAGCAGAACTCAAAAACATGCAATTACTGTAATTCTCAAGGTTACTACCATTTCCCCGGTTATAGATCATAAATTCCTCTACTCCTTTTTGAAGCAAAATGTAATTTGTTGAAATATATTGTTATATTTTCAATACCAGCATAATTAAATTTACCACTTGGCCAGGCAAGCAGCTTTTTCAACATAGATGTAAACTGCATTGAAAGATCCAGATTAAATGGGATTTGATAATGGTTCAAATTTAGTTTTCACTTAATGGGTTGGACTCATCAGTGAGTTTTTGATTGTAATCATAGTTATAGATTTTTTTGTTTAAAAAAAAAAAAAAGAACCTTCCCCTCAACGTGATCCAATGAAAATAGGAATGGATGGTTTAATTGGTTTCTGAATGATCTGAAAGGCTATTCAGGATTTGAAAATGAATGAATCCCTTAGTAACCTCACACTTTTGTCTGAGTTATGAGATGCATTGCCTTTACTTTAGCAGGGTTTTTGCTTTTGTAGTGAGGTAGAATTATAAATGAGATTGAGGAAAAGTAGTGTTATGACCTTGTGTTACTAATGACGTTTTTCCCAAGGCAGTGTTCTCATTAATTAGTTTTTCAATGACCTTCATAGCCTTATTTCCTTCTCCTAAGCAAATTAAGATTATCTTTAAAATTAATTGCTCATTTGAATAGAATTTACTTTTGTGAGTGTTGTAAAGTTAAAGTACCTTTTCCAACACACAAAATTGTCCAGATTCATTAGTAGTAGCTTTTTTAAAAATCATGAGCTTTTAAAATAAATTTAATAAGCAAGTTCTGACCAGTTTTTTTTTCTCTAAATTTTCATCCTTAGGAGGAAGACTTAGAGGGGAGAAGGAAGTTACACTCCTAATATCAAATTGCTGTTTGGCTCTTAGGGCTGAGTACCTCTCATTAGGATAGAACACTTTTTAAAAATGTAATTAAGTTCAATTAAGGCTAAGCTACACGAAATGGCAAGAAACTCCTCTTCATAAACAGTTTGTACAAATCTTGAGAGTTTGAAGTCTAGACACTGTTTTAGAAAAATATGTGAGAGCTGAAAGATCTTATGTATCATCTAGTTCGTGTATGTTTTGGGGAAAACACATAGATTCATCTATATATGCATTCTGAAATTTCAATCCCACACCATCATTTGCTGTTTCAACTCCTATGTCCCAGAGACATCTCACTGTTAAGATTTTCAAAACAAAGTTCATGGGCATCCCCCAAACCCTCCCCTCTTCCAAACTTCCCAGTTTCCTCCAAAGACACTATCATTCTTCCAGGCTCTCAGATTTATAACCTTGATTGACATTATTCTCAATTCCTCACTCTCCATTACCTCTACATACCCAATCAATTGCCAAATTTTTCCATATTCCTTTTTACAATATCTACTGCATCTAACCCCTTCCTTTTATTCATATAGCTAGCACTTTCTACCACTTCTAGGTCAAGCCTTCATAACCTCTCACCTATATTATTGCCACAGTCTCCTAATTGGGCTCCTTGTCTCACCTCTAACCACTTCAGTCCATCCTGCATAATGCTGTCAAAGTCATTTTCTTAAGTGCAGATTTGACAGTGTGACTCTCCTCAATCAAATCCAGTGAGCTTCAGTTGTCTCTGGGGGGAAAAAAAACAGTAACAAACTCCTCTGTTTAGTCTTGAAAGCCCTTCATAACCTGGCCTTAACCCATCTTTTCAGCCTCATTGTCCCTTACATCTCTTCCTGGGCTCTTCAGTATGGTCAAACGTGACTTTTTTTCTGTCTCACAGGATAATACATACCCTATATCCATGTCTTTCCCCTGACATTCTCACATTCCTGGCATGAACTTCCCCTTCTTATATCTACCTCATAGAATCCCTCTTTTCCTTTAAAATGCAGATTTAAGGACCATATTTTAAATGACACTTTTCCTGATTTTCTCAACTGCTAGAGCTCATCCACCCAACCTGCTTTATATTTATATATGTGTATGTATACACATATTTGTCTTTATTCACTTTAACTGCGTATTTATAGCTACATACGTGTTGTATATTTTTATATACTTCTTATCTCCCCCATTAGAATACAAATTCCTTGTGGGTAGGAATTCTTTGCATTTATATCCTCACTGCCTGTCACTTAATAAAGGCTTGCTGATTCATTCTGGACTATAAGGCCAGATCTCCGTAAACTGTGCCACAACTGTCTTTGGGATTCTGGAACTGCTGTTGGAAAAAAAAGTATTTTTATTTGTTTTTACTTTTAAAAAGAAAATACCAATGAAAAAGAATTGGGGAGGGGAAAGAATTTTTATCATTAAAATGACTTTGAACTAAGAAAGGGAAAAGCACAAACATCAACACATGGTTTGTAAGTTACATTTAGATGAGTGAGGCCTATTTATGATTGTGTTTTGTGTCTAAAGATGAGCTACTAAGGCTCAGGTGCATCTAAAAAAATAATGTGTTAGGCAAACGTCCAGTGTTAGAAAAACTCAAAGTAATCTTCTGTCTTTGGGGTTTTGTTTTCTAGAGACTGGCCTGGAACAGCGGTTCTCAATTTTTTTCATCTAAAAATTCTCTATTCCCTGTATTATATTTCTACTTTACATTCACACATGTCTACATGCATATGTGTAAATATGCATACATATATATGGATATTCATACTTATATGTATATATATACACACATATATGTATTTAATTTTAATTCTATGGTATTCTTAAAAGAAGAGCATTAATAATAACGCCTCCCTTTTGTTTCAGATGTAATTGAGGGGGGAGGTTCTTATTTTGTTAAATGAAAAGTAGGAAGAAAGTATCAAGAGGAAGGGATTGGCATGGGGTGACATGGTTATGGGAATGGAGGTTTGGTGGGAGGGGTGGGAGAGGAAGAAGAGTAGGAGATAATATAAAAAGAAGGTAGCCACGCAGTGGTAATTTGGTCACAGAGGCATCCAACACATCTCTGGACTTACAGCTCTAGTCTCTGTGGTCCCTGACCATCTTTCAAATATAGCAATTTGAAGCTGTGGTCATAGTCACTGAACTTTTGATAGACTCTAGCAAATGGGCCCCATAACTCATCCATACCCATATGCCTTGTACAAATAAAACTCTTAAGCTGCAGTTTGTGCTTCTGTGAGACAGCTTCAGCAATGCTGCTTCAAGGCTGTTTTTAATGTTCATTTTAACTTTATTTTATCTCCATAAAAATGTCAAGGGAAGTTGAAGAACAGAGTGTAACTGACTCTTAGCCTTACTCTACTCCTTACTGAAAGAGGGCTCTGTGTTCTGTAGTCAGATTTTCCCATCATCCTCTAGAATCAGTGACCTTAAAGTCTGAAAGGCATGGGACATACAGGTGAGGAAGTAACTGATTCTCTAGTTGTATTCATGTGTTCACTGTAATAAGGTATGTAAATGGCAGTTAATTGTGTCTTTAAGATGAAATTTTATATTTAAACACATCTTTGATGCCTACGTATATATTAAATCAGTTTCTTTGCTTGTACTTTCAACCCAGTGAGACGGATCAAAATTCAGGGCACTTTTCAGCATCCAAGAAAGTTCTTCTAGCAGTCATTTCTATAGGGATTGAGGCAGGATGGTGGAGATGAGTGGGGACAAAGAGCGAGGAAATCAAGTTCCGTAAACAGAAGGTAGAAGGGAGTTGTGGTAAATGGGTAATAGACTGCAATTACCGAGCGGCCCTGTGTTCTATTTTTAATTACAAGTAATGGATTTTTCAGTGATCCCTTCTGAGGCACTTTTGATCAGAGAGAAATAAAGAAGGAATTCAAAAGTCTTGGCACTGTAATGTGAATTATTTAACAGTATCTGACATATAGCATGAACTTGGAGGCTCTGTTGAAGAATAGGCATAGAGGTCTTGTACATTTTTATCCAGAGAACAATTTTGCTCTGGCAATAATGAAAGTAATGTATTCCAAAGGACTTTTTCCCCCACTAGTTTTGAAAAGCTGTCAGATGTTGAGTTTCCTAAAAGAGTGCTGTAACATCCATCTTCCTTTTTTTTTCCTCTTCTTTTTGTATTTAATCTTTTTCAGTCTCAGCAAAAGTGCATTGTAATCTTTGCTCTGGTATGTTGCTTCGCCATCCTGGTCGCCTTGATCTTTTCAGCTGTGGACATTGCAGGAGAGGATGAGGATGGACTCTCAGAAAAGAATTGTCAAAATAACTGTCGGTAAGAGGTAACAAACAAAAATTCTCTTTTGCGGGGTGGGAAAGGAGAGTTGGGGAGGGGACAAAAATCTGTGAGGCAAAAAAGACAAGCTATCAGACTTAGATCAGATTATACTTGCTTGTTGTAAATCCAAAATGTTGGTGCAAGGAGAGAAATAAGAATTTAATTTACATAAAATGGAGAAAGAGAAAAATGGTGAATTTTGGAAATAGCTTTCAGATCTGTAATCTTTTGTATCTGTGGACTTTATTTTTGGCCCAATTAGGTTCAACAATAGCTTGTTAATAGACATTTATTGAATGTTCTAATATATACAGAACAATCTATGTTCACTGAAAGTTTAAACAGACTTAGCTCCACACCAGAAACTTGATTTTATTCAATAAATAATTAGTAAAGCCTCCTTATATGTAAGACACTTCGATAGGAATTTGAAGGGATTCTATTCTAAAACTCAGGCAACATCAGCACAAATAAAAGATTTAAAATGAAACTTGGGCCTAAATACCTACCATTTGTGTCTAAATTTACATCTCATAGACTATTAATGAGATAATATGTTTAAAGTGCTTAGCATACTGCCTGGGACATGGCAGCATAACAAATGCTTGTTCCATTCTCTTTCTACTTTCCCCTATTGGAGCATGAAGAGAGGTCAAGGAAAATGGTCATCTAGTTTAACCTTTGCATTTTACAAATGAGAAAACAGAGGCACAGAAGGGTAAAATATAAGAAGAATAGAATTTCAGATTTTGGAAGAAATCCAGAGAATAGTTAGCCTAATACATTAATAGCAAGAATCCCTTTTTCAACAACCGTAACAAATGATGAACAGACTTCCACTGGGAAGCCTCCAGAGATAGAGAACTCATTACATTTTGAGGCATCTCTTCCAACTTTTGGAAGTTTAAATTGTTAGGAAGTTTGTCCTTATATGGAGCCCAAAATTTTCCATAATTTCTGCCCATTACTCCTGTTCCTATAAGCCATAACAGGATTAGTCTCATTCTTTTTTTCATATTACAGGCCTTCATATACTTACTGTGTTCTCCCTAAGTTTTCCATCCTTCAGAAAAAAAAAATTCCTTACCATTATTATGGACCCTCTTTCTTAGATATGGTCTCTGGTGGATTACTGTTCACTTTCACTGATAGTCTTCCAGCTGTGTTTTGCCTGATCTTTGTGGTAGTTGGCTCAAGAGATATCTGTGGGCAGTTTCTTCCTTCCTCCCTCAATCTTCATTAGTAAACTCTTTTGATTAGATGTAGGTGATATTAGTCTGTATGAACATATGCTCTTTGAACCATCTTTCCCCACACATTGGTTTCTCATCAAGAACCTTTCATTCCTGTACCTTAAGCTGTGGCCTAGATATCCAAATGCTATTCTCAAATGCTATCTTTTAAAAAGTTTCTTAACTTCACTTTCTATGTCTACGATTCTTTTCTCAAAACTCTAATTATGGCATTTAGCACATTAACTAGCATACAGGAAGTAGATAATGCATGCTTGTTGACTGAATAAATTCATTTAGCAGCTCAGTCTCTCTAATAGCAGAATCTGGATTGGAGCCCAGTTCTCCTGACTTTAAGACAGAATCCTTTGGACCTTCCACCACATGGTACCATACTGCCTCAACTTGTTTTCAAATCAACTACTCTGTATCTGCCCAGATTGTGGGGATTGCTTCTCTTAGTTTATACATACTACATAGCAACTCCATGTGCTCATTCCCATTCAGTAGAACAGCAATGACTAAAATGTGGCTTTGTTCCACATCCTCTCTTTCCTACTTTGTTGGATGGACAAGTAGTAGAAGAATCAGGTAAACATTCAGTATTTATAGACATAATTTTGTAAGGCTAAATTAAGGCCATGAACCACAATAATAATTACAAATTAGGGAAGATTATGAACTCAAATTGTATTTTTTACCAAAGAAAAGAGACAAAATTATAATGGCAGTGCTTTTTCCCTGCTCCCCCCCCCCCCCAAAAAAAAAGCAAACCTGGTGGTGGATTTTTAAAATCTTCTTTATTTTGTTGTAAAGTAGCTTTCTATGGGTGTTCAAAGTTTTGGCACAGTGAATATTCTGAAAAGAACTGAAATAAGATTTTAAAATCTGGTGATAAATTTTAATGCAGTAACCGGGCAGCAGTGTAATAAACAGGAGAAAGCTTCAAAGTTAGGAATAGGTATACATTTTAAATTCTACTCCTTTGTGTTGAATAACTTCTGTTCCATAAATGAATTTCCTTCAGGATATTGAATTTAGGAAAGAATTTCAAGATAAGAACAACATACCTAAAAACGGACATGCAAGAGTACTGCATGGAAGCATGTAACTTTTTTCAGTCAGCAGAAGTCACCAAATTAATGACTATATTTTTCTAACTGAAAAATTTCTTTGTCCTTTTGCCTTGGAAAGCTATTTACTACTGGACCTAGAGTCAGGAAATCCTGAATTTAAATCCTGTCTCAGACAATTACTAACTTTGTGACCTTATGAAAGTCACTTAACCTGCATCTGCCTCAGTTTCCTTATATATAAAACCAGGATAATAATTTCAGCTACCTCCCAGAGTTGTTGAAGGATGAAATGAGATCATATTTGTAAAAATGCTTTCCAAACCTTAAAGCAGCATATAAATGCTCACTCTTATTGTTCATACTTTTATCCTTATCTAATACCCTCTCAGCCCTTCTCATCAGCCTGAAATCTTTTCTTGTCTGCCCTGCTACTAACCACATTCACTTTGACTTAAGAGAACTTGGGTTAGAATGAGCAAGCTCCCCTAGACATCAGCTTTTCTGCAAATGTTTCTTCTACCTCTTCACCTTAGCTGAAATATAACTTCCCTCTAATAATATATGGGAAAGGAATTAGCACTATGCAGTCAAACACTTTCTACTCTTTTTTCATTTGAATTTCATATCAATCCTGATAAGCAGGTCATGTTGTTATCATCACGACTTATTACTTTTTCTTTTCTTTGCCTGGAGTATTTTCTTTCCTATCTTTTCCTATTTGAAGTCCATTTTTGTTTTAAGTCTCAGTTCAATTATTATGTCCTCCATGGAACCTTTTCTGATCCCTTCCAGGGGGAGCAATCTCTCCTTCCTCTGAATTCTTAAAACTCTTTGTAATTGGTCAAAAGAAATCGCCCTTATTTTAAAGTCACTATGATTCAATCATTCCTTTATAAGATAAAGATCCTATTTTGTGCTAGAAACAAAAGGAGATACAAAGAAATTGTATCTGCCCTTAAGAAGTTTACTTTCTAGTGGGTGAGACAAGACGTGTACAATTAATTCTGTTGGCAGATCAATAATTTCATTATGTAGGCATTCCCTGTATCACTGAAAATTCCATCTCATCAATGCCTTCTCACTAAATGTGTTTCTTGTTTGTGTCTTTCTATAAATCTTCCCTTGAGGATTTCTCCAGTGCCCTGGAAGCTCTTTCCTCCAGGCTGCTGAAGGTTTGGGGAGTTCAAGAAAGGGCTTCCCTTTCACCAAATTCTAATATTGTTTCCCATTGCTGGCTGAGCCTTTAAAAAAGAAGTATTTACTAAAATGTTTTCCCCTTCTTTCCTTGCTTAACTTTGGGTCCAGTTCCTTTGTCTATCTGTGCTGCCTGTCCAAGATATATGTGCTAACTTTTAGTTCTTTTCATATTGCTTGGATAGAAGTAAAATTCTCTGTCCATATGTTATCCTTTGCCCACACTAGATGATTGATGGGAAACATTAATTAGTCTGTCAATAAACTCTGTATCATAACCTGGGCACTGGTACATTTTTTCCCTGCATGATTATTAGGCTAGTCAAGTTTGAGTACGTATGAATGTCATTCAGATTATTCTAACCCTATAATATTTTGGGACTCAATATAATCATCATAATGACATCCACAAAATAGAATTTCTATGGGACTTGTCTTTCTATAAATGAAAACTCTTTTCTACTAAGACTTTTCTCCTAGTCACTCCTCCCAACACTGGCAAGTATGTGCATTCACCTCAGTAACACTAGGTAAGATATGATAAAGATGAATAACATGAAATCTTATTCGTATTTTTATTTCCACTGTAACAATCATAGTTGTTTGCATATCATAGGTGTAAAAAATGCTTAATGAATTCTTTTTTTGTTTTGTTTTGTTTTTTCTTTTTGGAAGGCAATTGGGTTAAGTGACTTGCCCAAGGTACATGGCTAGCACATGTTAAGTGTCTGAGATCAAATTTGAACTCAGGTCCTCCTGACTCCAGGGCTGGTGCTCTATTCACTGCACCACCTAGCTGCCCCAATGAATTCTGCTTTACCTTCTGTAATGCAATTTTTCATATGTAAATAGAACCATACTGAATAGTCATATTTAATGTGATCATATATATTATGTAGAGTTATTTACTACCTCTCCTTGGTAAAATTTTATTTCTGGGAGAATTCACTTAAATTTCATGGGGGAGACACTGAGATGCATGTGTTTTAGTAATAACAAACAACAGTGTATATATGAGCTAGAATTTCAAAATCTGCTGAAGGGACTGCCAAATGTAAATAGAGTAATTTCATGCCATAAATCTCCCTCGCTCTTGTGTATCAACTCTGCATAATGATAAGATGGGCATTGAGAATAAAAGGTAATAATGGAAAAATAATTCTTAAATCTCAGTGAAGAAAAGTAATGGTCCCAAAATGTACTTAAGGATACATTGTCTAGCTCTAAATTCTACTCTTACAGAAAATTACCTGAATTAATATCCTAAATCTCTCATTATAGATAGAGTGAAGCACTGATTTCCTGAGCCAAAGCATACTTGAGCTAGCCCATTACCTTAAAAAAAGGACTGTTTATATTTTCACTGTGAAAACATCAAGAATGATTTTAAAAGATGATATTTTAATCTTTAGCATTTACCGTTTAAAGTAGGATGTTTTAGAGAGTAGAAAGCTTCCTGATGGCCTATGATTACTAATTTGTAATAGCTAATCATTTTAATCTTAATGAAACTAAGTATATGATTAATTATGTTGGCATTTCTTCATGGCAGGTTTCTTTCTAGTGGTGTTATTTGGGTGCTTTTTTTTTTTTTCAAAATTAGAGACAGTGTGACATAGTGGATATAATGTTGTCTTCAGAGTCAGAAGATCTGGGTTCACATTTTTCCTGTGACATAACTGGCTGGAGATAATAGTGAAAGAGCACAACGTTGAGCTTAAGCCATGAACAAATACTGGTAACACAGCTTAGAATGTTTATTGTAGAATATTTAGAGGAGTGGTGAAGGATCTTGCATCAATTTCATAGGGCTGTCGGTTGAAGACACTCAGCAACTTTAGTGTATAGAAAAGAATATGAAGGACATGATAGCTGCCTTCAAGTATTTTAGAGGCTGTAATTTGGAGGAGTAATTTGGTTTATCTCATTTAACTCATTACGGCAGAACCAGGAAGAAGGGGATAGAAGTTGCAAATAGGTAAATTGCTCAGTTAGGAAAAACTTAGTCACATTCAGTTCCATTTAAAAATGGGATGCACTGCCTCCTTGGAGGTTTTCAAGCATAGGATGTATAACCGTTTGTCAGGTATATTATAGCAGGTGAGTCCTTTTCTTTTATGTATAGAATTAGATGGCTACTGTATAGAACTAGATGGTCTTTTCCAGATCTTGAATTTGGTGATTCTATCATTCACATAAAGATTGCCTTCAGGTTACTTCTGTTGGAAAGTTGTTGGAAAGTATTCTGACCCAAACCTTCGATCAAGCTGACTGGCACGGTATGTCTCTACAGTGATGGAATTAATATAACTGGTAATGCCTTATGTGGAATCAATGTAGCCAAAAAGGAAGAGGAAGCATTTGAAGGATTCCCTGAAGCACAGCTTTAACTAGTGTTCTACAGGATAGCTAGGAAACAATAGACTAATATATCACTGACTTCTACTGGTTGTATATTGGCGAATAAGTTACTAATGTCTGAGTCTCAGTTTTCTTATCTGGTTAATTGGGCAGAACAAGGCACAGTTTACAAAATATAATAATAACGGTAACAATTAATGGTAATGATAGCTGGCATTTGCACAGTGCCTTAAAATTTGCAATGCACTTTACATACAGTATCTCATTTGTTCCTCACAATAACTAGCTATTATTATCTTCCTTTTACTAATAAGGAAACAGATTTGAGGAAATGATCTGTCCAGGGCCACACAGTCTTCCATGGAGGCAGGATAGAACTATCTTTAGAAATGCTAAGCACTTTCTATATATTATGCATGTAAGCTTAAATTGATTTACTTTGTTGATGAATTTATTCTTCAAAAGCCATGGAAAATTAGTGACAGAAACTGCTGTACCTAATTCAAACAAAGAAGGAGGAACTTTTTGAAGCAAAAATAATTAACATTTTTGGAGAAAATGGCCACTTCATCTTAATGTTCATGTTGGGGAAAGAGGGCAAACTGAACATAATCTGATGTACATCCTAAGTTTGGTGAAAGCAGGTTTCAGAGTTCATCCAGAGAAACAATGTTGGATTCACTGGCCTTGGTTGGTCTACAGGTGTAAATGGGACACAAGAATGAAATTCGGAACACATACGATTCCATTGAGGAAAAAAAATGAGAGCAAGATTAAGTTGAGACATAGGGAATTTGTGAACCTTAGATTTTTTTATTTGGTGTTTAAAGGGTAGAATCAAGGGCAGCTGAGGACAAATTAAAGGGAATATCAATATCATTGTCAGATTGGTGAAAGCAGAGCTATAGCTCAGAACAATCTGAGGTTCATGATGAATGATGAGGAATACAAAAAAGGTTTTTTTCAGTGATGTCGAGGGCAAGAAGGAGATCAAAGAAGTAAAAGATGGTAAGATGAAAGAGAAAATGAAAATTCAACTTTTATTTTGCTTCTGTTTTCTTAACCAAGAAGAATATTCTTCAGACTGGAAAAAAAAAATAGAACAAAAATAGTTAACAGGAAGTTGAAACAGAAAAAAAAAAGTTGAGTATACCTAGCTGCCCTATGTAAGTTAAGTCATTTGATCCTGATGAACCTCATCCTAGGTTACCAAAAGAATAGACAGATGTGATTTCTAAGCTATGGTCAGTGATTTTTTTTTTAAATCATGGAAATGGGAGAGAGGCTATAGGACTGAATACAGGCAAATATTGTCTATCCTTATTTTTTAAAAAAGTGAATTTTAAAAAAACATAAATTTTTACTTTGACTTTAATCCCTTGCAAAATTAGTAAATACATAATAAATGCTTTTAAATCATCTTTTAACAAATGGAAAGAATTATCACTAAGAATTAGCCTAGCTTCATGAAGAAGTGACCATGCCTGGCTAACCTCATTTGTTTTTTTTGACAGATTAATTACATTGGTAGATAGGAAAAATAACATGGACATAGAA
>CM053586.1:256432020-256444046 GCA_028646515.1 Pseudochirops corinnae
ATATATGTGTATACACACACACACACATATAAAAATTTATCCAATGGGGAGGAAAGGAAGGAAATTATTCTTCTAATGAGTAGGACAAAAATCAAACTGTGCTGCCCTGGCTCCAGAATCTGGAGCTCTGCATCAAATTAATGCACATGTTTATATGCCAATAAAACTGAACTCATTTACAATTTTATGTACCCAAAAGGAAACTTACCTCTTTTTAAAGTGGTACTTTATTGAACACTAAAAAATATGTTTTTTAGCAAAGTGGGTCAGGTCTTTGCTTACAAGGACCAGAAACTAATAGAATAAATCCCTGATCATGTCAAGATGTTTTTTGTACAACTGTAGAAAAGTTAAGGAAACTTAAGCACTAAAGATTTCTAGATAAGGGTCAAAGACAGCCTGACCTATTAGTTCTCCCAGCAGTACAAAAAAGTAATTTCTTATACCAGGGAATTCTCACTATTCTTGAAAAAATTCAGCCACTTAGATGAATCTTTCCTTTAAAAAGCATATTTAAATTCATTTTAGCAAAGTTGATGACTCATAATTTCAAATAGCCATTTCTGAGCTTTTACACAATAGCATAATCATAGTTATTGATTTACGATTCACTATTTGTGATTTTCTCCCCTACTTTTTCTCAGAAGTAAAATGAATTACAAATATTAAACATAAAATCTCAATCACTCAACTCCTCCATATTATCCTAGTAGGAAGTATACCATAAAATACTGAGTCAATAAGCCTCTTTTATCAAAAAAGAAGAGAAAAAAATTAAGAAATTATTAAAAATTAAAATGAAGCCATTTTTAGTGACCAGAAATAGAGAAGTCACTAACCCCAATGGGGAAAAGACACAGACATTTCTTATGTATTTCCTCACCTCAAATTATGTTATTTACCTATAATTTTGTTTCTAATATGTCTAAGAATGAGTCATCAATTCACAATCTAAAGTCCACCAGAAAACTTAAACTTTAGACAGAATCATGACCTCCTAGTAACCAGTCCTCATTGCTGTGTTTACAGGATTTGGTATTAAGTACCTACTATGTGCCAAGCACTGGGCCAAGTGCTGAAGACCCAAATAAAATAGCTGGAAAATCTCTACTTTCAAGGAGCTCACATTTTAATTAGGGCAGAGAACAGATAAAAGAGCATTCCTCTGTTGCAGGGCAGATATTAAGTCTGGGAAATCCTAATGGTATAGAAGGAAGTGGAATGACAATTTTGAGATTTTCCTAGGTTACTGATGTACTTGAGATAACTATGTGGGAAGATTGCAAGGTATAGAGGCAGGGCGTAAGGTGAGGCCTTTAGGAGGAAACAGAAGAGCAGCTACTAAAGTTTAGTGGTCCTATCAAGAGGAAGAGAGGTGATAACTTCCATCATATTCAAACTCTATGAATGGTCAAGCAGCCTAGGCAAGGAGATAGGGCATCCCCAGTGGTAATGTTCTTCCTGCCTAGTCATATCCCTACCTACCATTCTCCTCCTTCCTTGTGTGGTGGCAATACAACAAAACGAGGAATATCACATTCTCTCATAGAAACAAGTTGTTGCCATTTAGGATTTCCTCTCTTCTTTCAAAATCGTAAGATGTGTTATTTTGAATACTGATCAAATGATAAAACTTGAAAAAGATGAAACAGTCTTTAAGAGTTACCTACTTTCATTAACGTGCTTCTTTCATCATCACATGGAGGTGACATAGGGTTTTTCATGATTGTGCAAACAATGGTAGGGACTACTAGGCTGGAAAGCTTGAGTATTGGCAATACCACAGATTGGGTAACTCTTATGAGATGGGATGACTAGCCTAGCTAAGTGTGGATAGGCTTATCACCAGAAGTTTGAAGATAAAAATTTTATCTTGAAGATAAAATTTACTAAGTTGTTAAAGAATAATCTGCATTAGAGGAAGGAGTTATTCTGATCATTGAGGCCAGGTCCTTGTGCAAGGCCTGAGCTCAGGTCTGACAGGGAACCTGTAGCTGACTGAACCATTTTCTTCTTAGAGAGAGGAAGAAAGTTCCAGCTTAGGTGGAGGTCAGGCATGTGGAGTATCAAGTCCATACCAGAAGCAAGGCAGAAAGGTCAAAGTGGCAGGAGGAACAAGAGGTGGGAACAGCTGTCAGAGACAGAAAGAGAATCAAAACCAGAATTTCCAAAAAAAATTCAAGAAGGGAGCTAACAAGAAGCAAGGCATAGGCTTTGGCAGCCTCTCTTTCCTGACTTGATGTAGTAGCTCCCATTACATGAAGAGCTCCTTAAGTAACTGCTGGCTTGATTTTCCTCTATGGAATGTACAGGGCTATGGGTTTACTCATATTGCTGTCAATTGGAATGCTGTCTAGGCCACTGTCTTCTTGTTCACTGCCATGGATTTATGAAGAAGTACACCTGAGTGCATATAGCGATGAAATCCCAAATCCCTAAAGTTGTGAAATATAGATTTCCCAAGAGGATTTATCTGCATTTGTAATTTTCTCCTTCCAAAATGAAAATGAACTCATCAATTAGTTGATCATTGGTTGGGTGAAGAATCATTTGGCAGCCAGAATTCTACCCTCTATAGCAACTGGTCTGAATAGGCCTTGAATCTTTTACAGTATAGCAAGTTGAATTTCCATCAACTTAATTCAATGGAAAAATATTTCTGATGGTCAAATCATCTGAGATCATTTTAAGACAAAAACTTCTATTTGCTTAACCACTGAAATAGTCCATACTTCTAATTTTTAAATGAATTAGAGAAATTGAATTTTACTTAATTTTCACCAACAAAAAACAGGGAAAGAAATAGACAGGGATAAAATTATGAAATAGGTAAAGTTTGTCTTCGGTGTACCCTCTCTTCCTTCACTTGTCCATCTTCTCATCCCTCCCCCTTATTTTAAGGATATAGTGATGTCAAGCAAAGCTACCTACATGACCTTATAGGACTAGGGGATCTTAGAGGGTTGGAAGGGATCTCAAGAAGTCATTTAGTCCATCTTCCCACCCAACCAACAATCCCTTCTGAAGCATCCTTGACAGCTTGTCATACAGCCTCCATTTGAAAAGTGCCAGTTACATAGAGCTCAGCACCCTGTGAAAGCTTGTACTACTGAACAGTTCTTATATAATAAAGTTCTTCCTCACATTGACTCAAAATCTGATAAATAATATTAGCGGACATTTGGGGTTCAGTGTCTTCCCTGCTTTTGATACTTCAATCATGACCACTAGGTCTTTTTCTGTCTGTAATTTGTTTCATAAACTTTAAATACATAAAAGCCTAACATCTATCAATGTTGGCTAGGAGTGGAGAATGGGAGAAAGACTGACTAAATTCATGAAAAACTGGAACATTTTTAAAGGAATCAATTTTGTTTCAGTGGATGGAAGACAAGGACAAAGTGTGCTGAAGGATTTTATGGGTGCTTTCATAAATATTTTAGAATCATGTATAATGAACATATTCACCGTAAGAATACAAATGTTGCTACAAAGTGCCTCAGCACTATGTTGCTGATGAATAGTACTAACAGTGATATTTATATAGGACTTTAAAATTTGCTAAGTACTTTACAGAGATCCTCAATTGATGCTTATAAGAAGCCTGTGAGTTAAATATCGTAGGTATTAGCATTGCCATTTTACAGAAGAAACCGAGGCTCAGAGACATTCAGTGACTTAGTAAACATTTCTATATAGAAATCCATCATAGGCCCTCTGGATATACATACACACACATGTACATATACATGCATACACATATATACATGTGTGTATGTATGTATGTGTACATACATACATATACATACATAAAAGAGAATGGCACACAGTGAGTATTTAATTTGTTTATAGTACAACATAAGAAATTTTGTAAAAAAAATTCCATATGCATTTCAGTCTCTGACCATCAAACTGTGACTGTCCATAAGAATATGAAGGGATTGCGGTTCTGGGAGACAGCCTAGATGCTCATGATTCTTTTTGGGGTTGAGGCTTTTGTTGTTGTTCTCTTCTGACTTAGTAGCAACCAGACTTCAGCCTCCCTCTCCAATCAAACCAATCACTCACAAGAGCAATAACAGCACTTCTACTTCCAGAAACAAACAGAAGTATGTATAGAATGAATATGTATATCTATATATAAATATGTGTGTATATATGTGTATGTGTGTGTGTGTGTGTGTGTGTGTGTGTATATATAATATATATATATATATATATTATATATATATATATATATAAAATCTGTGTCTAATGGTAGCCATCTCTAAGGTGGGAGCAGGGGAGGGCAGAAAAAAAAGAAAGAAATTTACATGAGAGTTTTATTGCATATTTAAATAGAATAGCAAGTTGTATATAATACATTTGTAGTTTCATGTGCAGTCATTTACTTAAATTATGCTTTGTTATGGAAATGCTAATTTTATCCTATAAAATAAAGATTAAAAAAAAAGAAAAAAGAGACAAACATCTAAGCAACCCATAATAAAGCATGAAAAAAAAAAAAAACACAGGATCCAGTAGGAAGAAAGGGGTGGGAAAGGCTCTTTTGGTAGAACCATTAAAGCATTCCTTTTATCTTCCCTCCTGTGACTTTGAGCTTAGTTCTGATGCCTCTCTTGTTTAGTTTCTACCTTTTCTCATCTGGCACATTTAAATTCTCCTGGAATTTTAGCATTTCCTGTTTCTCTGGTACCATGAGTCTGCAGCCTCAAGCTGCTGTGAGTCTTCAAGAATGAGGACAGTGAGGCAGCCTTCTAACCTGTCTTCCCAGCCTTTCTGCTCCCAGCTAGGAGTCAATGTTGCATCATGATGTACAAAATCTTTTAAGGCTGATTGCCTTCCCTACAGCAAAGGGAAGTTGTTTTCTTTAAACCTCAAACTCTTTGTGTGGTGGTGATCAATCATTTGGACAGTGTCTACATTTAAGCTTAGCCAGGGCAAGGACTGTTTCATATTTGTCTTTGTATTATCAGTGTCTAGAATATAGAAGGTGACTGACCTATACATAAGGCTAGTTATAAAGACATGAAATCAAAATGAGAATGAATACAGTCCTCAAAGTCAGTAGGCCATGGGCATACATGGTAGTAGCATGACATGTCTCACTCCCAGCAAGATAACTTGCTCTACTTTATGAACACAATCTCAGACCCAGGAATGTCTTTCTAGGAAAGCTAAATTTCTGGATGAGACTTCTAGGAAAAACTGTGAAATAAGCATTTCTTTTTGTTCCCTCTAGTTTCTATAAATATTACCAGCCTTCATGGGCCATATGCCTGTCTTTTGTATCTTGGCAGTCTGAGAATGCCAGTACAGCATTCCATGACCCAACCATTTCCCTTCCCATTTCCTACATGGCTCTTCTCTGCTAGGTAAGAACTATCATACTTCATACGCAAATGTCAACCAATAAATTGTCATGTAACATATTTGTACATTTTAGAAATAATAACTTCACCCAAAATATTTTTTCCCTAAATTGGCAATTTAGGTTCTGTATCAGGCCGGTGGGATAGATAGATATTCCTGGGATGGAAGAACCTTTAAAGCATAACAAATAAGTTACTTATGTACTTGGCAGATAGCTAGATGCCATAGTAGAGTGCTAGTCCTGAAGTCAAGAAGACCTGAGTTCAAATGCAGTTTCAGATACTTACTAGCTGTGTGACCTGGGACAAGTCATTTAACACTATTTTACTCAGTTTCCTCAACTGTAAAAAAAAAAAAATTTCCTCAAATGTAAAAATGAAATGTAAAAAGGAAATAGCAAGTCACTCTAGTATTTCTGTCAGGAAAAATCCAAATGGGGTCATGAAGAATCAGACATGACTGAAATAATTGAACAACAACAACAAAGTCCTCATCGTGGACTTGTTGAGCTCAAGCTCAGATTTTTTCCTCCTTAATACTACCTAAATTCACTTTATGCCACTGGACCTTATGCCCAAGGTGTTTCAAAGAAGCTAAGTTAACCTTCATATCATTGAGATCTTTGCTCCCTCCTTCAGTTAAGTATAGAACAGGTTTGTTTTTTTTCCAAACTGCTTATCAGCATTGAACATTTCTATATAATTCAGCATTAGGGTAATCTTTTAATACAATTTTTTTTTTTATTTCCACTTGCCATTTTACGGTCAGAAATATTTTTTTTAAATCAAAGTCTTGACAAGATCCTTTTCTTTATCATTGCCACCAAGGGTCATGGAATCACAAGGAAAAAATGTTTTCTTTGTCTCTTTGACTTTGCATTGTTTGAAACCTTCCTTTCTTCCATAGAGACGCTTCTGCTTAGCTGTTTTGAGGCTACTCAACTCTTTGCCCTCATTTCAAAGCCTGGCTTTTCCCCAAACAGTCTTTAAAAAATCCCATCAAAGAACAAAGCTATGTTGGAGTCTATAGCAGATCTAACCCTTTCCTCCAGCCAAGGTTCCTTCTTAAGTAAGAATTTGTGGAGGAAAAAGCTTTTGTTTTCCATCAGAGATTTCATAAAGTAAGATCAAAGATCCTTTGGAATTTGGGGGACTAGCTAAAAAGTACAACTTTTTTATACCCTTAAGAAGGAATAGCATCCTTCTTGACTTCCCATCAAAAACAGAGCAAATCAAAAGGGAATCTGGGAAAGACTCAACTCCACTGGGCCCATAGTAAAGGGTGGTTATTTTGTTTCACTGAGTTAGGATCTTGATCTCTTTAGTGCAGTGGTTCTCAACCTTCCTAATGCCTCGACCCTTTAATACAGTTCCTCATGTTGTGGTAACCCCGGATCATAAATTTATTTTTGTTGCTATTTCATCACTGTAATTTTGCTACAGTTATGAATCATAATGTAAATATCTGATATGCAGGATGTATTTTCATTGTTACAAATTGAACATAACCCACAGGTTGAGAACCACTGCTTTTAGTGGATTATGGATGTGTACAAAAAAAAAAGTCCATGTTCTCAAAGAGCTCACAATCTAATGGGGGAGATAACATGCAAACAACTTTGTGTAAACAATATATACAAAAGATAAATTAGAGATGATTTAAGAGAGAAGGGACTAGCATTAAGTGGAATTGAGAAAAGCTTCTTGTCCAAAGTGGGATTTTAGCTGGGATTTGAAGTAAAACAGGAAAGCCAGGGGGTGGAGATGTGGGAAGACTCTGAGTATGGTTCCAGTGAGAAACTGCTTTCTTAAGGCAAACCTAGGTTAATATGAAAAGGCTCATCACGCATAAAGATGATGCATTCTTTGATTATGGAAGTCTATAACAAATGAAAAAGAAATAGCTTTCAAAATTTCATATCATATATATTTCAACATGAGTTTTCCAGAATTGTCTTAGATAATTATATTGATCAGAATAGATAAATTTTTCAGTTGATTATTGCTATAATATTGCTATTACTTTGTACAATGTTCCCCTGGTTTTGTTTACTTCTCTCTGCCTCATATAGGTCTCCCAAGAGTTTTCTGAAATGATCCTTTCATCATTTCTTATAGCACAGTAACGTTCCATCACAATTATATACCACAACTTGTTTGAACATTTACCAATTGATAGGTATCCCTTCAATGTACAATTCTTTGCCACCACAAAAAAGAACTGCTACAAATATTTTGGTATATATAGGTCCTTTTCCTTCTTTTTGATCTTTTTCAGGTAGCAGTAGTATTGCAGTGCATATACAGTTCTATAATCTTTTGGTCATAGTCCCAAACTGCTCTTCAGAAGGGTTGGACCAGTTCACAACTCCATCATCAGTGTCCTTATTTTTTCCATTCTCAAGTATTTTATGTTATCTGCAGTAATTTTAAATGGAATTTTTCTCTCTCTTCCTGGTCTGTTTTGCTGGTAAAATTGTATATAGAAATGCCAATAATTTATCGAGTTTATTTTATATCCTCCAACTTTGCTAAAGTTGTTAATTATTGCAATTAGTTTTTTATTTCATTCTTTAGCATTTTATATGTATTACCATCATTTTATCTGCAAAGAGATAGTTTTGTTTCCTCATTTCCCATTTGCATATGTTCATGTTTTTCTTGTCTTATTGCTACAGCTAGCATTTCTAGTACAATACTGAATAATAGTGGTGATAGTGGATATTCATACTTCATCCCTGATCTTATTGGGAAATCCTCTAGTTGGTCCCCATTACAGATAATACTTGTTCTTGGTTTCAGATAAATATTACTCATTTTATGGAAGGTTCCATTTATTCCTATGAGTTCTAATTTTGTTTTGTTTTTCAAATAGGAATGGGTATTATATTTTATCAAAAATATTTTTCTGTGTATATTGTAATAGTTATACGATTTTTGTTGTTTTTCTTGCTAATGTGGCCAATTATGCTTATAATTTTCCTAATATTGAACCAGCCTTACATTCCTGGTATAAATTCTACCTACTCATAGCATAGCTTAATCCTCTGGTGACTAAAGTACATACTGTAGCCATGGTTCAAACATTTTTGTACAACTACCAAGTTGGTGTCATTAGTGATTGATAGTCATAGCATTCCTTACTATATTAGAAGCAGGTTCCTAGACATAAAGAATGATAAATGAGTTTGCCACATCTGATACCCTAATTAAAGTGCTTTATTGTAGAATCAGTCTTTAGTTTTGACTTAGTAAAAGCAATGTTACATTTTCAATGTGTCTTAAGTTATCTATACCAAGAATTTATTCAAATTCACCTCTGAATTTAAGAAATCCATATATCCATATATCGCTCTTCAAAGATGCTTGTATATTATTTATGGAGTTAAATATAGTGTATAAAAATGCTCATAGAAACTCCCCAAGAGGAAAGACCAGTTCATTGTGCCAAAAGGCAATTAAATATTATTTGAGCAAGGGAAAGATCCGTTTAAGTTTTCCTGAGATGAAACCAAGAATAAGAACCAGAAAAGAACCATGCATATGTATGTATATTTACATATAGATGTATGTATAGATATGTGTATGTATATATGTAAATATATGTGTGTGTCTATATATACATATACATACATATATATATATATATACACATATATATACTCTTAATTGTAGTCTTCTTAAGGGAGGGGAGGAGGAAAAGAGGAAAAGAACAAAGTTAAAAGCACATAGCAAAGAACAAAGGAAAACTTAAAAGGAAGAAAAAAGATGCACAGCTCTGAACATACTACATAGTATTTATCACATAGGTTATCTTCAAATGGAAATTTATTGTTGTATATTTTGAACCTTCTCCTACATTCTGCTATGCACATGGCAATGAATAAATTAATAAAAAATACAACTTGAAGGACATGAGGAATATCATATCTTCTACTCTACAGATGCACAGTTAATCTTGGAAGCTTAATTGAGCATTGTGTTTAGGAAAGATTAACGAGATTAATTTTATGTCAAATTACATATTGATTTAAAATGGTTTACCTTTATAAAAATTATCACTATTATTTTTACACAGCAATGTGATGTTATTATTTTGCTTATTTCTCAAGTTATGTACATCACATATTCATGGTTTTCAAAATTCCTACCTATTTTGAGTAAATGATTGTATCACCATCATTTTGACATCATTATTTCACAATTTGGAGGTCTTCATTCTATGGGATGCTTTTTAGTGATTTTACTATACAACTCAAGTAAGGTACACCTGCAGAAGGGAGGATTTGAGCTGTCTCCAAGGAAGTGGTGAGTAGGAAAAGCATGCTAGGCATGTGAGACAGCCAGTGAAAAGACACAGGTTTGGAAGATTGATTTTCTCATGTAACAAACAGTACGTGAACCAAGATAGCTCAAGGTTGTAGAGGAGGGTAAATTGGAATAAGATTGGAGAAGTGTGAAAGGGCCAGATCATGAAGAGTTTAAAATGTCAGAGGAGTTTATATTTGATTCTGAAGATAATGGAAAGACACTGTAGTTAATGAAGTGTGTGTATACATGTGGAGGGTGTTTGTGTGACATGGTCAATTCTGCACTTTAGGAAAATAATTTTGGCAACTGAGTGTATTTGAGTGGAAAGATGAATGTGGCAGAGAGATCAATTAGAAGGATATCACAGTGGTTGGGGTAATGAGGATCTATAGATTAAGTCTGTGGCTGAGTAGACAGAATTTGACATATGGGAGAATACTAGTGTCACTAATGACACAGTCCCAATGGAGAATTCCAATGTAGAAAGCCCATGTATTATGAATTTTGGATTGTTGCAACTGGGGATAGAGAATTAGACTGATTTGCATTGCAGCATATCTCTCTCCTGTTCTACTGACTCAACTCCAAATCTGGTGTTACCCTTAACCTTACCTTTGTGTTTACAGATATAAAATCTATATACTTGTTAACCAATTTTGTCTCCCTAAAAATTGTGTCTCTATGCCTAGACATGTGTGTTGTAGATCATAGATGTCAAACTAGCTCAGGATGTACCGCAGCCATAAAACTCCCAAGTCTTGCCAAACCAGATTAAAATGTAATTGGGAAATATTTAACAATATAGATATAAATATGGTAGAAGATGGATAATATTAATATGTGGTTTTCTGAGTCAATATGCAGCCCATAAGGATCCTTACTAAGGTTTAGTGGCTCCATTTCTATTTAACTTTGACAACACTGGTATAGACAATCAATAAATATTAAACCACTTATTCTAGCTGTGCTCCACAAAAACCCAATCTACTGACAGTGAGCTGGAAAAGTGTGGAATCTTTATGTCGCTAACAGGAAGATATAGATTTAGTGTGCGTTAGATAAATTCATAGATGGTAGAGCCATAATGCATTATTAAAGTCAGTTGTTATACTTGAATTGGAAGCTAGGTGGTGCAGCTGATATAGTACCAATCTTGGAATCAAAAAGTCTTACTGAGTTCAAATCCAACTTCAGACACTTAACTGAGTGACCCTGGGCACGTCATTTAACCCAGTTTTCCTCAGTTTACTCATCTGAAATGGCAAACCACTCCAGTATTTCTGCCAAGAAAACACCCAATGGAGACACAAAGATTCAGACACAATTGAAAAATGGCTGAAAAACAAATTATGTTTGAGGCACAACTATAATATTTATGGATCTCAGAGGAACTGTATTTTTTTATAAAACAGACTTTGGTAACATTGCCGCAGACAGAATACCAAACTGGCTACAGATACTTGTTAATTCTATGATCATGAACTTGTCGTTTTACTCTCTGAGTCTCTTTCTTTATCTATAAGATGGAATAATAGCACTTCTCATATCTGCTGCAAGTGTAGTTGTGCTACTTATAAGAGATGATGTATGCGAAGTATTTTGCAAACTAAAACATTATTTAAAATGTCAATTATTATTGTCTTTTCCTCCCTTCCTCCTCCCCTCCCTCAAGAAGACTACAATTAAGAGTATATATGTGTAAATATGCATACATATGCATGTGTGCATGTATATACACACTTACAATATACATGTACAACACACATATATACATTTACATAGAAAGAGACATACATAACTACACATACATATACTTAGATATCTATAATAATTTTTAGAGAAATAAACATTCATACGCAATTATGTATGATCATACTATATTTATTTGTGCTTTGTTTCTCTGAGGGTGGATAGCCTCTTTTTCTAAGTTCATCTACTCGCCATTTTCTATACCAATAACCCAACCTTATACTGTCTAGTTATTTTAAATAGTCTAAAAGAATATTGATTAATATGGCTGAGGTATGGTTTCCCTATTTTGCTCATTTGATTAAATCTATTTTAGCTTTAACTCTGTCTGAGATCATGATGACTACTCCTGCTTTTTTCGCTAATAAATACTACTCCCTGTCTTTATTTTATTTCTTATTTCCTGTTCTTCCTTATCCTCTCATTCACATTAATCTAAATACCTTCTATACTCGCCTTATCCTCTTTCCTCACCCTCCCTGCTAAAAATTCCTCCCTTATCCTCTCCTTCCTCCCTATCCCTTTAGCTTTTTATTTCTTTCTGAATTTAGAAGACTTTTATACCTTTCTAGACACATGTATTGCTCCTTCTTA
>CM053586.1:256453663-256471799 GCA_028646515.1 Pseudochirops corinnae
TAGGTGAAGGGCCCATACAGATTCGTAAAAATGATAGGATAGTTCAAGTGATTATAGTTTCTTATAAAACACCACTTGTAAAAACTGACCCTCCTTCCAAAATAACTATCAGAGGAACTGAAGGATTTGGTTCTACTGATAGAATCAAATTGGGAGCTAAAGTATGGGTAAAACAGAAGCCAGATGATGTTCCAAAGGCTGTGGAGATTATAGGACATGGGAGGGATAACACTGTAACCATTGTTTATTCTGGAGAGGATGATTATAAAATTGTACCCTTAACTCATATTTTCTACCATGAGTGAGGCTACTATAGTGGGCTCATGGACTCCAGTACCATGGCTGATCCTATATCTACCTTGTTTCTGGTTATTGTCTCCTTGCTTCTTCTTGGCTTTTTGTCTGCTGTTCACCTTGTTTGCTAAATTTGTTTCCACAGGCTTGGTACCCTCCACCTGTAGATGCCCCATAGCTTAAGCTGGATGTCACCCCCTGTCCACAACTGTGATGTGTCACCACTAGACCTGGCAACAAGCACATTCCAAATGCTGGGTAAAGAACTGACCTCTCAAATGGGACCCCTTGGGACAGGGACAGCTCTACATCTAATTTCAGTATCAAGTAGACATGGAGGAAGAGACCTTCGCCCCTTACCCCAAGATTTTGGGACCCCATTTGTTCAGGGGGAGAATGATGGGGAGCTTGTGCTCAAGCCACACCCTAAAATATTGTTTTCTGTGTTTATTGTGTGCTATCTTTGTTATATTGTTGTAAAATTCTGTTGACACCAGTTACTCCGAAAACTCCTATTAACCTATGGAATGAAATGTATTGTTAATGTATTTTTGCAAAGTAAGAGACATGAAAGATCTTGGGGCTGAATGTAATGATAATGTGATTTGAAGATCTTCCATGCTCCTTCAACTTGCTGATGTAGCAGGAAAGCGTGGAGCAAGAGAAAGCTGGAGCCAAGCTAGAGTCCATGCAGTAGTGACTGGAGGCAGCAGCTGTGGTTGTGGAGCGAACTCCTTTTTCTTTGAGCATGTCAGAATCTCTGTTAAGGACTCTTGCTGAGGGCTGCCAGGGACAGGAACTGTCGGGGGCTGGAGCTGCTGGGAGCACAGACACTGAGTAGTTGCATGAGTGAGGAGAGGAGGATCTTTGCCTAAGGTAGCCTCTCCCGTTTTGAAGGCTTGAGAATGTAGGTGTTTACTACATTAACTACATGTGCCAACTTCATAACTACTGTGATGTCTTTGACTTTCTGGTTTTGGGACTCGGTTTTCTGGTATTTTAATAAATATTCTAACTATATTTCCCATATAGAGAGCCTGTTACATTTTGTGATTAATAACCAAATCAGCCTACTTATAGTTACTGTAGGCATTGTGAATACTGCATTGTTGATACATGTTAATGTTTCAAAATTCTATGATATGACTATAGAAAACAAAGAAATTAATTATTTTTAAAAAAGTAAGACATTAATTGGTACAAAACAAAGTGAGCAGAACCAGGTAAACATTGTACACAGTAACAAAAATATTGTAATGATGACCAACTATGAAAGTCTTAGCTGTTCCAATCAATACAATAATCTAAGACTATTACAAAGGACTCATGATTAAAAATGCTATCCACCTCCAGAAAGAGAACTGATAAACAGAGTACATATTGAAGCATACTTTTTCACTTTGTTTTTTCTTGCTATTTTTTTGTAAAATGGCTAATATGGAAATGTTTTGCATGGTTTCACATGTGTAATGGGTATCACATTGCTTCCCTTCTCAAGGGGTGGCAGAGGGGTCAGAGGGAGGGAGAGAATTTGGAACTCAAAATTTAAAAAAAATAATGTTAAAAAGCCAACATAAATAAGAATGGAAAAAACTATTTAAAAAGCCAGAAAGTTATATAATCTTCATAATATATCTATTTTCAATAAAAACTAACATCATTTTTGCAAGCTTTGTGATATTTCATATGGCTTTGTCCCAGAATTTGTTTTCCAACTTTCCCATGTCAGTATCAGCAGGCATACCAATCTTCTTAGTGAATTTGTGATTAAAGCAAATACTTTCACATCACGTTTGTCTTCTGAAAAGTACAAAGCATGGTCACAGCAAATGGGCAGCAAGAAAAGATTTCTGGTCCACCTTGGTATGTTTGAATCCAGTGGCCTCTAAATGCCTGTGGAAATTTACAGAGAATATACTCAGCCATGATATATGGAGAGTCAATTATTCCACTTTATAACTTGTTTATTCTTATATGCCAGTTGCTGCATCATTCTGAGTGGGCTAGCTATTAGCTGGCAAAGTTATTTCATCTCGTCTACCAGGACCTTTCAAATGTGTCACAAAGGCATTAAGAGATTCCTTCGTAACTTTCATCATGTATCAGAAAATAATGTGTGCTAAAAAAGAAAGCGATATATAATGCTATGGTTTACCCCATTGTGAGGTAATCAATAATGTTAATTACAAAAAAAAAATTTACTGTCATAATTTAAATCTCCTTTTAGAGAAGATTAATTTTTTTTAATGATTTTGACTATGTAAGGTATTATTATCCTTATTTTATAGACAAGGAAACTAAACCTCAAGGAAGTCATAGGATCAAGTACTAAAAGGGAACATAGACATAATAGAATCCTGGTTTCCCATTTGACAGATGTGGAAACTGAGGTACATAAAAGGGAAAGTGGTTTGCTCAAAGATACAAAGGTAATAAGTATTAAAGCCAGCTTCAAAACAAGACTTCCTGACTCCAAATCAAGATTCTTTTTCGTAAGACTGAACTGCCATATGTAACAGCAGCTAAAACTTTCACACAGCTAGTAAATAATGAAGCCAGGACTCAAACCCAGATTAAATTCAAGTTTTCCATTGTTTCAAGCTATAGGCATCACTAAATTATAAGAGATGGAAGGGACCTTTCCAGGTCATCTAGTCTAACTCCCACCTAGGGCACACATCCCCTATAAAATAATACTAATGAATAATATTCCATCCTCAGTCTGAAGATACTCAATGACAGGAAGTTTTCTATTCCCTCAAATAATACATTTTGGACAGTTCTAATTAATAAGAAGATAGATCACATCACATAATTTTCTGATTTATGTGAAATTTTTTTTTTACATCTTTTAAAGTCTATAAAACACTTAATAGGTTCCAATAGACAAGACGAAATGACTTTGTCAGCTAACAACCCACTCAAAATGATGCAGCCGTTGGCATACAAGTATAAACAAGAGAAAAAGGTTGTTCAGATATGCAGAGGTGTGTGTGTATGCATGTGCACACGTGTGTGCATGCATATCCTGTTGTTGTTTCTTCCTGCTTGTTTTTCATGGCCTGGTTCAACTCTCACTTCTTTGTTGACCATTCCAATGAACATTTACAAACCTCATTTGTCACTTGCGTAGCATTTTTTTGCAAGAAAAAAAATAGACTTATCCTTGGCCCCGAAAGAATAAACTATAGCCAATGAGTAGAATTTCCACAGAGGCAGTTTTCACTGTCTACTCAATAGACCAAGTTTTACCTCTAGGGTTAAGAACAAAGCCACTCCCTCTACTACAAAAGATACCATATGATAAATGCCAAATGAATATGAAAGTTTACTGGAATGCTCAAGAAAGAGATAAGAATCAAACTAGGCCCTGAAAAATAACCAGGCCATGGAAAAGCAACAAGAAACACTTTTTTCTTTCCCCTTGCAAAAACTAGCCAATCTAACAAGTGTAAACTCTTGTTATAAGAATAGAACAGAATCTGGAAAGACAGTTACATCAATGAAGTAGTGGTGGAAGAGTTCATTGGTCCAACCATTCTGGAAAGCAAATTGGAATTATCCTAACAATTTAACTAAAATGTCAATAAACCTTTGACCCAATTAACCTCTCACTACTATACATATACCACCAAGATGTTCAAAGACAAAAAGGTTTCACATACACTAAAATATTTCTAGCTGTGCCTTTTTGTTCTACAAAGAAATGGGAATGAAGTAGGGGCCCATCAGTTAGGGAATGGTTAAGCAAATTATGGTACATGAAGGTAACAGAATACTACTGAACTAAAAAGAACTTAGGACTATGAAAAATTCAAAGAAGCATGGGAAGAAAAAATATGACATAATGTTGAATGAGTGTTAGGGCAGCTAGGTGTAGCAGTGGATAGAATACTAGGCCTGAATCAGAAAGAGTCTTCCTGAGTTCAAATCTGGCCTCAGATACTAGAGCTGTGTGACCCTGGGCAAATCACTTGACCTTGTTTGTCTCAGTATCCTCATCTGTATAATGAGCTGGAGAAGTAAATGGTAAACCACTTTAGTATCTTTGCAAAAACAAAACAAATGGGGTCACAAAGAATCAGATGTGACTGAAAGCAACTCAACAATTTTGATTTAAGGAAAATTAGGAATCAAATATACACAATGAAAGAAATGTAAACTGAAACACCCCCACCTCCCACAAAAACCCTGAAAAGAACTATGGAAAATTTACCTACTTTTCTTCGTTGAGGCAGGGAACAAAGGGTATGGAATATTACATACTGTAGGATATGGTTGAAATATTTCTGGGTTTTTCTAACATACACACACTAGTTTTATCTGTTGCTATGACATCATACTACGATTATACTATTATACATTTACATGTAGTTATATGATCATATATTGCATTACATAAGTATAAATAAGCTAAATTAGTAGTACTTGAGTTGTGATGAGAGATTATCCTTAGGGTTGGCTGTATAGTACAGTGTGACTAGTCTCTTTGGACATAATTTCCTAACTGAAATAGACATAATATGTTTATATCATACATTTTATATAGTTACATTGCATTACTTATGTAAGATGTAATATAATAATTTAATATGTAATATTAGAAGTTTCTATCCAGCATCCCAAATGAAAGAAGTTAGAAGAAAGGTTAAGTAAAATTCACATTTTTAAATCTATGTAGTAAGAGCCAATGCGTTTTTATTTTTGTGACAGGTGTAATAGGCAATTGGCAAAAGTTCAAAGCTATTTACATTAAGGGGAGAATGTGTTATCCTCCTTGGATGGTTTGAGTGCAGTCCTGACTTAGCTGATTTTTAAGGTCCCTTCAAATCTTCTGATACTATGACTCCTTAAAGAGCAAGTCATATTTCAAAGGTAAAGGAACACTGAAAAGTAATCCGACTAGAAATAAACGTCAGAAACAAAATTAAAGTGAACATACAATTTGACCTTGTAGACAACTGAATAATCCTCAAAGCCAGATGGAATTTTCTTTGATGCAGACACATCTTTAAGGTCTGCCAAACACATTGATTAAAATAAATTTGGAAGGGGTAAAACCCCTTGGTCATTGGACTCAGAAGCAAGCACAAAGCTTCCTATAAATATTTATCTGGCAGAAAATCAAAGCTAGGGCTATGGCATGGTTATCATTGGATAGTGTGAATATGAATGAGAGCATCCATCATACTGTCATCTCTCCAGACATCATTAAGGCACTCAAGGAACGTGCATGAGGCCTTTGGAATAGCTTTCTATGTTATTTCTAGAAAATTTTCTCCCTATGAAAAACAATCTTTCTATATCCAAAGATATTCCTATCTCATCCCTCCAATATCTGGAACTTTGTCTATAAAGTGTCACAATGATTGGGGCTCTACTATCAGAATCCCAGGTGGCAGAATAGAGCTGAATTTAGGGATAAAAATTTTCCTAATGATTCCTTCAGCCAGGAGTAGGTAAAATTTGAGTGAAAGTCAGAGGGTTAGAGATTTCCAGCTAAAAGCTTATCTAATCCGAAATTTTCCTTTTATTGATGAAGAAACTGAAGCAGAGGGTAGTTAATGGACTTGCCTGAGTTCACACAAATAATAAGTAGCAAAGTCAGCATCTGAATTCAGGCCTTTTGTCTCCAAATTCACTACTCTTTCTACCATATCATGCTTCGTGACATTAAATTTGAGAGGCACGAGCAAACAGAGGCTACATTTTTATTTAGCTTTAAGAATAATTTTCTTTTATTGATGCCCTTTGTTTTTATATCATAGTCACTTCTCTTCTTCCCCTAACCTTCCCTTAAAAAAGCAAAAAAAAAATACCATCCAATATATTAACCCTATCTGATAGTACATGCAACATATTACACACATAGTACCTCATCTTTTCACTGAAAGGAAGGAAGCATATTTTGTCAACTATTCTTTAGGTGCAAATTTAGTCATTATGATTACATAGTATTCAGGGGCTTTTTTTTGGGGGGGGGGATATGTTTATATTTTTTTGTAATCATCATATACATTATTTTCCTGGCCCTGTTGACTTCACTTTTTATCAATTCCTATAACGTTTCCACGAATTCTTTATATTTATTGTTTCTTATGGATCAGTAATTTTCAATTATATTCAAAAAGTACAATTTGCCTAGCTGTTCCTACACTCATCTTTTCCTCTTTTCTTTGCTACCACAAAAAGTGCTGAGGGAATTGAGGGGGATTAGAACAGCAAATGGTAGTGGGAATTGAATGAGCCACACTGACTCCTTCTTGTGACAATTCTGGACCTATTTCGGTTTTCTTCCTATTCAGTTATGGGTCTTTTCCAGTTTCTGTCTAGTGAGAAAACTTTATCCAGTTGTGGGAATTGTAAGAGGACTTTGTTGCATTGTTTAAATCTATCATTGTGGAGCTGTGAAGCTGGACCACCTCTGAGAAATCCTTAACTAAGAACCTAGGTTATGCTGACTAGAAATCCAGTCAAATTCAAAGATTGATGCAACAGATTTTCTCACAATTTTACATCTCAAGCAACCCACATTGTCTTATCTGAAAATCATGTGTTGATCAGTAAGTTATTGTTTCCATGGTCCTTTAGCTGAGTATGGGCACTTGGGGGGGATGGGATACCTCTTGCCCCAAATTCATGGAATTGCACCTGTTTACTCTCCCCCTCTCAATTTGGAAAGTCCCTAATCTTTCCTCCAGTTAGAAATCAGATTATCTAATTTTTGTATTCTGGTTAATTGTCCTCTTTTAATTAACTGGTCATATTTGATTGTTTTTAATGTCTCCCCCTGTATTCTGGGTCCAGTGCCAACATTGAGGAAAGTAACCAGTCCTGATTTTTTAGGCAATTGACATGCACTGCTTAATAAATCAACATGCTTGAAAGCTCAAACTATTGATTGTTTCCTCACTCGTTTAATCTTTTACCCACTACAGTACTACTATGAATATTTTGGTATAGATATCTTTCCTGGGATACTGCAATCTCCAGAAGAATCTTTATTGAAAGAGTCTGGACCTTTTCGTCACTTCTTTAACATAATTTCAAACTGATTTCCAAGATGGTTGCACTACTTTACAATTCTGTCAAAGGTGTATTATACCTTACTTTTCACAGCCTTTCCAACAGGAACTATTTTTCAATTATTTTGTCATTTTTAACAATTTGCTAGTTATGAGAAAAAAATGTCAGAGTTTACTTAATTTTCATTTCTCTCACTATTAAGGATCTAGAGCCTTCTTTAATAGAGTTGTTAATAATTTATGATTATATTTTTGAGAACCTTTTGTATCCTTTAAACACTTATTAATGGGCACTGGTTTTTTTTTTTGTTTTTTTTTTTTATTGCTTTTTAGAGGGGCGAAGGCTCCCTTATATAGCACTAAATCTGCAAATTAGGTAGTATCATGTTTTTAAAAAATATTAGGTCCAAACATTAGTCGGATTCATTTTTAAAACTGCTCTCGTTAGTAATTATGAAAGCCTTGTTTAAAAGTTTGTTTTTAATTTGTGACAGAAAGTAAGGCTCCTCTTAATAAAATTATAACTTAAGACTATAGTTCAAATGTTCAAGCCTATATTTTGAAGGAAGAAAGAGTCCATTAGTGTATGATTATTCTCTTTTAGAGAATGGGCAAGGAAAAGTATTCATATGCATATGTAAAGATCTCCCATAAGTATGTGCCCAGCTTCCTCACTTTCCACTGTCACCCCAGATGCCAGACAATGAAATGTCTGGTGCTGGTGGCACTTGAAGACATGTTAAAAATAATTCCACTCTATTTCATATTCACAGATCAACTCCATCCTTTCTTTTTGCCCTATTTTGAGAAGAAATAAACATGAGAAGAATAACAAAAATATCTATCAGCCCTGGCTGTCAGCTACCTGACAGGCAAGAGATTTAACTCTTTGATGTGTGCAGCAAAGTACCTAAGCTGCAGAGATTCAGATAGTTGAATAGTTGAGATTCTGGTTATCTTGTAAATTATGTTCATGAAAAAGTTTTTCAAAATACTGCTGCTGGGGCAGCTAGGTGGGACAGTGAATAGGGCACCAGCCCTGGAGTTAGGAGGACCTGAGTTCAAACCTGACCTCAGATATTTAACACTTACTGGCCATGTGACCTTGGGCAAGTCACTTAACCCCAATTGTCCTGCCTTCCCCCCTCCAAAAAAAAAAGGCCAAATATTGGTGCTAATTCTGACTTCATTCCCATTTCAGGAACTGGATATAAAAAGTCCTACAGGTCTTTCATTTTTACCTCAGTCCAATGAAATCCAAATCTGTTGACAAATTGGGTAAAATACAAGACATTGTTGTTTATAATTTAGCCAAAAATTTTGAGGCAGAGTATGTAAAAAGATACTAGGAAAGTTCTATACATTGTTGTTACTTTGAGTTCTCAGATAAGAATGATGATCACCTTCTTCGCTCAAAATCCTAACTCTAACCTCTAAGGACAAGTCAGTGATGAGGACAGGAATGGGAGAGACATTTTGAATTGCTTCTCCTGCCCTGTTCTCTGGCTAATATGACAGAGACTAGGGTTGTCACAAATAAAAGGAAAGCAGAACATGCTAGGGGAGGTGAGGGCATGATTCCTAGAAAGTGAGCAAAGGCTACATACTATAATCATCTTCTCATGAGCATTTATGGAGTGGTTCTCAAACTTTGGCAGATGAGCAGTACAGTGCTGGGTCTTGAGTTCAAGTGCAGCCTCAAACATTTAGTAGCTGTTTAACCCAGAGCAAATCACTTAACCTCTCTCTGTCACAGTTTTCTCAAATGTAAAGCAGGGATAACAGCAGCACCTACATCACAGAGTTGTTGTAAGGATTAAATGAGATATTTGTAAAATACTTAGCAGAGTGTTTAGCAATAGGGGACACTGTATAAATGTTTGTTCCCTTGCATTCCTCTTCTTCCCCTCCACCTCTTTTTCAATTCAAGGACTCCCAAATTGCTGAAGACTTGCTGATTTCCTTGGTTAAAAGCTATTCCTCACCCAGAGTTTCTTTTAACAAGGAAATAAGAGATCCCCCAAAAGGCCCATTGAGATAAAACAAAAGACTGTCTCCCAATGGCAATGGGATAAATGAGAAACAACTTCCCAGAATTCACTGGAAGGCTGGCATTGTTTTTGACAAATCCAGAATGAAGAAAATTAGAAGAAATCCATGTACAAAACAGAATATTTGTTCATGTATTTAGGGAATTTCTTTTTAAGAAAATGATTTTTCCTCTGCTCAAGTCCTGCCCCAAAGTCTTGTTAGTGTAATGCTGGCTTCTCAAAGCCTATACCAACAGAATGAAGCCTCTAGTAGAAAAAACTTCAAGTCAGCTTTCTATAACAATGGGTCAGGAGAAGCAATGAACAGGGATTTCAAATGTCTCTCTCCCATTCCTTTTAAGTTTGAAAAGATTCAATTTCAGGCTGGGCAATAAACTGTATCTCTGATGGGAAAGCAGGTTTAACTAAGTTAAAAAAAAAAAAGGCTTATCACCAATACTGATGATGTTTTTCCAGCAACAGAAATTTGTAAAGATTGGCTGTGCCATAGGAGTGGGAAGTGGGAGAATTCTATGATCAGCAGCATTAAGGGAAGGAGTAGCCACTCCAAGGAGATCATGGATCTTTCAAGTATTGAAAGAAGAATAAGAACTAGTCCCAGGACCACAACTTGCAAATCACTGATCTAATTACTTCTCTTCATATTCTCAGAAGGATCCTTTCCTCACATTTTCCCCTTTGTACTTTCTTTCTCACAATTCCAAAAGCACTCTGAGAGTATCCTGCTTTCTATAGCTGAACCACCAAAGAGAGGATTCTTAAGACTTTTCATAGCTGGAACAGGCATTTTGGAAAGACAATCTCCAAGCAGCTAATGAAATTCTCCTCTGGTTCCAAAACAGACTGAGGAAAACCACCTCTGGCATAAAGCCTAGGATGCCACTAAAAGTTTCAAAATGCATCATAAGAGTAAATGCTGAAGGAGTAACAGCAGTAGAAGGAAGGAAATGGAAAAATGCCACCACCTTGTACTTCTGGGTTGATTCTTCCCAATTAGGTTTGTGATGCAGAAGAGCTGAATGGAAAGCTACAGGAAAGGAGTCACAGGAAAAGGTTACCACTATTAAAAATTGAGAAGTAAAAGGTAGTCTTTAATAGGAAAATGTGGTAATTGAAAGAGCTGCATAAAGGTAGCATTCTCCAGATTGAAAATGATTAGATAATGCTGCCAACTTGACAATGTGCCTGCATCATCCTCATGTCAAAGTCTTTGTGGCAGATGGCAAGGACCAGAATGACCCAAAAATGTCAACTCTTCCTTCTTATAACAAAGAAGACCTTTAAAAAAAACTCCTCTGAAAAGAGGGAAAATAAGAAAAAAAGAAAATAGTTTTCGAGTCCGTATTCTACAGAAATTGAAACTAAACCCACATTTATATTCTGAAGTTTTCATTCCCTTACAAATTAACAACCTCTATTGCATATGCAATATCCCCAAAGGAAAATCTTCAAAGCAACATTTACAATAAAATGATTCATGGTAAAGAGAAGAGGATCACTTATGAGGCTGGGGGAAGTGATATAATATTATAGTAGGCATTTATAATTATTGTCTGTTCTTTACATAAAGGTCTTCTTAACATTGGAAGAGCTTTGGTTAGATACCTTATCTACTCCAAGACTTAAAACATGACATCTCAATCATCCCCTCAGAATAATAATATGTCCTATTTTTAAACATCAGCAGAGTAGGAACCTTCATTTGTCCTATGCTACATACACACTGGTCACTCAAGGAAAGGTGCTGATTGACAAATATCGATAATTCATTATCTAGCAGCCTTCACTGTCAGGAAATTTGTCTTTGTGTCTAACCTAAATTTGTCACACAGGTTTAATCTCCATCTTTTTCTTTTCCTCACTGCAGGATCAGAGAATATACTGAACACCACTCTTTGCCACATATTCATATTCTAAAATATTTATTAATCTGACCCTCAAAGGTCAGATTTTCCAGGTAAAATAATAACATTTCCTTTTACCTTCCCTTATGTCTGATTCTCCAATTTCAAGAAAATATCTTTGTGCCTCTTCTCTCATTCACATGCCTTTTCTAAATGTAGACACATCATTTTACTCTCTTTATCTTGTTCAAATGATTTCCAGGGATTGTAATTTCCATTATATGGCCACTGGAGTCCATGTGTCTGTCACAAATTTATTATGGCTGGGGTCATTCCATATTAAGATCCATTAGCAATCATTTTAACCAGTAATTGTCCTTCTGGCTCCCCTACTTAAAGTTTTTTTTCTCCTGAAAAACATATTTTTAAAGTATTCCAGTCTACCATGAAACCACGTGAATTATTAAAGGAGTACTTGAAATGTACAGGCAGAAATGGCTTTCGAGTCAAAAGAAAAGAAAATTAAGTAAACTCGAGACCATCAACCTAAAAATACAGGCCAGTCACCAAGAGAACTAATGATTATTGACCAAAGTTCTCAGAAGCTGCTCACTTTAAGGAAGGAAAGGAAATTTCAGCAAAAGCACATATACTTTTCTTATAAAACCCTCACTAGTAAGTTTCCTGGTTATTGCCTTCTGTAATACTTCTTATCATGTGAACCAACTGAAAAATAGAACAAAAATAAAAGTGATAAAAAAGCTGAAATTGAGAAAGCACTTTAAGGTTTGTCGAACATTTAATCTACATTTTTTATTTGACCTTCAAAATACTCCCTCACAAAATATCCTCATCACTATTTTAGTGATGAGAAAATTGAAGAGCAGAGAAGTGAAGTAAATTGCCCAGAGTCACAAAGCTAGTATTTGAGGATAGACTAAAGCCTAGTTTCTGCTTGCCTTCAACTCATATTTTCTACCCTACTACACCTTGCCACTTCATGTCACAACTCAGTCACATACCATATTTTGTTTGGTGTAGGTTATGAATACAATTATCATTCTTAAAAATTATAGGGGTGGCCTGAAATAGTGGATAATATGCTAAGCTTGGGTCAGGAAGACCTGGAAGATTTCTCATCTGACATTTACTAGTCTTTGTGACTCTTGCCAACTTAATTTCACTGTCATTCAGACAATTACCTATGACATGTCTTTATCTACTAAATGGAGGGAGTTCCCATGCAAGAAATTCTCTTCACCAACAAAAGCAATCCAAAAGGTATCTATTCAGCTCATACTATGTAGAGTCAGGCACCCTGGGAAATCATAGATATTTCATATATTGAGGTATCCTTAAAACTATTCTAGACATTTTACCAAGCAGGGAAAGTATATCCAGGAGTGAGACTGTCTTGAATTATTAAGGGATATAGGGTTATACTTAACGTAATGATGTGCTGGAAGGAAGCCCAAATTGGAATTTAGATATTTGATACCTAGTCCTGTCTCTGCTATGTTATTACCTCAGATGGGATTCTACCCCCTCTGTCCAAGAACCTCAATTTCTTAAAATGTAAAATCTGGATGTTGGAAGATACAATAATTTCCTTTCTAAAATTATTTTTTATAATAACCAGACATTTAGTAACAATTGAAGAAGAGGAAACAGAGATAGCAAAAATCATAGTCATGGACAAAACTATGTTCATATAAAAGTAGTCAGTTTAATAGTCGATAGTCATTAGATGGCAAAGACAAAATGCCGCTATGGTCCAAGTTAACAGGAGTTGAAAAGGTATATTTAGGCTCGATATAAAGGCAAATCATTAGAACTGTCCAAAAATGGAATGTTCTAGTTGAGAAGTGGATGGATTTCCCTTCATAGGGCGTCTTTAACTGGCTACTTGTCAGGGTTATTGTATAGATTCATTTTCAGATTCACATTGAATTAGATAACTTCTGACACCCTTCCCAATGATAATAACTAATATTTATATATGACTTTAAAGTTCACAAAGAACTATGAGTATATTATCTTGTTTGACCCCATGAGGAACATATGACATTATCATCCCTCTTTTACTGATGTAGAAACCAAGACTGAGAGAACCAAAATGACTTGGCCGTGGTCATACACCTTGTAAAGTGTTAGATGCGGAATCCAAATTCTATGCTCCTTCTACTATATTATTCTGCTTCTCATGAGCTACCTTATTTTGTACAAGATTTTCTACTTATGCCCCTACTGGATTCCCCTACCTGGAATCTATATCCTACCCTTCCTTTAAGGCCTAGCTCAATTCCTTCCTCTTTAGGGTTCACCCCTTCCTCTGAATACCTAGACCACTTAACATTAATACCTAGTCTATACTACCTTGTCTCATTATGATTTTAGGTATATTTCTGTATTCCTCCTCCATGAAAATCCTTCTCTGATGCCTCTTCCTAGAGTGGAGGCAAACCTGGGTTCTCAAAGCCCAAGTGAGTGGCAGAAAGATCTGGAAGGTCCTACCAAACTATAAAGACATTGTCTGTCATTCCAGGACCAGCCTTATAATCAGAATGGTGATGAATTTTATTTTCAACCACAGAAAAATGTAAATACATGTACCTAAGTCATAGAGGCATCTCAGTCTGCATCAGTGAAAAGAGCGTCCATACCACTGAAATCTGAAGACAAAAGATGTTCTCCCAACCAAAGTAATTTTAAAAAATAATAATAGCTAACATTTGCATCATGGTTTCTATGTGCCAAGCCCTGTGCTAAGCTCTTTACAAATATTATCTCATTTGATTTTCACAATCACCTTGGGAGATAGGTGCTATTATCATTCCCATTTTTCAGATGAGAAAACTAAATCAAATAGAGGTTAGGTGACTTGCCCAGAATCACACAGCTAGTAAGTGTCTGAGGCTGCATTTGAACTGAGGTCTTCCTCAAGCCCGGCACTCTATCCATTGTGACAACTAGCCTCCTTGAATTCAAGAAACATTTATTAAATCCTTACTCTATACCAGTGGTTCTCAACCTTCCTAATGCACGATCCTTTAATACTCGTATGTGGGTGTATCTGCACGTGGGTGGAGCTGCCAGGAGATGGATAGAGGAGTGGTGTCTTGGTTCCTAAGACCATCGAAAATATATGTTTTCCAATGGTCTTAGGTGACCCCTGTGAAAGGGTCGTTCGAACCCCAAAGGGGTCACGACCCCCAGGTTGAGAACCGCTGCTCTACACAATACATGATGTTCAAGTGTCTGTTTCTTGGGAACTAAGACCGTATCTCATACTTCTTTGTATTTCCAGTGAATAGCATGGTGTTTTATATATTGTAGGTGCTCAACAAATATTGGCAGTTATTCTGATGATACTGTATCCTGTAGCCCAGTAGGTGATGGAAGGAAAGAAAAGCTGAGTAAATATACAAGATCACTGCATTTTGTTCTTTGATTTGTGACCAAAAAAAGTATTTCAAAACAGAACACATAATTACAGCCCCCATCCTAATCCTATACTGTCCTATCTGAGGGAAGGTAAAAGTCTAACAAAAGAGATCAGAGTATACTGTAATGACTAGACCACAATTCAGGCTGAGAGTTGATGCCATCAGTAGGCATGACAGTCATGGAAGAGTTGAAGACTGGGAAAATATACAGAAGACAATAAGCTTTCTAAGTTCTCTTGAAGTAAATGTATAAAGTGTGACTTTGCTATTTTGTCAAAAGTCTTTTAAACACCTCAGACATTAATAAAAGAACCAAAACTGCATTATAAGGCCAACAAGGGTCATGCGTTGTTCATTGTTCTGAATAGCAACGTTGCCTACCCCTCCACTGATGTAAATAATTGTGAATAACTGTGCTACACAAGGGGACAATGGTCTCATAAAGATAAGTACTGCAAAAAAAGTGCTTTTTTAAAAAAATATTTCTATATTCAAGGACAGAACAACAGCTCCAAAAATTGCTGGCAAAAACAAAGGTCATTTATGGGTTTGGGTTCAATCTAAAAATATTAAAAAAACAAATACATGAATATTAGACAAGAGGTAGCTAGAATAACAGAGTCTTTTTAAAAAGATTTACATTATTTTTGTAAACATAAACACACATCTGTTTTTATGCATTTGTTCCCACTTAAGTAACATGAATTAGGTGCATCCTCACATAAAGAAATGAAATGTGGTCATGACAAAAGGACTAGGTAACTAAAAGTAGACCCAAAGTAGGTCACTGGTCATGAGAATTAATTAGGCCTGGTGAGCTATAAGATCCTGAGGGGGTGGGAAAGAGTGGCATCTTGGCATCTCAGTGCAGCACGCCAAGCCATATGCTCAGAGTTTGCTCTTGAATCAGCCATAAGTTGTCTGTTGTGTTTGTTTTCCAATAGAATGAAGGAACAATTTAAGAGGAGAAACTAAGTGAGACTTAGAGTATCTTAATGTTGATTGGATATAGACTATAAACCAAAATGCTCCATTTATCAGAGTTATATATCTTTCCTATTACCATAAGGTCCAGTTGGACTACATGGTTAATGAAGCTGAAGGGGTATTGCTACACTTTGATTTAAACTTGTACTATCTATTACAATTTAGAATCATGACATTTTCGAGGTAGACCAGAGATATTGTCCAACCCCTTCACTTCCATCTCTCTTTTAGATGACCACATCCTCTCTTAGGTCCTATCTACTGGACTAAATGTATGTGATTTTTTTTCTCTGAAAATTTAGCTCCCCCTGTCCTCACTCTCCTTTTCCCTAGCACTGATGTGCAATTTATATATTCTATAGTTTTAAAACTGATTGAATTAATTTGCTTGATGTTATATATAAGTGAAATATTGAATAAAATGGGATTCATGAAGTGTTAGAGTTTTCCAGACTCTGTTTAAACACTTCCAGTGATAGGAAATTTATTATCTTGTGATTGTTAGATCAGAAACAGGGGAAATAAATATATTTATTTACATATAAATTATATATATAATATATATAATATTACTTTATAATTATAATCAAGGGACAAAATGTAGTGATATAATTTTATATAATATAAAATCACGTATTACATATAATATTTTGTATATAATTATAATACATCATTTAGAAGATGCCACTAGCTATTCTCTCCCATTAAGGCAGAACAATGGGCAATGAGATTAAACCTCCTGACTTCATAGTTCATGAGAATGCATTACTAAAGGAGTTTAACATAATCTTTTCTATAGAGAGCTTTAAGAACAGTATGGGGAGGCAACATCCTTAGCCTGAGATAGTCTAGGACACTTCTAACTTGAAGGCAGGGAACTGGAATTTTCACAGAATCCATTTTAGTCCCAAAAGTTTATGACAGCAATAGGGACCTCTTTATAGTTGATCCTTAGCTAAATAAAGACACCTATATCTTGTAAATTAACAAACTGTCATAATTAGGGTTTCTTGTGAGAGAACTCATTTTTTCATAAAGACATAGAGATGATTGTTTATCTTTCAAAACTCTGTTCCAATGCCCTATACTGGGATGGAGTAACAAGTTCAGTTTCTAGAAGGTCATACCAGCAGAGCATATGTTATGCTAGGGCTGGAAATGGACTGCCCACTAGATTATCTGTTGTCCAAGGATCTGCATCATATAAAGATACTCATTACTAGAGGACTGGTCAATGAATTCATGATTATTTTGGCCATTACCAATTCACAAAGGGGATCTACTGAGCCATGGAGGAAATACTATCTTCATGGGCAAAATTGTGGATCTTTATTAAAGCAAGATAACTGCCTAGAGTCACATGAATTCTCTTTTGGCTATTTTCAACTATATGGTGTGTTCCCCTATCTTTTGCCTCATTGCTTCCTCATGCTATCAGTGTGAAACAAGCATGCAAGTGCTTCTTAGATATTAGCTGCTCTTACAGGCCAGTCCTTGTTGACATTTAGAGGGTGATTGGATCAACAATCTTGGATCTTGGATCAACTTGGATCAAGAAATTCCTCCCTATTGAAGGGCACAAAGCATTAGTATGGAACTCTGTCTACTGGTGACTGGAAAGACTGAGGGGAAGGAAACCCATTTTCAAAAGTTTCAAATATTTACTCTAGAATATCTTATTTATTTCTTTGTTTTAACAAAATTGTGTGTCAGCAGAGGGAATAGAATCTAAATGGCATATGATCATTCCTTTTTAACCAATGTTCTTATTATAATCTCTTGACATTAATTATAATGTCACATATAAGTATGAACACAGGCAAAAGATTACCATAAAATTGCAAGCACGTGATATGGTACTCTAATGAAATGGTATTACAACAGTACACTTGAATCCCTGCTGTGACAAAACCTTAGAGAAGGTCAGTTACACTTCCCTTTAAATATTTTGCATAAGGTTATCCAATCTATCAATAAGCATTTGTTAATTACTTACTGTATGCTAGGCCCTGTACTGGGTTTTAGAGAAACAAATACAAAAATAACACAATCTCTGTTACGATCTATAGGAGGGGGACATCTTTATAAATAGAAAAACTCAAATTATATATAGTGCATAATAATGTGAGATGCCCTTAAAATCTAGGGGAATCAGGAAAGGACTCTTGAAGGAGGATGGCTATGAGCTGAACCTTTAAAAGAGACGGGTTGCAAGAAGTAGGAGTTAAAGAGCTGAGGAAATTCCAAGCATGGGAGCCAATCACAGTGCAAAGACATGGAAATGGGAGATGGGATATAGGCATTCTTATTTGACCATAGTCTAGAGTTTATGAGATTGAATATTGTGTAATTACCTTAGAAAGTTATGTCGGGGGGCCAGAGCCCAGATGGCGGTATAGCAGCAGCAACATATCGCAGCTCTCACATAGTCACCCCAAAATACCCATAAAATAGGACTCTAAAGCAATCCTAGAACCCCAAAACGCACA
>CM053586.1:256472299-256494376 GCA_028646515.1 Pseudochirops corinnae
TTGTAGAGTTGTCTTTAGCTGTGTGTTGTTGAGGATAGCCCAGTTTATCAAGGTTGGTCATCATATGTAAGATGTGTCTGTGATTGTGTACAAGTTTTTCCTGGTTCTGCTCTTCTCACTTAGCATCAATTTGTATAAGCCTCTCCCACCAAGAATATTTCAACAGCCTTCTTATTGGTCTTTCCCCACTTCAATCCATCCTCCACCAAATTACCAAAATAATTTTCCTAAAGCACCCTCCCATTTAATATACTCCACTGAGTTCCATATTACTTCCAGAATTAAATATAAAGCTCTGTGTTAGACATGTGAGCCAAAATATAAAGCTCTTTATGACCTGGTTTCTGTTTTCTTTTCCAGATTTAATACACTGTACTATATTCTATGAATTCTGCCATCCAGTTCTTATGACATACTTGTTCTTTCTCATACATAACACTCCATCTCCTATCTCTGTACCTTTCCCCTGCTTGTCCCCTATATACTCTTATCTCTTTACCTTGATTTTCTGGTTAGCCTAGCTGGCATCTTACAAAACTCAGCTCAAATCCTAGCTTCAGAAGGGAACCTTTCGCAGTCCTTCTACTTGTTAATACTCTGATAACATTCAGTCCCTCTGAGATTACCTTCCATTTACACAGTATATACAGTATCTTGAATGTATATGATGATTTGTATATCCTCCTCCTTTAGAATGCAAAACCCTTAAGGGTAAGGAGACTGTTTTTACCTTTCTCTGTGCTTAAATGCTGTTCTTAGTACTTAGATACACTAGTGCTTGACCTAGCAAATGCTCATTGACTCACTAGTGCCTTAATAAATATTTTGTGGATTGATGTTTAATTAGTGAACTCTAGGTTTTTCCCCTCCTGTTTGTCCTCGTCTGAGGACATTTATTTATCAATAAATACTTTCCCCGAAATTTAGTACTGAGAATTAAAGATAATACACACTATAGTTTGACCACATCCTGGAAGCCATGATTCTCTTCTGCAGTTCAAGATCACATTAATTTTTTTGGCTGTCATATCACACGTCGAGCTTGCTTTCCCAGATCTTTTTGAACATTTGTCTAATGTCACGTCTTGTACCAGATTGATATAAGTATAAATACTAGGTTGATACAAGTATAAAACATGCTCTTTTGCCTTTTTCCTGTACTTTATGCCCATAGAGCCTTTCTCCTAGCTAACTGATATATTGGAATATATATTGGGAATATATTCTAAGATATTTGTAATATGAGGGGATTTAAATCATAGACAACATTGAACAAGTTATCACCTTCCCCCTTAAGGAAGGTAAGGAATTATTTCCCAGCAGGAATTTTGGGCACTATGATAGGTAAATTTATTTATTTATTTTTGGAGGGGGAAGGGAGGGCAGGGCAATTGGGTTAAGTGACTTGCCCAAGGTTACACATCCAGTAAGTGTTAAGTGTCTGAGGTTAGATATGAACTCAGGTCCTCCTGACTCCAGGGCTGGTGCTCTATTCACTGTACCACCTAGCCACCCTGCTAGGTAAATTTAGACAATTGTGAGGACAATGAAGCTCCCAATAAGTGTTGGGACAATGAAACATGACAGAAATAAATATCTAAATCAGGTCCTTGATATAGCCCCTTCTTTTTTTTTCTCCCACTTTTTTTTTTACTTTTTCTGTTCCATTGATATGAAAAGATAAATTCAGATTGAGATTGGAGCAAAAAATAGAACAAAACAGTAAAGGCAGAGGCAGCCATAGGGAGTCAATCATGGGAGACGGAAGGTAATAGGCAGTCAGTTAGATAAGAAATTTTGGATAACTGAAAGTCCAAGAAAGTGATTGGAATCAGGATTTTGTTTTCTCTACTCTTTTAATAGTTGAACTTGATTTTAAGGTAGTTTACTAGCTCTGTGGAATTGCTCTATGAAAGTGAGTTCTCTAATTTTGATTAATGTCTCAGAAATCTAAATAAGACTTTTTTCCTTTCTTCAAAAATGCGTAGGATAATTACATTGCTAATAAGGCTAAAATCTTCAGAAGAGGGTCGAAACTCTAATGTGGCACAATTTCTTGAGGGTGTTTAAGAAACTAAAAAAAGGAGTGCATGGAGATATTAATCTGACCAAAGGGTTAATGAGGAGAGTTCATATCATTAAAATGCTTGTTCTCCATTACTAAATTGTCCATGCTTCAGCACACCCTTCTCCCTTGGGGAATATTCATTTGTGCTCAATGATTTGGGGAGTTGAGATGAATTACGTTTACCCCATGTTGAAATCAATCCAAAGAGTTCCACATGATTAATCTCATTAAATAAAGTTCAAATACATTAATAACTTTCTCCATGTTTATAACATTCAATCTACACCCATTTAAGTAGAACTTTACATATATTTTATGAATTGGCATTAAATTAGATTCTAGAAAAGAAAATAATCCCCAAATCCAAAAATTTATGTATATTATGTACTATTTATGAACATCTACACATGCAAACTGTGACTATTAACATTGGATTAAAAAGGGTTGTTTTAAAAAATTGATAATATGTTTCTTCTGTATTTAAATGCACATGACTAAGTTATTTTACATCAATGGAGCAATAATTTTTGTTGCTATTTACAAAAATATGGTGATCTATGCCCTCATGGTACTGCGGCTCCCTCCTGTGGTAAAAAATAGGTATGGCAATCTATTTCTTGGAAACTAATCTATTTAGGACTAGAAAGGTTCTGAATCCTCTTTTTTCATCTAGGGATCACTATGATTTGTCTTTATAAAGGGGTTTTAATGAAAGAAAAATTGTATGTCCAGATAGTTCTATCTCAGTAAAAAAAATTAAGAATGAAATACAACAGTATTTATGATGCTAAAAATGTATCTTATCAGGTTAAATTTTAATCTGCTTCTTCTTCCAATAACTTCTTATAGATGGAGGTTATTCGGAGTAGCCTTGTATCTCTTTTGAGATATATTTGAAATTTACTTATCTGTTTCTGTGTTGAAGAGTATATGTCCAATTATAAATGTTCTCCCAATCTAAATGTGAACTGTTTCTCAGTGCAGGGAATTCATTGTTTTTTCCTTAAGAATTTTAATTTCATCAAATAGAGAAAATCTTTGAAAAAATATTGAGTGCTGAAGGGGATTGCTACTTGAATTTTAATTCTTTATTTTCTTGAGACTATATTTAAAATGCCTTCCAGCTTATATAATCCCTGCTACTGCAGCTAAATATATGACAATATAATAACATATAACTGGGCATAGTTAAGCTTCTGTAAATTTAAAATGTTAACAGTCACAGCATAATAAAATGTAAGCTAAAAGTAACATATAACCATTTCATGGTTCCACAAAAATGACTTTAGGTGAAACAAAGGCAGGGGAACAACGGTTCTATCAGCACAGAACCAGTGGAGTCAAGACAGAGCTGGAGCCACCTATGCAGAGAGGGAGAAACAGGAGCCAAAGTCATTCCATGGATGATACCATAGGATGTAGTTACAAAGCCCTAACAACTTTACTGAAGAGAGATGTTAACCAGAGGGGGTGTAGTGGAAAGAGCATTGAATTTGGAGTCAGAGCATGTGGATTCAAATTATGACTTTGCTCATCAATTCCTTTGTGACCTTGGACAAGTCAATTAAACTCTCTAGGATTAGGCAACTTTTAAGCTAAATTTTGATTAGCTACTGGAGGAGAGGAAGTAGAGCTGGGAGAACTCAATCCTCAGACTGTAGAGAAAGGAAAACAAAGGCCAATTACCTATTGTTCTTTGAAGTTCCCAGATACCCTGTTGCATCTTATCAGTAGTGAGGAAGTCCCCCAGCCTGGAGGCTATGGTAGGAGAGATCTCAATTCTGGCTCATAAAATCTTTCTTTTTATGATAACTTCCTATGATAGTAAATCAAATAAAGCTGTTACTTTATATAGGATCAACAACAATAATAGCTTATTTCCACAGGATATTTCAAAAATCTTACTGTAATTTTAAGTTTTAATAGATTTAAACTGGGTTTGAATTCTAGTTCTTGCCTTTATCATCTGTATGACCTTGGGCAAGTCAATTTTCCTTCTCTGGGTTTAGGTTTCCTATAAAATGAGGATGTTGAAATAGATTAGTAGTGTCAAATTCAAGTAGAAATGGATCTCTGTAGGCTGCATATGATAAAGAGTCAGACATGACTGAAAATGATTGAACAACAACAAGAGTATTTGTTCATTGCGTAAGTGAGAGCTTAGTATTAGATTTCTATCTGGATATCAGGTGACCTGTTACTAAGAACTTATGTTACTATGTATGTTAGTGGGCAGGTGTGTGGAGAAGAGATTCAAGTTCAACAAATGAGTAGTAGGTTGACAAATGCAAAATGGTACAATGTTGAAATCAGAAAATCTGAGTTCAGATCCCCAGCTCTTCTCCTTACTGTCTATATCAATTTAAGTAAGTCAATTCACTTTTCTGTATGTTAGTTTCCTTCCTTCATAAAATGAAGAGGTTGTACTAGATGACCTCTGAGATCTGTTCCAGTTTTAAGGCAATTAGTAAACAAACATTCCATTCATTAAGCAATTACTCTGTGGCAGCCACAGTATTAAGCCCTGAAGACAAAAAGAAAGGTAAAAACATAGTCCCTCCCCTCCAGGAGCTCCTGTTGGAATGAGAGAGATGACATGCAAATAACTATGTGCAGTTTTCCCTTCCACATAGAGGGGGTTAGAGTCACAGTGTGCGATCTGGAAAATCCATGTAAAATTTTTTGGCCCTCCCTTTGTACCAGAGAAGTCTGAATTATTATGGCATTAAAAGTTATTATACAGTACATAGATTTTATGTATTTCTGAGTCTCTAAACTTTTTCTGTGTTGTCTGCTGGCCTTCTAGTGTTGTCTTTTTTTTTTTTTGTGGAGAGGGGAAGGCAAGGAAATTGGGGTTAAGTGACTTGCCCAAGGTCACAGAGCTAGTAAATGTGTCAAGTATCTGAGGCTGGAATTGAACTCAGGTCCTCCTGACTCCAAGGCTGGTGTTCTATTCACAGCACCACCTAGCTTCCCCTTTCTAGTGTTGTCTTACAACTTCCAGAAAACTCCCCCCAAATTCCCATTTAATTTCTTATGCTGAACCTTGATATATCGAAACCTTGATGGGGAAAGTTGTGATGTGGAAGGGATAACTGTACATACAAGATAATACAGTGCAAATGGAAGAGACTCTCAAACCAAAGGCACTACCAGTGGCAACTGGGGGGTGGAAAAGGCTTCCTGCAAAAGGTGGGATTTGAGCTGAGTCCTAAAGGAGGCCAGGAAAGCCAGAAGAAGGAGGTGAGCAGGGAGAACAGCACCAGTACAAAACTTTTCTTACATGCCCCTAGCACAGAGCACAGTACTAAGCATTGCAAATACAAAATAAAAATGAAAAAATCTTTGAGAAAAGAGCCTGATTTCATATGAGTACCCTTTTCCCTAAATTTGATGCTGAAATCTGAAAGCAGCTGTCAAGAGTTTTGAAATCCAGTCTACCTTGGAATGTATCAGTATAGGCAGAGTACATTGAAATGTTGAGTACAGACCAAATGCTTCACTAAATGCTTGTGAAATTGAATGGTTGAAAGCTTGGATTAGGAAATTGAGATGACCTGCACTCAAACTAAATTCTGTTTTATTCATTTGGGGAATTTCCAGTACTGACTTACATCATCAAATTGGAAGAGAATTCTCCAGTACTTGCTTCAGCTGCCTCTCTCCCTTTCTCTTACTGAGCTTTGATCTCTGTCTACATCTGCCACTGAAACTTTATGATTATCACAAAACCATAGTCTTAGTATTAGAAGGGAACTTTGGAAGTCATTTAGTCTAACTCCCTGAAGCATTCTATAATCCTTCCACTCTGGAAAGGCTTTGAGCATGGATCTGTTCAATCAATAAACATTTCTTAAATGGTTCCTCTGTTCCAGGCACTGTGTTAAGTATTGCGGATACAAAGAAAGGTAAAAGTCCAGCTTGCTGTCTAATGCTGGAGACAACGTGCCAATATCCAAGTACAAATAAGCTATATACGGGATAAAATGGAATTAATCAACATAAAAAAGACATTGGAATAAAGAGAAATCTAGAAACATTTCCAAGTAGAAGGTGGAATTTTATATAGAATTTGAAGGAAGCAAGAGGAGCCAGGAGAAGGAGATGAGTAGGGAGGATGTTCCAGGCATGAGGAACAACCTGTGAAAATGCTTTGACTCAAGCAATACTCTATTCTTGTTAAGAAAGAGCAAGGAGACCAGATTACAGAGTATTTTGAACAGTATAAGGTGTAAGAAGGGGGCAGCTAGATGGCCTAGCAGATAGAACACTGGTCTTCCTGAATTCAAACACAGTCTCAGATACGTACTAGCTGCGTGACCCGGGGCAAGTCACTTAACCTTGTTTGCCTCAGTTTCCTCAGCTGTAAAATGAGCTGGAGAAGGAAATTTCACTATCTTTGCCAAGAAAACCTCAAAGAGGGTCATGAAAAGTCAGACACCGCTGAAGTGACATAAGATGTAAGAAGATTGAAGGGAGGGGAGGGACAATTATGAAAGGCTTTGAATGCCAAACAGAGGATGTTATATTTGACCGTGGAGGTGATAGGGAACCACTGGAGTTTACTGAGTGAGGAGTGAGGATAACAAGGTCAGACTTAAGGTGCAGATTCTGTCTGTCATGAATAGTAGCTTAAGTAACTTCAGAGTTTATTATCAGGTAGGCCATAGGATGATTAATTTTTCAGCCACAGTAACTTTCCTAATTTTTTTGTAGTTTTATTGATGTTTAGTTTTTATATTACATTTACAGATTTTTGAATTTACAGATTATTCCTACTTTGTAACAAAGTAAAAATGTTAAGTCAAATATCTCAGGGAAGCATTTCAAATCTGTAGTATGCCTCTCACTTCTCTATTTCTTTAAAAAAAATAGTGGAATGCAGAGCGAAGCAGACTATTTTCCTTTTTGTTTTGTTTTGTTTTTTCTTTCTCACAGTCTCTCCCACTGTTTTAATTCTTCTGTTCAACATGACTAATGTGAAAGTGTGCTTAATAGGAATGTATGTGTAGAGCCATATCAAATTGCATGCTGTCTTGGGGAGGGTGGCAGGGGGAGAAAATTTAAAACTTATGAAAGTGAAGTTGAAAACTAAAAATAAAAAAATTATTAATTTTTAAAAAAATTAGCAGAAATCTATTTTCTCCCTATCCCACTAAAAAAAGAAAAGAAATTTTTTTGCTTATATATTCATAATACATATTCGCAGTAAAGCAAAACAATTTCCCTCAGCAGATTACACAAAAGCATGTATATATGTCATGTTCTGCACCCTAAATCCACCAACCCTCTGTAATGGATAGCGTGTTTTATCATTGGTCCTCTGGAATAACTTCAAAAAGTAAATTGTCAGAGCAACTAGATGGCTCAGTAAATAGAACACTGGTCCTGGAGTCAGGGGGACCTGAGTTCAAATCTGTCTCAGACTCTTGACACTTACTAGTTGTGTGACCTTGGGCAAGTCACTTAACCCCAATTGCCTTGCCTTCTCCTCTTCAAAAAAAAAAAGAGTAAATTGTCAAAAGTTTTCAACTGGGCATTCATTATGCTGATGAAACGTCAAATAGTACAAATATTGAAGAAATAATTTGTATATGTTGTATATCCTTCTACCAGATGGTGTGATTCATGAGAGCAGAGTTCATGGTTTAATATTTTTAAGTGGCTAGTTAAAGCTCAGCACACAGTGTTTGTCAAAAATATATATTGACATTGATTCTATCATACATTCAAGTCATGTGTTTATTGATCACCTATATTTGATGTTGTTGAGTTGTTTCAGTGAAATCTGATTCTTTATGACCCCATTTTGGACTTTCTTGTTAAAGGTACTAGAGTGGTTTGCCATTTCATTTCCTTCTCCAGCTCATTTTACAGATGAGAAACTGAGGCAAACTGGGTTATGTGACTTATCAAGGGTCACACAGCTAGTAAATATATGAGACTGAATTTGAACTCTTGAAGATAAGTCTTACTGATTTGAAGATCAAGGCTCTATATACAGTGCCATCTAGCTGTCACCTATACTTGGGGGTACTTAGCTAACTTCATAGAAGACATAAAAAAGAAAATGGTCAAGATTCTTCACATCAAAAAGTTTATAATCTAATTAGAAGACACCATTTATAGCACAAAATTAAACAGCTATGCAAGAATTAAATCACAACATAATACAATTACAAAATGTCCCAAGATACCATATAGTTGTCATATGAGTAGTAAAGTAAGTGCTATGATTTCATAGATGGCAGAGGTAGAACAATCAGGAAAGGCTTGGTGAGGGAGGTTGGAACTTGAAGGATAGGGAGGGATTAGATAAGTGGGAAGGAAATAGAAATGTTCTGGTTTCCCCAGCTGTGAAGCATCTACAATCCCTAAGAGCCCAGTATAGTAAAAGTAATATTTTAAAACAGTTTTTAAGAAAAATGAATTAATCACAAAATATTCAGTAGACCTACTCCAACTATCATCCGCTTCAGGCATGTACTGTTTTTTTGTGTGCCATCTAATCTTTGTGAAAGATGGGTACATTGAATCATTATTATACAATTTTAATTCAAATACCAGTTATTATTGCAGAGTAAAGTCTCTTTGCTTCCTGAAAAATTATATGAAGGTAAGCTAAAGGCAATGTGGCATAATAGAATGTTGGAATTTTGAGCTTGTAAAGTCCTTGGCTTTGAATTCTGACTCTGCCATTTGTCATCTGTGTGACCATTTTATTGAATCACTTTACCTTTCTTAGTCTCAACAGTTCTCTGAGACTTAAGCTGTTAAAATATAGATGGCCTTTAATCTTCCTTGGTGTAGGAAGTTGCCACACTGAAGAAATCATACAAACTTAAAGGCAACCCTTTTACTAGTCTAACCTTCTATAGGATTTCTTGAGACACTGGTAGCTTATTTCACTTCAAATCTAGCTTAGTATATTGGCAGAGTAAAAGTCAACCAAACCAAAAGCCCAAATAGGCCCTATGTCTTATTTATCTATCAAAATTTGATTTATAGACTTGAAGCTATGAATTTCAACCAGGCTGGGCACTAGATAATTTTTAAGTGCCTACTTGAGTAATAGTGCCAATCTAATACTGTAATAAATGTATTAAACAGAAGTAGCCCCTGCCTTCTAGAAGGTTATAGTCTAATATGTACAATAAAGATACAAAAGGAATGTTCATTATATGCCTCAAATATACAAATCAAATAGTTTTTGTGTGAGTAAAGGAATAAAGATATAATATATGAAGGGATATATATATATATATAAGAATGCTTATATTTATAGATACATTTATGTGCACATATACCTGTATATGGACCTATATGGCAAAAGAGAGAGAGACAGAGAGTGTGTGTGTTAGTTGGTTGGTTGCCATGGGCTACTAAGAGGCTAGGGATACACAAGCAATGGCATTTGAACCCATGTTTTCCTAACTATGAGGGCAGCCTTTTATCTACTCTGACTCCCTCCCTGTCCATTATGATGACTTAGATTTATATAGCATCTTTTTTTCATAAATACTCTGTAAAATGCATAGTGAAAATAGTATTATCTCAGTTATACAGGTAAGAAAATTGAGGAGGGGTGGCTAGGTGGGTGCAGTGAATAGAGCACTGGCCCTGGAGTCAGGAGGACCTGAGTTCAAATGCAGCTTCAGACACTTGACACACTTAATAGCCATGTGGGCAAGTCACTTAACCCCAATTGCCCTCCAAAAAAAAAAAATTTTAAAAAAAGAAAAAAAAAAAAGAAAATCAAGGTTCAGAGGTGTTGAGAGACTTGCCTAGAGTCAGATAGTAAGTGTCAGTTGTTATTTAGTTGCATCTGACTCTTTGTGACCCCTTTGGGCATTTTCTTGGCAAAGATACTGGAATTTCCTTCTCCAGATCATTTTACAGATGAGGAAACTGAGGCAAACAGGGTGAAGTGACTTATCCAGGGTCACATAGCTGGTAAGTGTCTGAGGCTGGATTTGAACTCAGGTCTTTGTAAAACCAGGCCTGGTACTCTATCCACTGCACCACCTAGTTCAAACCCAATTCTCTCCTGATTCCAAGAGCATTGTTTTTGCAATTGTTTTTTGTTTTTTTAAAACTATACTTACCATTACAGCATCTCGTGTTTATTTCATGCAGTCATTTAATTAATAATCTGAAAGTCTTCTATGTATAGAGAGCACTGTAATATGTTGTGATTTGCTTTGGTGGAATGAGTTTTCACACTGAAGAAATAACCTATTCAATTCTTTGCATCATTGAGTCCTCCTAGCTTTGTTTGCCTCACCCCTTCCAATGACAAATGTCATGGACCCCTACTAAGAGTGACTGTGAAAATGATATATGATCATAGGAGTTCAAGCTGGAAGGTACCTTAGAGATCATCTAATCTAACCTCCTCCCTTTCACAGATGAAGAAACTGAGGCTTCAGAGTAGCCAAAGACCTGCCTAAAGTCACACGGATGGTACATGACAGAGCCCAATTCCACCCCAACTCTTCTAACTCTAGATACAGCACATCGCAACTTCCCCCATTACCTTTTTGATATATTGTGGGTCAGCACAAGAAATCAGATGGGAATTTGGGGGAAAGTTTTGTGTTTGACATGGAAGGCCAGCAGATGACCAAATACTTCACCTTAATTTTATAAGGTACTATAAACACCGCATAAAAGAAAAACAAATCAGACTTCTCTGGTACAAAGGGAGGGGCAAAAAATTATATGTGGATTTTCCAGATAGTGGAGGTGCTCGCCCCTCACCCATGTGTTGTGGAAGGGATAACTGTACACTGCCCTTCCTATTATACCACATTGCCATCATTCATTTAGCAGATTCTTGTTTCTAGCTTAGATTTTATTGTATGGACTGAATCTTGCTTCAGTGTTAGCAATGAACTTGGCTAGAAGTTATTCATGAATCTCTCAGGGCAGGATATGAATTTCAGTACAGCCAAGTCTTACCCTTTTGGGAAAGGAGAAATCCACTCACGAAGTTAGTTTTTTGTGAACCCTAGCAAGAAAATCAGGCTACAGACAAGAAATTATTTTAACAAGAATTGAAAACATAACTTGCAGCATGACAGTTATATATCTTTAGACTACCAAATCTTATTGACCATGAATTCTAGCACAGTGGTCATGGGCTTATTGGATTGTTGATCTCAAGCCTCAGAGGGGCTCAGTGACATCAGAGGCCACCTGGTATAGCTCTTTTACTTATTTATATCCAGGAAGTTTAAATGACTAGCCCAAGGTCATTTAAGAAGTAAGAACTGAGGTTAATTTGATCGAGTAAAGGAAAGGCTGCCAAACCTATTGGAAGCTAATCAATTTTTTAACTATGCATAATAGTATTTCTAGAGATATGTTATTGATTCATTTTTTTCAGAAAACATTTATTAAATAACTACTATGTGAAAGGCGCTCTACTCAGAGTTAGGATACAGAGCAGACTGAGGCACATACCAGTCCCATATAGAGAAATTACCCATAATATTAGTTAAAACATGAAGTGTTGAGAAAGGTACAAAAGTGTTCGATGACAGCTGTCATTTTATTCAAGTTTCTAATAATAACAAGTGACCTGAGTTCAAAAGTGGCCTCAAGACATTTACTAGGTGTGACCCTGAGCAAGTCATTTAACCTTATTTGCCTCAGTTTCCTCATCTGTAAGATGAACTGGAGCAGGAAATGACAAACCACTCTAGTATTTTTCCAAGAATATCCCAAAAGGGGTCACAGAGAGTCAGAAATGGCTGAAAAATGACTAAACAACAAACCCCAATTAAGGGCAGTAACAGTTCTATACTTGGTACCTTCAGCAAGTGAAAATGCCCTTTTGATTTATGGAAACAGTTTTCCAATCAAAGTCATAAACTAATTAAGGACAAATTAATCAATTTGGGAAGGAGTGAAGCACTTTGAGCCACTGTATGAACATTCATCATATGAGTTCATCCATTAGTTAAAATAATTAGTCATGCACTTCTGTATATTTTAAAACGAAACTCTAGAGGTTACATTCCAGAAATTACTTTGAAAGTTAAGCTTTGTAAGAACTTTGAGCAACCAGCCTTCTTGTACATCTAACTAGAGGGCATCAGAAAGGGGAGGAGGTGATTCCAGACACAATATCATGCTTCTTTCCCCTCCCTCCATTATCTATATCCATCCAGAGACTACATCAATAATAATAATAATAAATATATTCAGCTGTGAGTTGAGAGAAGCCAAATATGACACAGCTTTTAGGGAGCATTTTTTTTTTTTTTTAAGGCAGAGGAAATGCAGCCTCTTGTCTCTACAAAGGCATCTACTTTCTGTTAGATTCTGTATGTACTTGTGGGAAAGTATATCATGCTTTGGGGACAATGTTTTGTATCAGTTGTGTTTCCTAGATAAAGCATTTATTAAGCACTTAACTTTAACTATGCTAAGCTGGGGCTACAAAAACAAGACAGTCCTTACTCTCAAGGGCTTACAGTTTAATGAGGGAAGACAACACATAAGGAGGCAGTTGGCACCTGTGTGCAGACAAGGCAACCAGTCAGTAGGTAGTACAGGTGGAAAGGTGAGCCAGGAAGGAAAAGGCCAGCAATAGTAGACCTTACTATAAATAAATCCTTCTAAAAGCCAATTAGCTCTGGGTTATTTGATCGTGGGAGAAAAGGATACTAATTGGGAGCTTATGAGAAACAGCTTTAGGATTTCTCTCTAGCCCTCTTGATTTAATTCTTAGAACCACGTAGGGAGCAGTAATCAACTGGCCTCTGTCAACCCAACTTGCCATTATGAACAGAGGTTGGGAAAATGAAAGTAGGGGGCATGCTACCACATACTTTATTTATTTGATCATGTCCTTTGATTGTGCAGTAGGTTTAACAGGTATTATTATCCCTCTTTTCCAACTGAGGACATGAAATCTCAGCAATTTGCCTAAGGGTAATTAGCATCATAGGCACTAGGTATTGTAGACACTGAGTTAAAGATTCTGTTTATATGCTCTACTTTATTGAGCATCATTAGAACTAGGCAGAAGTAATGACCACTGAAGCAGAGCTGCTGGAACATCATGGTCCTTCCCCTTAAATTACTTATCAGCTCCTTCATCAAGACAAGGCTTTGCTTCCAGGTTTCACAGCTGGATTGAAGAATTTTAATTTCCGTCTTTTTAACCAAACAGATAGTTTAACTGTAGTTAAACAGTCAGGTAGCAAATAACTTACTTAGCCCGGACTTGCTGCTCTTACTTTGTTTTCAAAGCATTTTGCCAACACCTGCTAAGCATCAAATCACTGTAACCATGGAGTGCTAGGTGTTATTGCCCCCTCTTTTTCCTTTCCTCTTCAGGCAGTGAATACTCTTTGTCTTTGATTGGAATAGTAACAATGTGACCGACCAGGACAGAGGGGTTTGGGTAGATCTGGGTGTGGAAGCTGGCATAGTGCTTGCCTCCCCTGGGTCCAGCTTCATCTATGATTTCATTCCAGGAGCTACAAATTTAAACGGAAAAGAGGGGGGAAAAGAAACAAAATTGAATGTAGCAATCCTTCAGGTTTGGCTAAAATGCCAAATACAAGGCACAATTATTATTATTTGTTTAACCCATGTTCTGGGACAAATTTTGAAATTGCTTGCTTGCAACCCCTTCTCTTATCGCTTGGTTTGGCTGATTTCCAAAGCACCAAGGCTAGCAATTGAGGGACTGAAATATAATCGGTAGTGATACATTTTCACTACATAAAACATTGTCTGCCTCCAAAGCCTGGAGTGGCTCTGAAAGCAGTGCATCCGAAATAGCTCCGGGCTGCTGAACTCGAGAGGGAGGAAACCCTGGATCACAATGGTAAGTCACTCTTCAGTTTTCAGCAAAGCTGGGCTGATAGAGGGGAAAGAAGGACTGTCTGGGAGCTGGTAGCGAAAACAGCAGTTTGCAGCATTTAAACGGAACACTAACTCATTAGGCTCCGCTGGCGTTAGCTGTTTCTCACAGGAAGGGACCAGATACCTTTGGCACCAGTGACTGCATTTTTTTTTTTTTAACAATGCCTTTGAAGTGAGGGAGTAATGCTGACTGAAAATTGACAAGGGCTGTCTGCTGCTGGGGCTTTTGATACAGAAGGGCACTTACACCTTGGCCTTTGTTTGAGAAGATTTGACTAATGCAATCTTACTTTTGTCTGAATGTATGTATTTTCCATGAAGCTTTTTTTTGTGTGTGTGTGGTAGTTGAAAAAGAGTAATTATCCAGATTTTCACTATTTTCATGTGGGGGTATTCACCAATTAACTATTTTCTTTTTTTTTTTTTTTACTTCTGAATGTTTTATTTCTTATTTTAAGATTTTTATTTTTATCTATAGCATTTAGATTGGAAACATTACTCAGCCAAACTTCTGAATGACCAATTATTTTTTTAAATGACTTCATGTGACAACAGAAATCTACTGTTTAAAAGAAAGTGTTGTGTGTACTTTTTTTAAGTGAAAGTTTAATTCATAGCTGTAAACATCAAAGATTTGTCAGAAGTTGAACTGTAAGGATAAATTTTCTGGGAACTTGGGCTTTGAGGGAGCTAATAATTTTTGCTTGGGAAATAAAAGTGCATTTAACCACAGTAATCTGTCCTTTTCTTTTCCTTCTCAGTATCTCCTCCTCCTTGCTAACCCACCTGTATTATAAAGGAAGAAATGAGAAAAAAAAAACCTCAAAGTTTTAATTGATGAGATACTTAAAATAATGAAGGAATGCAGGACATTGGTGAGGAGATTACATAACTAAGAGAAAATAAAGCCTATTACTTTATAAACTATAAGAGGGGAAGTCTGAAATATGCTTTCTTGACTGCACAGCTGATGTGTGGGAAATGATTATTCCTTTTATAATTCAAATGAATGAAGGGAGGACTGATGGAGGGAATAAGGGAATTTTTAGAAGTGAGTCTGCCTTTCCAACAACTCAGAAAGGGGACAACTGGAAGTCAGATTTATTTGGGTATATTCAGTTTCATTTACACTCTTCCTACCACATTGTCCAATCCTGGATTGCTAAAAAGTAAACACGGCCTCAGAAATAGAAAGCAGGCTCGGAAGATTTGTATTATATCTTTCCCACCTTAACCGACATCTGGTAGGTTATAGGGAAGTTTTCCATTTTCATCTTATGTCATCTCCGCCATTTGCAGAAGCCCTGTTAGTCTAGGGCCAGGCAAATGCATCAAATATTCAAACATTCCTCTTGAAGTTGCTGAATAGGTAGGAAAGTCAATAAACACAGAAGTAAGGATTAAATTGGGCTCTTGACATGTTTTTTTTCCTCAACTCAGGTGGCAAAGTAATTTCTTCCTTCTCTTCATTGCCTGAGAACATTCCTTTGTGGATTAAAAATGTACCTGCTGAAATGAATATACAATTCTCCATCAGAACCACCTTTAAGAATGGGTATAAACATATAAGCATAATTGACAATGTTGTGTAGTACTTGGGGAGAAAATAATGGACCTGTCAGAGAATGGGATGATAAATACAGAAGGAGAACTAGGAGCTAGAACATAAACATCAGAAAGAAAGTCCAATTTATTTTGGGACAGAAAAAATAATGAGAGAATAAACACTGTGATAAGTTCATGTGGGAAGTTAAGTTTTTTCCATAGATAACTCAAGTAGAGACCATAGATGGTTTATATCTATTATATAACTATATTTATTTTGATTTGATTTCCATTTTACTGGGTTGTAAAAAATTACCATGGAGAAATCAATAGCAATTTGTAGCCAAGGTTTCATTCCAAATTAATTTCTCTTGACTGCTAACCTTAAAATGATAATGCTTTGGTAGGAAAATAAAACCTGAACGTCTAAGGGACCCATCTTTCACCTTGTAATTTAGTGAGAATTCTCCAAAAGATCAATAGATTGAAAAACTATTCTTTGTAAAGAAAGGAAAAAACATATATTAGAATTTGCTTGTCCATACTGTGATGAAAGAGAAAGTAGCTTTGTTTTTCTCACTAGATAGTGAGTTATCATGTACGAGAGAGAAAAAAAAAAATAGTATCACTAGCATCCAGTAAAATTAAGTTCCTGGAAAGCTTAAATTTTGTGTCTTTGTCTTCCCAGTTAACAAAACAATACCATGAACATAGTAGGTACTTAATAAATGCTTATTGAATTTGATCATCACTAAGTTTTCATTAGAACCTAGTTTTTTGGTTTTTTGGCGGTTTTTTTTTTTTTTGGCTTTTTGGAGGGAGGAAGGCAGGGGAATTGGGGTTAAATGACTTGCCCAAGATCACACAGCTAGTAAGTGTTAAGTGTCTGAGGCTGGACGTGAACTCAGGTCCTTTTGACTCAGAGCTGGTGCTCTATTCACTGTGCCACCTAGCCACCCCTAGAAGCTAGTATGATATGTTTTTGTTGTTGAGTTGTTCTTCAATCAGGTCTGACTCTTTGTGACTCCATTTGGGGTTTTCTTGGCAAGGATACTAGAGTGGTTTGCCATTTCTTTCTCCTGCTCATTTTACAAGTGAGAAACTGAGGCAGACAAAGCTAAGTGACTTGCCTAGGGTCACACAGCTAGTAAGTATCTGAGACTGGATTAGAACTCACAAAGATAAGTCTTCCTGAGTTCAGGTCCAGCACTCTTTCCACTGCACCAATTAGCTGACCAGATATGGTATATATAAATCAATCAAACAATTCTCTACTCTCAGATTTTTTGATAATTTAAAAGAGAAGTAAAACAAGTATGGGAAAGTAAGTGAAGAAGTACGGAAAAAGTTGAAATGCATAAAGAAATTAAAGGAGAATATATTAAAATTATTTTCTAGCAAGCAGAATATGTGTATGATGTAGAATGGTGAGTGACAGAAAGTCATGATTTAGTACTACTTAGACAAGATATGGCTGGGGAAATTTACTAGTTGTAATAAATATTATGTATTAGTACATTTATATATTCTACATTACTTTCCCAACCCTCAAGGTGTTTCAAAGGCTGAAATAAAAGTTTCATATGCATCAAAATGTTCATTGTAGCATTTTTGTTTTAGCAAAAAAACAAAAACAAAAACCCGACAAAGTAGGAGTCTCTGGAGGGGGGCATGGATGAACAAGCTTTGATATATGAGTGTATTAGAATTTTAGTTCACCATAAAAAATGATGAATGAGAAATTCAGAAAAAATATCCAAAGCTTTAAATGATTACATGAATTGATACAGAGTAAAGAAAGCAAAATCAGAAAAAAATACATGAATACAATAATGTAAACGAAAATAATATTGAAAAGCTGCTGAATTGTGAGTAATTACAATAACCAATTACAGTCCTCAAGAAAAGATAATGAAATATATTCCCCAGCTCATTAGACAAGTGAGGAACTCAAGGGGTCAGAATGTTGTGTATACCGTCAGAGAGGGTTACCTTGACAATTGGTTTTACTCAGTGTTTATTTTACTGTTACAAAGGAATGTTTAAAGCAGGTGTGTGTTTTTGTGTGGGTGTATACACATATATATATATATATATACATACAAGTCCATAACATGCACATAATTATATACATGTAAACATATAATACATACATATATGTACATAATATATTTTATTGAATATTTCCCAATTATATTTTTAAACTTAACATTCTTTTTTCCATTTAATAGTATTTCATTTTTCCCCCAGTTACATGTCAAGAAAAATTTTTAGCATTCATTTTTGCAAGATTTCGAGTTCCAAATTTTTCTCCCTCCCCCTTCTGAAAATGGTAGGCAGTTTGAAGTAGTTTATACATGAGCTATCATGTAAAAAAAATTCCACATTAGTTACAGTTGTGAAAGAAGAAACAGATCAAAAGGAAAAAAAGACAGGAGAAAGAATAAAGTAAGTGGGGAAAAATGTGCTTTGATCTGCATTCAGAGTCCAATATTATCTGGATATGGATAGCATTTTCCTTCATGAGTCCTTTGTACTTGTCATGGATCATTGTCTTGCTGAGAAGAACTGAGTCATTCATAGTTGATCATCACACAAGTTGTTGATACTGGAAACAATGTTTTCCTGGTTTTGTTCATTTCACTTTGCATCAGTTCATACAAGTCTTTCCAGAATTTTCTGAGATCTGCCTGTTCATCATTTCTTATTGCAGAATAGTATTCCATTAATTTATACACCACAGTTTGTTCAGTCATTCCCCAATTGATGGGCATTCCCTCAATTTCCAATATTTTGTCACCACAAGAAAAAGCTTCTATAAATATTTTTTGCATGTGTAGGTCCTTCCCCCTTTTTTGTGATTGCTGTGGGATACAGGCCTGTTACTTGTATTTTAAAAAATTTTGAGTTCCAGATTTTTTTTCCCTCCCTCCAATCCCTCCCCTACTACTTGAGAAGGCAAGCAGAAAATATGGTATCTATTAAACATGGGAAGTCATGCAAAACATTTCCATATTAATCATGTTGCAAAAGGAACACACACACACACACACACATACACACACACACACACATACACACACACACACACACCCCAAGAAAAATAAAGTGAAAAAAGCGTGCTTCAGTCTGTACTTGAGTTTATTCATTCTCTCTCTGTAAGTGGATAGCATTTTCTATCATGTGTCTGTTTTCAATTGTCTTGGATCATTTTCTTGAACAAAGTAGCTAAGTCTTTCACAGTTGATCATTGTTACAATATTGCTGTATACAATATTCTCCTGGTTTCTGCTCACTTCATTTTGCATCAGTTACTGTAAATTTTCCCAGGTTTGTTTTTTTTTTTAAACATCCTGCTTATCATTTCTTACAGCACGATAGTATTACATCACAGTCATATATCACAACTTGTTCAGCCAGTCACTGATTGATGGGCTTCCAAAGTGTGTGTATGGGGGAAGGGGAACGTATATATTGAGAAGTAATGACTATATTTACAAAGACATCAATGAAACATTTTCAAAAAAGGAAAAAAGAATTGATTTCTCTGCTTTCATTCATTCTGTTAATTCACATTTTAGCTCTAAACATTGTACAGATCCAAATTGTCTTGGAGCCACAAAATAAGGAGAGTTCAAGGTGAATGGATATTTTCAAATATTAATCTCTGTTAATAGACTACCCAAAAGAACAGATGGCATCGTATAGGACACAGTATGAGAAGAAAAAGAGGAAGACTCTGAGAGTAAAGTCCTGTAAGTGGGCAGATACCTAATTTCCCCAGCTGTGAGTTAAGCTCTAAGTAGGCTAGAAAAGTGCCTTATTTACCTTTATACCTCCCTCAGAGTCCAGCACAATGATTTTTAAATAGCAACTACCAAATGAATATTTTTCAATTTGACTTGGAATTTGTGAAAGAGACAATAGTCTTTACATTTTGCAACCTTCTCTCATAGGACTTCACAGTGTGAACTCTGTGATCCAGTCAAACTGGATTAATTAGTTTTCAACAAACACAAATTTGCATCTTTCAGGGTCTGTGCCTTTGCTCATCTCCTTCCAGTTTCCTGATAGATTTCTCCCATTTTTTTTCCCCTTTTGAAAAGCCTTTTATTCTTTAAGGCCAATCTTATATGTGCCTCACCCATATAATTAGTCACTAAGAATTTATTAAGCACCAGTTATGTTCCAGGCACTGTACTAAGCAATGGAAAATGAACAAAGGTAAAAGGCAGCTTTTGCTCTCAAGGAACTCACAGTCTAATAGAAAAAACAATATTCAAATTTATGGACAAATAAACTATAGATAGGAAAAATTGGAGATAATCAATAGAGGGAAGGCATAAGAATTAAGGGAGAATCAGGAAAGGCTTACTGTATAAGGTACAATTTTACTTGGGACATGAAGAAATCTAAAGAAGCCAGGAGGGTGAGATTAGGATAATAGAATTTCAAGCATGGGAGATACCCAGTGAAAATGCCTAGTAATGGAAATGATCCTTCTTCCTGTAATATGTTTTATGAATAATGGTACTTATCACATACACATGGTATAGTGGATTTGGAGTCAAAGAGCTTGGGTTCAAATCCTAGCTCTTTCAATCCCTATGTGACCTTGGGATTTGGGTTTGATCTCTAAGTCCTTTTCATCTTAAATCTTTGATTCTATAGACTAAAGTTGAAACAATAAGTAATATCTTCCCTACTACATTGTGAGTTTCTGAAGGGCTGGGAAAGTGCTTTGTACAACTTTGTGTCATATCTCACACATATGGTAGATTTTTAGTAAGAATGTTTTGTGTTAGAGGACTGTATTCTAGGAAACAGCCAGCAAAGGTGCTCAGGAGTAAGTGATAAGCTGAAGAGATCTCAAGCAAGAGACAGATTGATTCAGACCATGGCGGGGAGGGGGTCATCTGGGTTTTCTCTGAAGTGGAATGAGAATTGGAATATCAAAGAAGAACTACAGATGAACTTATATGATAAAGATTCATGGCAAGTTGCAGGAGCTTTGAGAGAATTGGGGTGGAGAGCACTGATAGGTGAAGTCCTATTTTCTTGATAATTGATATTAGATGAAAGTGATGATATGAAGAATGGAAAAAGTTTGTGGAAAGTTATTGAAAGTGCGAAAATAAGCAGAAGAGAATGGTGATTTTTTAATAAGTGATTATATGGGAACCTCATTGCAGATTTGGGCATTAGTACTTTGAGGAAAGGGTGGGGGGGAATTCCTTTGTGGTCAGTGACGTTAGTAAAAGTAGATAGGGTAGGAATTTACCATGGAAGAGGATGTGGATAATAGGCTTCAAAGATAGCATATACTGACTGGTTTTGAGTTTCTCCTTGAATAAAGTGACAAAAGCATGTGAAATGAGGAGCAGTTGTGAAATGGTGGCCTTAAAAGAATACTGTAGCTCAGCATGATGAAACACCCCTTTTTAATCCCTGCTTCTGGGAAGGCTGAGGCTGATGGATTTCTTGAGTTTGGGAGTTCTGAGCTTTATTAGAAAGCTGATTGGGTATCCACATTAAGTCCTGAACCAATAAAGTGACCCTGGGGAGTTTGATAGAAGACAGAAGAGAACTGGAGAAAAATCAATCAATAGGTATTGAGGTCCAAGGGTCAATGAAATAAGTAGAGGCCCCAGAGTTTATGAGGAATTCATCAGTTAGATAACCTGGAAATTATAAAAGGGCAAGACAGGAGAGCACTGTATAAGTACATGGCCTAAGAAATCACCAAAAATGAGGGGAGAATCTACTATGTGGAACTTGGCATCGGGATTTGTGTCCCAAGAAAGCTTGAATTAATTTGCTGATTTTTTTTTTTTTACTTCTATGGTGAACTTGAAATGTGAGAGTGAAAAATATGAAGTGTGTATACAGTGTCTTTTTAAAGGGATAGATGGAATTGCTGACAAGAAGAAGGGAACATTACATCTGGCTGTATTTAATTAATCTGGCTCAGGATTTTCTGAGATACATCTTCCAACCTCTCTCCTCCACCCACAGTATTTCAGGCTGCTTCTGAGGGAGGCTGTGGTTGATTTGCATCTTTAATTCTCTGCTACACATTTCGACTCAGATGTGTCATACACATCTTAAACTCCACATGTCCAAAACAGTACTCATTGCCTTTCCCTCCTAAACGTCTTGCTTTTCTGAGGGCAACTATGTTCCTCTAGTCACCCAGGCTTATAAACTAAGATTTTTTTCTTAACTCTTCACTCTCCCTTACCGGCACCACCAATATATAATTAAATGCCAAAGCTAGGTAGATCTACTTAAATTTCTTTCCTCTCTAATAATATACAACAGTCTGGTCTAGTACCTTATCACTTCTCCCCTGGGCTGTTGAAATAGAGTTTTCATCTAGTCTCTCTCAAATTCATCATTCACATAGCTACCAAGCTGATATTCCCAAAGCCTAGGTTTCCCCATATCACCCTTTCCTTCTGGAAACTTTAGTAGGACTTTTTGCCTTTAGGAAAAAGAAACCAACTAACATATATTTAGGCATTTAAATCCCTTCACAATATAACTTCAACATAACTTTCTTTTGTTTTTTTTTTTAATTT
>CM053586.1:256494876-256521618 GCA_028646515.1 Pseudochirops corinnae
ACTGGGGGAGGCGGGACACACTGGGATGGCTGTTTTGGGGTGGTGGGTGGGGGAAAGAGCGGGAGAAAATATGTAACTCAAAATCTTGTGGAAATGAATGATGCAAACAAAAATAAAATTAAAAAAAAAGAGTTGCCGGCAACACTTAGAAGTTTTGTCATGTCTAGGGTCAAATAGGCAGCATTTGTCAGAGATGAGCCTTTAGCCCCAATTTTCCTGAATTCCAGATCATCTCTCTATCTAGCACTCCGTGCTGCCCTTTGTAATTGTTTTATAGTTATATCTTATTGTGTATTTTTATAGATTACTCCTTCCCCTCATTGTAAGCTTCATGAGGATAGAGGTGATGTTTGAATTATCTTAATACTTAGTGGAGTACTTTGAAGGAAAAATGGTTGTTGAATGAATGAACTCCATTTACTGTGCTGGAAGCACCCTTCCACTCCATTCTATTGTCTCAATTTCCAAAGCCCTCTTCAAAACTCATTTAGAACTTTTCAAAGTCACTTCTTACTATGGAGATTCCTCTTCCTCCTAAGTGGGAAACTCAGGAGGCTAATCTAGTTACTGTAGTCAGTGTTACTTTTTATCCTGACATGGATTGCTGAATGCTGAGTTAACAGCATCACAATGGTGCTCTGTTGTGTCTTAGTAGCAGCTAAGTAAGAGAAGGTACAGCGAAAAGACTATATTCCCAGTGACCTAATACGGATGGTTTATGAGAATTGTTTATGAATCTTTACCACTCCAATCCCAGTTCTTAATCTTTTTGTCTTCTTTGGACCTTTGCTTCTTCCTAGACCAGTGATTCTCAACCTGTGGGTCATGACCCCTTTGGGGGTTGAACGACACTTTCACAGGGTCACGGGGGTCACCTAAGATCATCAGAAAACACATATTTCTGACGGTTTTAGGAACTGAGACACCACTCCTCTATCCATCTCCAGGTGGGTCCACTCACATGCAGATATGCCCACATACAAGTATTAAAAGCTTGCAGCATTAGGAAGGTTGAGAACCACTGTCCTAGACAGTGGTATAGAGCTAAATCTTGCCATCGATTGTTTCCCAGTTATCTTGTGTGTCTCTTGTTTGTACATGATTATTTGCATGCTGTCTCCCCCAGTAGAGTTTGAGCTCCTTGAGGATAGGGACTGTTCTTTACCTCTTTTTGTACCCTCAACACTTAGCACATAGTAGTGCGTGATACATAGTAGGTTCTTAATGCTTATTGACTGATTTAATTTTTAAAAATTGATGTATTTTATGAATGAGGAGGAGGAAGAGGTATCAATACTCTGGAGACATGGGTGGTAGTTTGCATATTAAATGCAAATTCTAATGAATTTTATTAATTATGGCATATTTGCAATGTGCTTCTGGGGGGATGCTGTTCAAAAGGTCGCCATTGTCCAGATCAAATGAGATAATATCCATAAAGCACTTAACCCAATGTCTGACATATAGTAAATGTTTAATAAATGATAAACAAACATATACATATATGATAAATAGGTAATAAATGAATAAATGTCCTTCTTTCCCTTCATCCTGTATAAACTTATGTTTAGGTAATTGCCTGTCTTGCTTGTATACTTGCTGTATTATAATTTTTCCTGTATGATATTAGTATAAATACATATTCTTTTGCGTTGAATTGTAGAGTCTCACAGGGTTAATGCCATCACAGATATCTTACTGGGTGAATAAGGTGAATATTTTATTTACCTAAGTCAAAAACAAGCAGAGTTGGTTCATTTATAATTATGGTAATAATTTACTTCTCTGGACCTGAGTTTTGTCATATGTAAAATGAAAAGGTTAGATTTGATGTCCTCTAAAGTCCTAAATTCATGATCCCTATGCCTAAAGAGACTGCCTGTTATATTGGATAGTCATTCTCAGAGCCTGAAAGTGTTCAAATTCTGCCTCTGATACGCACTGACTGTGTGATCCTGGGCAAGTCTCCTAACCACTAATGCTTCTTTAGGCTAGAGGTGTTCAACCTTAAGCTGTGGGCTTCATGTGGCCAGCAACATGCCAAAACCAGGTTAAAATATAATTGGGAAGCATTTAACAAAATAAAAATACAATACAATATAGATAATATTCCATTTAAAACTATTAATATATGCTGCTTCTTTCAAGCCTCATGTCCTGATTAATGCTCATCCCTACCCTCCAGCCGCCTTACTATTTGAATTTGACACTACTGCTCTGGGTAACTTTCAAAGACTAAGTGGCAGAGACCTACCCTGGGAAAGAATGTTTCCTATAATACTGCAATAATAGATTCATTCTGTATTCCTATGATCCTTAGTATCACTAATTGATTTTACAAAGACTTGCCTAAAATTCTATTGGTAGTAATTAAGTATCAGATGTAGGATTGAAAACTAAGCAAAATGGCTCCAGATCCATTGACTCTATCCATTATACTACACATTCTTTGCTGTAAATTTGGTTGAATATTTAATTCAATTCAACAAACAATCTGCTATATGCAGAACACTTTAAGAGAAACACAACTAGGGTTGTTTTTTTCTTCTTCTTGTTTTTGTTTCTGAGGTAAGCATTGCAAATTAATCCTGATCTAAGCATTGAGAAACCTGACCTCAGTAAAGGGGTGTTGTGGCCTCAAACAGAGACTTGGGGAAATCAGGGGATTTTTCTCTAGCCTGGGGAGGTCTATGATGGCACACCTGCCCAATCATCTGCTAGGTTCCTCTTTTAACTAATTTTCAGTGTTAACTAAGTGCTAAGTTCTGTTATTTCTCTGACACCAAAGTCCTCGAGGTATTTTCAGCATTCTCTAAATTTGGCATCTTCTAAATTTGGTACCCTGGGGGAAAAGCCTTATCATTCCACCCTCATCATAACACTGATGCTTGACACTGAATCACATGAGAAAGCCACATTCCTTTACACTCTAGCAAGGGTCTGGTATAGTCTAGGAAGAGTCTCGTGTGGAAGGGACATGTTCTAATTGAGACAGCTTCCCAAAGGTTCTAGATCTGTATCATAATCTTCATAGGGCTACTGCCATTCATTTTATTGAAACTGCATAAGGAACCAATTACACTTTCTTCACTGTGAAGGAGTATTATAGATGTGATTATAGTTTGACAATATCCTCTGCCAACATTGCAGAAATGAATTAGACAGAAAGAAATCTTTTGTTTATCAAATTACTCACGAGGAAATTGTTATGGTTGAGTTTCATGGAGAAAGAAAGGAAATAGGCAGACATGATTCTATGCATTAAATTAAATTTCTCCTCCAATAGACCAGTATTTAGGATTAACACCTCTTTCACTTTTTTGTCTTTTTGGAGGGGGGAAGGCAGGGCAATTGGGGTTAAGTGACTTGCCCAAGGTTACACACAGCTACTAAGTGTTAAGTGTCTGAGGCCAGATTTGAACTCAAGTTCTCCAGGGCCAGTCCTCTATTCACTGGGGCACCTAGCTGCCCCTCTTTCACCGTCTTTTGCTTGTATGCTTCTACACTAAAAGCATGAAGATAAAAAGTGTTCGGGATAAAACTGATGAGTATCAGTGTATGTGCTAATGCATCTATAAGGACTATTTCCTCTCATACAGTAGGCAGAGTAAATCCCTAATTATGTTTCATATTCTGTGAAATTATGGAAGGAAAATCTTCTTGGGAGAAAAGAACCTCATCATTTCCTTGCTGGATGGAATTTTTAAATTCGTTGTCCAACTTGAGGTAGACTAAAGGAGAATCATTTTTTTTTTTTAAGTATTTTATTCATTTTTTTTTCCAGTTCAGGAAAGTAATCATTAGCATGTGGACAACCACATAAATAATTTACTGTTTAAAGTGAATGTTGCTGTCTCTCTAGTTAATGGATTGTCATTGTAACAAGGACAGTCTTTTTTCATTTCAATCGTCATGGAATCATAGGGATTTAGAGATTGAAGGGACCTTTGAGATCCCCCCAGTCCTACTTGACCTCCTAATTTTAGAGATGGGAAAGCTGAGAACTGGAGAAATAAAGACTTGCTCAAGGTCACAGCTAGTTAATACATTCGATAAGGACCCAGGCCTCAAGACTCTCAGTTCAGCACTATTTTAAGAAGATCCCATTTCTTTCACTAATATTACATTTTTAGAAATATATAAGGTCCCTAGAGAGCTAAAGGAATTTTTTTCTTCCTTTAGCAATAATAAATTCTGCTGTAACATTCTAACTAATCCTTCTAACCAGAATCAACATCTTGGCTTTTGAAGGACGTTATGCCCAGAGATCAAAAAACACATTTATTTTTTCACGTTTAACAAGAAGACATCTTTAGCCCATTAAAGGAGAATATTTGTAATACAGGATCAACTACCACAATGACCCTTTAAGATATGTCCTCAACTAGATATAAGACTTAATGGGACCCTAGAATCTATCTAGCTCACTCAGAACTTAAATTGGGGATTGATTACAGGTATTGTTTTTCTTTTTTTGCTTCATTTTGCCATATGTATCACAAAACAAGGAGTGATCCCTTGAGGAAAACGAATGAGATTGTCATATTGTCTGAGATTTTATAGCAATAATATTTTGGGAGGAGTAACATTATTCTTAAAATTGAAACACTTCTTTAGCTTTTTTTTTTTTTTACCTTTTACACCTATTTTCAAGTTTTTATTGCTTTTATTATTACGTCATTCTTAGATATGTTGGAAGTGAAAGGATGGAGAAAATAGGAATTTTCTCTAACCCCAGATGTACATGGTTTATTGATGTGTGAATGAGAAGTTTCTTATCCTTGACTCTCAACTTCCATCCTTCTTAGCTATCTTTGGTTTATTTCCTCATTTTCCAACTTTCAATTTGACAAATTTGGTGTTTGCAAGTCAAGGAATCAAGTTTGTATGTTAGTCTCATTGTTTAAAATCATAGGACTCAGAGAAACTGTGCTAAGACCATGCTAGAAAGCACAAAGAACATTCCAATTACACATAATTACAGAAAAAGAAATCTTGAAGTCTGCTTTTGCAGAATGCCTTTATTATCTGGAAACTTTTCCAAATGTCTTTATATAAACTTTCCCTATGACAGCTTTAAACTATTTCTTCTTGTTTTGTTCTTCTTGATATATTTTAATATGGAAATTACCATCCAGAGAAATTGGATGAGGAAATTGAAGCAAAAAGAGATTAAGTGACTTGTCTGGGGTCATCCTGCTATGCCAGTAAGTATCTGGAATTGAATTGAAACTCCAGTCTTTCTGACTTCAGGTGCAGTGGTCTATCCACTATGACACCTAATTGCAATTATAGCAATATTAGTGAGCATGCTTAAGTTGGCTCTCAATTAATATTTGATTGGTAAACTAATTGAATTTCATTTTTCCCAAATATTTTGACCACTTGGACAAAAATTGAGGATAATCCTTTAATAAAGAAATATCTTTTTTTAAAAAGGAGAAAAAAAGTTATTTGAAAGAAGAAAAGGATGAATTAGGAGAAAGAAGGCAGGAAAGTTAGGAAAAAAATAAGTTTAAAAGTAAGGGCCTTGAGGCAGCTAGGTAGCACAGTGGATAGAGCAACCAGCCCTGGAATCAGAAGGATCAGAGTTCAAATCCAGACTTAGATGCTTACTAGCTGTGTGACCCTGGGAAAGTCACTTAACTCTCATTACCTCCAAAAAAAAAGAAAAAGAACAAGAGAAAAAGTAAGTGCCATGAGGGGAAAAATAGAATAAAACTATATTTGGCAAAGTTCTCAAAGCCCCAGGTCATAAGGTACTATTAATGATTCTAATTAACTATATGACTTCTGCTAAGTCATGTTTCCTCAAATGCATAATGAGAGTTACAAGTTGTCTCTAAACCACTTTCCTTTCCAAATCCTATAATCCTAAAGGCTCACTTTGTTTCTGTGGTTCCTTAGCTACTCTTGTTTTTAAGTTTGTTTGTTTTGTCACTTGCTCAACTTTGTTATATCTGTTTTTTTATTATCTTGATGACAGTTTACTCTTATTCCTGCATTGAACCTTCAGACTGTAGGACCTGGAACAGCAACTAAGATCTTTGAAATAAGTTAATGTAATATATATGTGAATGACCGGGAGAGCCCTTGCCAAACGTTGCAGTACCATTATCATTTCTGAAAGACTTGGTGTGTCTCGAAGTGTCATTGTTAGTATCAGTTTCTACCAATATTAATATTATTAATAATAATTAAACCTAATGCCTAATAACATTCTCCAATCTCTTCTGCACTCACTAAGGAACATCGTAGGTTAAAATAAAGCAATTTTAGAGGATGGAAGGGAGCCTTAGTTAGTCTGCTTCTCTGCATCTGAGAGGTGATGATTCCCATCTAGAAATGGGTAGCAAAGAGAAATAAAGCAGAGGACTAACTATAAGGAAACTGTACAACATTGTAGTTCCTGCTAAGTCAAATTGCATTATTTTGAAACAATATGAATTTTTTTTTAGATAGTAGACTGACACATTTCTTTAAAAGTACAAAAACACATTCTAAACATAAATACAAGTGATTTGGGATTTTTCTCATTTGTATTTTCATGATGTAGCTCCTCACAGTTAGTGGAAAGTAATTATTGGTTATAATAAGAAGAAAAGGAAAATCTTCCTAGGTGAAATTTCGTTCCAGAAGGTTGTAAAAGTTTTAAAATTATATGGATTAAGAGAAGGCAAAACATGAAGGGAAATAAAAAGAAAAGAACAAGAAGGGTAAAACAAGTGAGAGTATTCTTATGATTTTTGTACGTGAGTTTGATGTAGACATGTTTTGCCCTATCACCTGTTTGGTTTTGTGTTGAATTAAAAGACAAAATATGAGGGTTATGAAGCACTTGACCCTTTTGAGAACTAAATTTTAAGCTAGTTTTTATTATTAATAATCTGAGTGAAATTGGACAAAGTGCAAAGAGAAAAGGACATCCATGAATGTAAGAAAAATAATTTGAGAATTTTGTTGTTGTTCAGTTGTTTTTCAGTTGTGTATAACACTTTGTGACACCATTTGCAGTTTTCTTGGCAAAGATACTACAGTGGCTTGTCATTATCTTCTCCAGCACATTTTACAGATGAGGAAACTGAGGCAAACAGGATTAAAAGACTTGCTCTGGCTCACACAGTAAGTTCCTGAAGCCATATTTGATCTCAAGAAGATGAATCTTCCTGAGTCCAGGCCTATCACTCTATTCACTCTATCATCTAACTGCCCCCCAAATCTTAAAGAATATACTCCAATAATACTTGATAAGGCTTAGAAGTGAAAAAAAAAACAACCCAGCCTTAACTAATGGTGAAGTAGTCTGTATGGACTTGAGTTCAACCAGTATGTATTGGAGGTGGCTTGACTTCATTCAACAAAATACTTGATTAGTTATCGGGGTGATACAAAATAGAGATTATAGAGTAAGAACACTCTGTGCTCTTAGAGTATATCATCTAGCAGACAAATTTTGTGGAGTAACATTTTCTTTAAAATTGCTGTTATTATAAAGGGAGGAAAAATTCGAACAGAAAAGAAATGACAGGTTTTGCTTTCTTCTATAATTTCCAGAGTAAAAAATCATATTTTCCCTCCTGCACCACCATTATGAAAAATTTGCTAGTGAGAATGTAATCTCGGTTCGATTTTCTTAATATAGTTTGGAAAATGTTCCCACTTAGTGAGATGCTAATGAAAGACCTCCCTGAGTCACCATGTCAATGTAAATGGCAAAAATAAATAAAAAATTAAAAAACCCTAAAATGGCACATTTGAAAGTACGAATTGGCACTAATTTTCTCTATTATCATGTAAATTGTATTTCCACCAATTAGTGTTATATTACAGTAATAAATTAAACCCCAAACATTACCAAATATGAAAGTGAAATGCCTTCTGGTGATATTAACTCACTTGAATTTCACAGAATACAGATTAAAGTGCCCTGAAGGGTCTGATGATGCCATTATGATTAGTACAAAATGTAGGCATGTATATGACATTTGGGTATATTAATATGGGATGAGGTACTTTTGTCATTTCTAATAATTTTAAGTAAATTTAATAACACTTTGATGATTTAAGACTATAATACAGGTTAAAAAAAAAACCTAACCCCAAATGACTATTGATTTCTACGATGTTAGAAACCAGAAAGCACTTCTTGGAAGCTCCACATGACAATCTTTTTAACCATTTAAATCTTGAAACATTTTTATCTTGCTTAATCTTAAATGGATATGGCATGTTTCATTGAGCACCACTATGTGCTTAATGCTTGACTATTCAGAAATGATTTAAAAGAGCAATATTATTTAAGTGCTTTGAAGTATTTTCTCCTCTACCTTTAGAGTAGCTTCTGGGTCCTTCACAGTTTTTCTCACTGGGATATTTGTCCATAGCTCCTTTTATTCTTTTATTATCCTTTTATTTTCTTATTATTGCATCTGATTTTGAGTTCACTTCTTTTGGAAATTTCCAGGTTTTCTATAGCTTATATTTTTCTCTGTCTGGAAAAATCAATGGCACTCTGTTGGTAGAAACAGATGTCAACATTACAACAGTTTTCCCATTTGAATCCATTAGCTCCATGTGTGTGACCGCTTTTCCTCCTGATACATGACGTACTACAAAATTGTTGATATTAAGGAAACAATGTATGTTGACTTCCTTTCCTTTCAAAGGCGATTCATGTAGTTTTGTTGTACTAGGAAGAGCAATTGGTTAGTCAACAAACATTTATTGTTGTTAAGTCATTTCAGTCTTGTCCAACTCTCCGTGACCCCGTTTAGGATTTTCTTGGCAAAGATCCTGGAGTGGTTTGCCATTTCCTTCTCCAGCTCATTTTGCAGATGAGGAAACTGAGGCAAACAGGGTAAGTGACATGCCCATGGTCCTACAGCTAGTAAATGTCTGGCGCTGGATTTGAACATAGGTCCTCCTAACTCCAGGGCCAGTACTCCTTCCACTAAATTATCTAGTTTCCCAAGTATTCATTACATGCTTGCTATGAAGATCACTAGATTTAGAGCCCCCAAAACTTGGGTGTTTGTCCCTGGTACACAAATAACTATATAGTCCAAGAAAAGTCACCTCATTTGTTCTAGCCTCACTTTTCTTACCTGTAAAATGGAGAAGATAAGATAATTCATGACCCAAGGTACCACTATGGACTAATTTGTACTATATTTGATTCTAAGTGCTTACCCAAAGAGGGCCACTTTCTCTCACTGGTTCTTGCCACCCACAGATCCTTTGGGTAAGTCTCCTGAAAAAGCTTATTATGTTTACCTTTCCCCAAATGTAGGTTATAATGTTGTCCAGCTCCTGCACAGTCACTTAACCTGATATGAGTATCAGGAATAGTACAATCCACAAAAAATATGTAAGATGCAAGGGATTCTTGAGAGGTCGAGAACAAATAAAGAAGTATAAAGCACCCAAGCATCACATTAGACACCCCCCAGAAAGTAAAAATATTTGGGGGGGTTCTGGATAAACACTACCCACTTACCCTCAAACTTAGATTATCAAAAACAACTCACGATAATAACAGGGTTGGTAAGGTCCAGATCCCTAGCCCTGATTGCACCCCACCCCTGCCACATGGCATGGTTTTAATTCCTTAACTACCATAGGGAGCACAAAAAGCTACTCTCTCAGCTTGCCTTTATAGAACAAAGGGGAAAATATGACTCTTCCAATAAGATCCTATACACACTGACTGTTACAATTCTTGGAATCAGATCCAATCACTGGTAATCAATTAATATGATGATTCAGCACATGCCTGTTCACATTACAATAATACTTATCCTAATTTATAGTGCAATTGTAAGGAAAGTGTGTTGTTGGCTATGAACAGCTATATAAATACTGACTTAAAATATAGGGATGACAGGCTGCTTGCCAGGGACAGAGTATACCTTAAAAAGGCTAGTGAGAATATATTTTCCTGGAGTCTTGTAAACCTAAATAAAAGTGCTTTCAAAAAGGAAGGGGAGGAAGAAAACTGCATATGTAGAGCTACCGAACTGGATACCATAGAGAGAACCTGTAATATAAGAAGAATAGCAGGAGAAGAAATGCCCAGAAATTCAAAGGATACAAAATCCAACAAAGGAACTATTAACAAAGCTCATGACTTCAGATAGACACAAATTATAGGAAACAAGGTGAACTATTACAGTGAAACAAATTTGACTTCACAGTTATCACTGAGACTTGGTAGAATGAGTTCCATCACTTAAATAAGGTTCCAAAGAATATACCACTTTTTAAAAGTACAGGATAGGTAAAAGAAACACAGGTAGTTTCACATTGAGCAAGGATAGAGACAAAGATAGTATTTGTGATTCTGTTGGTATAGAGAACTCCAAGAAGAAGAAACTGCCCTATATTAGTATAAGTTGGCACCTTCCTTTCAATTTATAATCTTAGAGAGCTGCCTAGAGAATTGAGAAATTGTGACTTGTCCAGGGTCCCACAGTAAATGTGTGTTAGGAGTAGGACCTGAACCCAGGTGTTCTTAGCTCTGAGGCCAGCTTTCTGTCTAGTATGTCATGCTGCCTCTCATGGAATTTTATAATGAGGAGATATATTTATGTGAGAAAATCCAGGAACCAGAGAAGAAAAGTGTGTCAGAGAGTATTTTGGTCAAAATCAAGGGATGTAGAAACAGAAGCCATGTTATCATTAGAAGATACTACTTGGACAGAATTAGGAGCTAGACAAAGAGTTCGCAAATCAGCTGAGAAACATGGAATGGAGGTATGATATTATGAAGATGGTTGACCTCATTTCTCTAGACACAAGATTTGCATGGGATCATAAGTTCATAGAACTTATTTTGGAATGTCCAGCATCCACTTTCCATAACTGAAAGGTCTATTGACTTACCCATGATCAACAGGGAGCAAGTAGAAAAGACAGAATTTGAACACAATGATTTTCCTGCTACTATCAAATTATGTGACCCCATGTTTGGAATTTACTCCCTCTTCACCTCGACTTCCTAGAATTCTCACCTTCCTTAAAAACATAACTCATACATGACCTGTTTTGATCCTTCCAATTATTTGGGCCCTCTCTTTCTTGAAATTCTTTGATATTGCTTTCTGTATACTCCTTTATATGCATGTTATATGCCTCCTAGTACAGCGCTTCTTAACCTCAGATTGGTGAACTTAAAAAATATTTCAATAACTATATTTCATTGTTAATTTCCTTTGTAATCTCAAGTATTTTATTTTATGCACTTAAAAACATTATTCTGTGGCGGCTAGGTGCTGCAATGAATAGAGCACCGGCCCTGGAGTCAGGAGGACCTGAGTTCAAATGGACCTCAGACGCATAACACAAAAACTAGCTGTGTGAACTTGGGCAAGTCACTTAACCCCAACCGCCCCCCAGAAAGCAAAAAAAAAAAAAAACCAAACCATTATTCTGAGAAGGGTTCTATAGTTTTTACCAGACTGCCCAAAGGGTCCATGGGATACAAAAAAAGGAAAGCTTGCATCCTTTTGCAAACAGTAGGTGCTTAACAAATGTTTACTGAAGAGTTGGAAGGATGATACCTTGATTAATAGCTAACTAATAATAGTAGCTAGAATTTATATATTGATTTAAGGTTTGCTAAATGCTTTACAAATATTAATTCATTTTATCCTCACAAAAAACCCAGGAGACAAGTACTATTATTATCCCTATCAGGTGATAACACAGTTATCAGGATCACACAGTTATCCAGTTAAGTCTTCCTGACTCCAGGGCCAGTGCTCTTGTCCACTGGGTTACCTAGCTGGCTGTAGAGTTCCTGGCAGATGTGACTGCTGAGGGGCTGACAATAATCTTGGAAAAACCTCAGAGGAAGGGAGAAATATTGCAAGATTGAAAGTCAGATGATATCTCAATTAAAAAAAAATGGAAGAGACTGAAGTCTTCAAAATCCATTTGATTTTGACCGATTCCTGGGAAAATTCTACAGCATATAATTAAAGAACTGGCTGGTAATTATGTATAGAAAAACAAGCAATGAACACAAAGAGGCACCGCTGTTTCACCAAGAAAAGATCATACAGTGAACCAATCTCATAACATAGCAGAGAATAGGATCTTTCCAATTCTGTGCTTAGTTTGTGACTACTGTAGGCTTCTAAATCTCTTTTTCTTGAGTGCAGTGATAGTCAACGCTGCAACCCCAATTGGGGACTTTTCTGTAAGATTGCAAAGGTCAGATGACTGTTTCAGATTGTTGCAATAACAAGAAAATCTATCTCTATGGGGCATTTTGTGGATTCAGTTCATATGTTCAATTGACACCCTGCACCAGACCAGATGTGGCATTTTGAGATTTATTTGCAGCGACTGTAAAGGTGGTCATGATTTGTTCTAATTGTTCTCTTTGCCAAATTGAATAATATTAATAATAGAACAAGAAAAATGCTCTATTAGAAAAATGCCTAGTAGAAAGACTGATAGTTATGTTATCGAGAAGGTCAATAACATTAATTGTCACAGTTGAAAAGACATCATCACTTCTTTGAGTGTTCCTCTGCCTCTTCCTATTGAATTGCTATATATAAGTTTCATCATTATTGACTTCTATTTCACGGAAGTAAAATTTTCTTATTTTAGGTGAATGCTTATGCAGAATTCCTTCTATAGTATGTCTTACCTTAGTTTCTCTAGGTTTTTACTATTATTTTAACATTTCCGGATTTGTAACATATGGCTTTATCACGTAATAGAGTATATAGAGTTTCTAAAAAATAAGTCATCAGACTAATACTATTTCCTTTATTGTCTTATACACCTGAAACAGAAGTCCTGTAAGTTACTTGATATTCCTCTTTTTACCAGCCATAATTAATCCTGAATATAAGTCATATCTATATGATTATAATTATTAATCAGTTTTATTTATTAATCAGCTATAGTTAATCAGTTTTATTTATTTTAAAAATGTTTACTAATGCATTTGTCTTTACATTGCAATCCCTTCCTGCTTTCCCCTCCATATTGATAACTTTTGAAAAAAGGAAAACATTTAAGCAACCACATTTCCTTCTGAGAGCTGTGTATTTTGCAATAATGCATCTACTTATGTTGCTATTAATTATGTCATATATATATCTCCTCATCTGAATTCCACACTTGTCATTTTTATCATTCATTATTCCATTATATTCCTGTTCAGTATTATTTCACCTATCTACCACTGGATGAGTATCTACTTTGTTTTTAGTTCTTTGAAACCACAGTGTAGGCTGCTATGATTATTTCAAACTATAATGGACTTGACTTTCACTTCATGGTGGTATATGATCAATAGTGGGATTCCTAAGTCAAAGATTAAAGACAGTTTAGTCATTTTTCTTGCATAATTGTAAGTTGAATTCTGTGATGGTTCAATCATTTTGCAGCTCCACTTACAGTGTATCAGTGAACCTGTCTTTCCATAGCTCTTCCAATAGTAACTATTCCCTTCTTTTTTCATCTTAACCAATTTTCATGGAGTGAAGGGAAGACTCAGAGTAACTTTAATTTGTGATTATCCTGTTTTAGTCATCCATAGACCTTTTCATATGGAGGTGTATAGTTTCCAATTAAAATTTTTTTTCATCCTTTAACTATATATCTATTGGGAGAAAGGTTTGTATTATAAATTTGTGTTGATTCCCTGTATATTTGGAAATATGATGTGAGTATTTTCCTATTCTGCTATTTCTATTCTAATTCCACTATCACTAATTTCATGGAAAAACTTTTTAATTTTGGGAAATCAAATTTGCTTCTTTTACCTTTTATTCTTTCCTCTATCCTTTCTTTGCTAAGAAAAAAAAAATCCTCCAGCTATGCTTGTAAAGGATATTTGATCTTATTCTATATGTTTTGTTTTCAATCGTGTGGCCTTATATATGGTATCTCCCATTTGGAGTCTACATATAGTTCAAGTCTAAATATCCAAACTACTTTCTGAGAGAGGGGTAGGCGGACAGAGAAGAGAGACAGAGAGAAAGACAGAGATAGTCTTTCGCCAAATAATTTAGGTGATTGGGGGTATCAAACTATACACTACTGTAGATTGTTTTTGTTTTTTTTTAATTCTAGTTTGTTATAATGATCTAGTTTTCTACTTTTTAACTTAAACAAAATAATTTTAGGGTTTTCTGTTTTTAACATAGTTTGAAGTCTAATAATGTCATGCCCTTTTCATTTGTGCCTTTTATGATTGATTACTTCCATGATATTCTACACCTCTTTTCCTGGCATGTGAATATTATTATTTTGTCTATTCAAAAAAGTATCCCTTTTCAGTAACTTGGTACACAACTAAATTTGAAAATTATTTTGAGTAGTGTTGTCATTTTTGTTTTATTGGCATAGCCCAACTATCATGAGAAATAAATATCTATCCAATCATTCATTTCCCTTTTTTTCTGTGAAGAGAATTTTGTAGCTGTCTTATTTCTTTTTACAAATTTTACATGTCTCATATAAGTAAACTCAGATTTTATTTGTATTTTGTAGTTATTCTGAATAAATTTTATCTTCTTTCTTTTTTTTTTTTTAGTACTGTTTAGGAATACAGATGGTTTGGTGGGATTTATTATCTTTCCTGTTACCTAACTCTAGCTTGTATTTACCTCAATCCATTTCTTTTCTGATTCTCTGGGTCTCACTTTAGGCCATCAACAAAATAAAGATAATTCTGCCTCCTCTTTTTCTATGCATATGCCTTCTATTTTTTTCTCCAGTCTTAGTGATTTGGCTAGCATTTTTAGAACTATGCTAAACAACATTGGGAGACGAACATCTTTGTTTTAGTCTTATTTGTTTTAACTTAGATCTTATCAAAGTTTTTGTGAAGGGTCCCATATGCTTTCCTTGTGGATAATATAGAGTGGTATGGGCTAGACAATAGAACAGTCAAGTTGCTTCAGAATGGGCTGAAAATCAAGACTCAATGTTGATTCATTAATAGTTCAGTATCAACTTGGATGGAAATCTCCAGTTGAGTGGCCCAGAAATCTTGTGCTTGGCTCTGTGCTGTTATTTTTTTTTTAACCAAAAGCTTAGATAAAGATATAGATGATATCTTTATCAAATTGCCATATGACACAAAGCTAGAATGTATATTTATCTCATATTGCATCAATGTTCAGAAAGACTTTTACCAACTGGAATGGGCTGAATCTAGTAAGGCAAAATTTACTAGGGATAAATGTAAAGTCTTTTACTTAGGTTCAAAAATTAATCTATCACAAAGGGCTAGGCATGGATAAACATTAGTTCATCTAAAAAAACTAAGTCTTTTAATGGATTATCAATTCACTATGAGACAATAGTATAAAACTGTAGTTGAGAAGTAAATAATATCTTGGAGTATGTGTGAAACAGATTATTTCTAGGACTAAGGGGCCAACAAGATTTCTATTCTCTTCATTCGTCGGTCAACATGTGAAATATTAGTTTCAGTTCTGGACGCTACCTTATAGAAGAACATTGATAAGTTAGAGAGTATCTAGAAAAGGGCATCGGGATGGGGATGGGGATGGGGAAGGCCCCCAAGTTCATGCCATATGAGGATTGGTTGAAGGAACTATGGAGAAGGAGTTTGGAGAAGACTTGGGGAAGATAAGAGCAATTTTCACCTATATAAATGCTGCCGTGTGAGTATTAGACTCTATCTCTTTAGTACCAGAGGGCATAACTAGGAGAAATGAATGGGTGGGACTTGATGAGTGACACATTTAAGGTTAATGTAATGGAAAATTTGCCAAGAATTAGAGTTGTCCAAAAACAACTGCTCTAGGAGATAGGAGAAGGTTTCCTTTACTGGATGTGTTAAAATAAAAGCTGAATGAATGCTTTTGGGGTGTGTTATAGATGGAATTCTTCTTTATACAGGAGTTGGACTAGATCACCCATGAGAGCCCTTACAGCTCTGAAATTCTGATGATTATTATTTCTTAAGCTTGGTAACTTAGGTATTTCTGTCAATAACTGTTTGCCATTGTGACTTTTAAAAGGCCTTGGGAGTTTTTCTTTGTTTGCTTTGGTTTTCTTAAGGAAATTCTATGTCTGTCAGAGGTTGGACACCTCCATGTTATCTTCTTGACAATTCCCTTTCCTTCCCTTCTCTTCCCTCCCCTTCCCTCCCCTTCCCTCTCCTCCCCTCCCTTCCCCTTCCCCATTCCTTTCCTTTTCCTTTTTTCCTTTTCCTTTTCTCCTTCCCCTTTTTTCCTTTCAGTTCCCCTTCCCCTTCCTCCCTCCCTTCCTCCCTCCCTCACTCCCTTCTTCCCTTCCTTCCTTCCTTCCTAAAAAACTATGGTATTGCATTGTTCTTTCAAGGAACTTATTTTCTAAGAAAACTAGTTCAGAATTCCCTAGAGTTGCATTGAGGAGACAAAGCTGTACAAATGATGTTACACTACCATCTGTTCCCTCAGCTCATTTCTACTGTGCCTTCACATGTGGCACAAGCTTATAGACTACTTTGGCTCCTTTGAGTTTGTATATTCCCACCCAGGATGTTATAGGGCATAGTCCATCACTATCTCATCATGGTATTTAGGAATCTAGGAATCTTGGCAAGATCCAAATTCTTCATAACATATCTCTTCCAAAGGAGCAAATGTGCAAATAGGGTCCCCAAAGCAGCCCTGGAATGCCCAACTAAGACATAATAATGACCTTGGTTTATGATTTTGGCAAAGTTTTTCAAGTAACTAATATGTTCCTAGTAATATACTATGGGGATACTGATGGTGTTCAGTAGGGAATAAGATCATTTAGGAAATAAAAGGTGTTGTGCCTGTCATAGAGGAATTAATATTTGGGGGACAAAATGAATGGTGTGTTTTCATGGGGAGAATACTGGGCATAATACCATTTCTGTTCCTGTTTAAAGGATAGAATATGTGGCTTGAGCAATCACCTTAACCTCTCTATGTCATCATGTCATCTTTAAAATAGGATGTTACCTGTTCCCACTCTTCTCAGGAATGTAGTGAATGAGAAGATAAGGTAAGATTGATCTCTAAGGGGCTAAAAATAGCAGTTACAGGTTTCTGGAGCAAAGTTAGCATATGAAATGTAGTAAAGTAAAAGAGGTTCTTCTAACCCATATGAGGAAGAAACAGAATCACAAATCTTTGAAGTATGGAAGAGAGGGCACACAGAAGTTTGCTGGTGATTAAGAACTAAAAATGAAGTGAATCTTAGAACTTTTTTCTCATAACAGAAGTGAGAAGGAACCAAGAAAGAGACATTGCATTAGGCACTGGTGGTGAACAGGAGAAGGTTAAAAGTGCAACAACAGTGAAGGCAAAGGCTGTTCCTGGTTCTGATGACTTATTCCCCTAACAACCCAGGGAAGGTAAAGATCCTTATAGAAAGGAAAGAACAGTCTGAGGAAAAGGTGGAAATTCATAAATAGGTGATGAATTGAAAGGAAAATCGAGTAGTGTATTAAGATTTGTAGGGAGAATCTCAAATCCAATTTATTAGGGGTAATATGCATACCTTTCAAAATTATTTAGATACCAGGATGAAGTAGTCTGGTATAACTGTAAAATGATAACTTGTATTGTTTCCTTTTGTTTGAACTATCTCTTGTGATTAAGAAAATGAGCATAAATAATAGCTATAGAAATTTGGTTGGACCAAATTGGTGGAGTAAAGGCAGCAATCCGGCTGAACTCTACCAACTTTCTTCTCTAAACAACTTTAAAATAATACCACAAATAAAATTTCAAAGTGATAGGGACAAGAAAAAGCCAGGGTGAGATACTATTCTAACCAAAGACAACATAAGAGGTTAGCAGGAGAGGTCCATGACACCATTGTGGGGGCCAGCCCAGGATGCACATGGTGACAGCACCAAAAGTGAGTCTTGGAGGCAGCTCTGACAGCGGCAGCAGCAACTTCAGGCACTCTTAGCCCAGAGATGATAAGTGGGTCAGACAATGGGTCAGAAAGAGATCACAGGGGACTCTTGCTTACACTGGCTGCAGCTAGCACTGACTGGCAATTCTCTTGCCCATATGCAGTTCTAGGGTAAAAGGGAGCATTTATGGTTTGTCACAGGGGAGAAGGGGTCCTGGTCACAGCTCAAGGGCAGAAAGAAACATTAGTACTGGCTGCTGCTAAAGAGCTGGGGACTTTTCACAGTTCCAGGCCAGAGAGCAGTGTTAATGCTTGCAGCTGCAGAAGAGTAGAGTCACTTCCTGAGTAAAGACCAGAATACAGATCTGAAGAGCAGTAACCAGACTTTTCTGTAGATCACACTACCTTGGTAGCACGAAAAATTTGCAGACCTTCAGAAATAGCTCTGAAAACAGCAGACAAAAAAGCTTGAAGTTTGGGACAATGCGTAGTGAGTGTAGTCCAACTTAAACATAAAGTTAAAAGTCAAGAAATAGGTTGGAAAAATGAGCAAACAATAAAGAACTTGACCATAAAAAGCTACCACAGTGGTAGGGAAGATCAAGATACAAACTCAAAAGAAGACAACAATGTGAAAATAGTTACAAAGTCAATCAAAGAAAAATGCTAATTGGACACAAACGCAGTAAGAATACCTGGAAGCATTAAAGAAAGAGTGGTAGAAGAAAATTTAGGAAAAGAAATGAGAGTGATAATATACAATTATGAGAGGAGAATTAATAGCTTAATAAAAGAGGCATGAAGATATATTGAAGAAAATACCACCTTAAACACAGAATCAGCATAATGGTAAAAGAGGCACAAAAATTCACTAAGGAAAAGAACTCCTTATAAAGCAGAATAGGTCAAATGAAAAAAAAAAGATACAAATGCTCACTGAAGAAAATAATTTCTTAAAAAATTAGAATTGAACAAGTGGAAGGTAATAACTCCTTGAGATATCAAGAAATAATAAAACAAAGTCAAAAAAATAAAAAATGTAGAAGAAAATGTGAAATATCTCATCAGAAAAACAATTGACTTGTAAACTAGATCAAGGAGAGATAATTTAAGAATTATTGGTCTACCTAAAAGCCATAATAAAAAAAATCCTAGACATATAATAATTTCAAGAAATTATTGAGGAAAACTATGCCAGTATCTTAAATCTTGAGGGCAAAACAGAAATTTAAAGAATGCAGTGACCACATCCTGGACTTGATCCCAAAATGAAAACTTCCAAGAATATTATAGTCAAATTACAGACCTCCCAGGCCAAGGAGAAAATATTGCAAGCAGCCAGAAACAATTCAAATATCATGGAGTGATAGGACCATACAAGATTTAACAGCTTCTTCCTTAAAGGAATGGAGGACTTGGAATATAATATTCTAGATGGTAAAGGAGCTAGGATTGCAAGCAAGAATAATCTTCCCAACAAAATTAAGTATAATCCTTCAGGGGGAAAATGGATAATTAATGAAGTAGAGGACTTATCTGCTTGTCTTACTCTGTGTAAGTTCATAAAATCTTCCTATGTTTCTCTGAATTGCTCATATTTAGAAATTTTCTGTGTGAAAGCATTCATTTGCATTCTTAAACCTCAGTTTTTTCAGCTACTCTCCAATCAATTGCCACTCACTTTGTTTCAAGTTCTTTGCTATCCCAAAGATAGCTTTTATGAATATTTTACTATATAATAAACCTTGATGTGTGTTTTTGAATTCATTAGAATATGTACCTATAATGGGATTTCTGGATCAAAGAGTATGGGTAGTTTAATAGCTTTTCTGATATAATTTTATAGTTTATGATTATGTTGGGGGAAAAACTTCTTATTTTGGCAATTGTATACATTATATGTAGATACACATAATAATGTACATGTATGTGTATGTATGGGCAGCTAGACAGCACAGTGGATAGAGTTCTAGGCTTGGAATCAGAGAAATCTGAGTTCACATCCAGTCTCAGAAACTTACTAGCTTTGTGACCCTGGGCAAGTCACTTAGCCCTGTTTGTCTTAGCTTTCTCATCTACAAAATGAACTGGAGAAGGAAATGACAAACCACTCCAGTATCTTTGCCAAGAAAACCCCAAAAGGGGTCATGAAGACATGACTGAAAAAACAGTCCAACACTAACATGTGCCTTTATGTATATACATATTACATATGTATATATGTAATGTGTTTATATGTGTTTGTATATGTATATATATGCATATATACATATACATATCTTTATACATACGCGTATAAAATGTATGAGGTGATGATACCTGCTACCATCTCTTCTCAGGAATCTAATGAATGACAAGATATATTGGAGGGTGCCTGTAAGGTGAACTAAAGGGACAACTGTAAGGAGTGCTATGGCAGAGTGAGAATGTGAAATGCAGTAACAGGATGGTCTTTCTGACCCATACAGAGAAGGAACACAACACACAAGAGACACATAATCATACATCCTTGAAGGATACAAGTGAATTTCCAAAGAAGACAGGAAAATAATACATGAAGTCAGTCTTAGAATCCTATTTGTGTGCATATCTATATGTGTATATGCACATATATATATATACACACACCAAAACATACATACGTAGGCACATATACATACATATTATATATGTATGTGTGTATGTCAGTGTTTCTTCCTTTCCCCTCAGAATAGGTATTTATGTTATTTAGAGTGTGGTAGTGCAAACAAGGGACAGCTAGGTGGTACAGTGGACAGAACGTCTACCCTGGAAGGCAGGAAGATCTGAGTTCAAATCCAATTTCAGAAACTTACTAACTATGTGATCCTGGGCAAGTCACTTAACTCTGCCTCAATCTCTTCACCTTGAAAATAAGCTGGAGAAGGAAATGCCAAATCACCTCCAGTATCTTTTCCAAGAAAACCTCAAATGGGGTCAAGAAGAATCAGACACAACTGTAAATGACTAAGTAACAAAGAGCAAACAAATAGTGGCCAAAGATTTCATAGGTTTATGACCTAGGAAGAAGACAATGTAGTATGTCAGTGATGCATGTTCAGTTGTGTACAGTGTATGAGCCTGGTTGTGTATGACCTCTCATTGATTGACCACAAAAGTAAACATCAAGTGGAGGTCAACCAAAGGAGTTTTAACCTTATGGCTTCACAGTGGCTTCTGAAAACACTTAATGGCTATATTTTGGGCAGAGTGAATGTCAATAGACCTATTGTGGTCTAGTCTCTGAGCTCCGGAGTGAAATAGTTTGGTCTTTGAGAAAAGATGAAGGAAGGGAGGAAGGAAGGAAGGAAGGAAGGAAGGAAGGAAGGAAGGAAGGGAGGAAGGAAGGGAGGAAGGAAGGAAGGAAGGGAGGAAGGAAGGGAGGAAGGAAGGAAGGAAGGAAGGAAGGAAGCCAGTAAACCTCAAGTTAAGTGAGCAGCTTCCGGTCATCAAAATTTATCTTCCTCCTTCCTTTGGAAAGAAGAGGAAGAGGACAAGCTGTGTTACCCAAGTGGCTTTCTATCTATCAGTGAAGAACAGGGTTGAATGACTTTTAAAACAATTGATTTGTGATTTTCACAAGAAATAACTACTTGACAATCCAGACTGTGTTCTAATAAACTTTGCAGAGCACAGCTTCATGACTTTGGTTTCACGTTTTGCTTTTTTTTTTTTTTTTTTTTTTTTTAAGAGGATGGGATCTTCTCCCTGGTTTGCAAACTGGCATCTGATTTTTTTCAGCCAGATTTGATTGCCTCCCTTTGGAATCAGAAGATGATTAAGCATTGTTGTTAGTGGAAAGTACCAGATGAACTATCCCCTCGTTTTCTTTGCTACTGTAACTGTCAGCCAGGCAGGTGATGTCACACGATGGTATGATGCCACTTTAAACAGAGTAATAAGAATGGAGAGAGTGCCAGAGACCCCTAAAGTTCTGGTGGAACTAATTGATTCTGGACTAGCAGAGGCACTTTGATCAGACCTTGTACTTTTAGACTACAAGAAACTAAGTGTCACAGTTGTTATGCTGTTACCATTTAAAAAGGTAACATCTCTGTTTGAAACAGCCAGAGTTGACAAAAAATCAAAATACAAAATAATGTCTTAAGCATCTCACCCATGAGTGGTACAGAGTTTATAGTGATACTTTGTGAGGCCTTTGGAAGGGGGGTCCCCAGGCAATGAGCCTTTGTCTTCCAGGCTAAAAACTGGATCAAGGTTTTGTAACCTTATGATAAAATTAACGCTGTGGGACAGTTAGATAGAACAGGAATATATACCTTGAGCATATCATAGGGCTGAGACAATACAGGGACTATCTCTACACACACACACACACACACACACACACACACACACACACACATTTGTAACAACAAATTCAGTCATTTTCTGTTGTATCTGACACTTCTGACCCCCTTTGGGATTTTCTTGGAAAAACTACTGGAATAATTTGCCACTTCCTGCTCCAGCTTATTTTACAGATGAGGAAACTGAGGCCAACAGGTTAAGTGACTTGCTGAGGGTCACACAGCTAATAAGTCTGAGGCCATATTTGAACTCAGATCTTTCTGAGTCTAGACCTGGTACTCTATTGACTATGTCACCAAGCTACCATATGTATGTGTGTATACATACCCACATATAATTATATAATACATGTGTACACACACGTACACATGCACACATATATACATACATACTCTGCTTTAAAGAACCAGAGCTCAAGCCAAGGGTTCCTAATTCCTAATTCCATGCTCTTTCCAGTAGAAATATGTTAAGGAAGACTATCTGTAGACTATACCTTTTGACTAAAATCCTTTATCTGAGAGTAGAGGAAAGATAAGGTAAACAGCTATCTCATGTTTAAATATTAAGTAAGATTTTTGAATTGGAAGGGGTCTTTACAGGTCATTCTGTCCAACTTCATTTTACAGAAGGGACTTGCCCTTGCATCAAACATAAGTAATCAGCAAACTTGAAATTCAAAGCCAGGTCTTCTAATGCCATGACGCTAGGTTGCTTCCTTATAAAGTATAGAAATAGCATCTGTTGCAACCTGTGAAGAAGAAACTCCGACTGGTCAAAGTCAGCACAAAATTATCAAATAAGAAATAGAGACAGGAGAGAGAACCAATGCTGATTTTAGTCTTCTAAAGAAAGGAAAAAGCAGAAGGTCCCCATAATTTAGCACCCACATGCTTTCCAGTCATTTCATTGTACTGTCCTTCACACATTTTTCTGTTCAGGTCAAGTTTGCCAACCAGATAATCCCCAGCTTCCATTTCTTATCTCCATGCTCTTGCACGGTGGCACCCCCCGTCTGGAATATACTCCCTCCAGATCTATACCCCTTAGAATTCCTGTCATGTATTAAAGCATGGAGCTGAGGGGCCACTTACTAGGTGCTATTGTAGTTTTTCAGTTGTGTTTGACTCTTCATGACCCCATTTGGGGTTTTCTTGTCAAAGATATTGGAATGGTTTGCCATTTCCTTCTCCAGCTAATTTTACAGATGAGTAAACTGAGGCAAACAGAGTTAAGTGATTTGCCCAAAGTCACAGGACTGATGAGCAATCTGAGGGCACATTTGAACTTAGGTCTTCATGACTCCAGGGCCAGCAATTTATTCATTGCCCCAACTAACTGCCCCACTTCCTACTTGAGGACTCTCTTTATTCCCTCAGCCTAACCCAAATCCTTTTTCTAATCCTCAAGTACATAGGTATTGGAATATATAGAGCACTAGGCCTGTAGTCAGGGGACTTAATAGCTAAGTGACCCTTGGTAAGTCACCTAACTGCTGACCCGCCTTAGTTTTCTTAATTGTAAATGAGGGTAATAGCAGCTACATCACAGGATTGTTGTATCAAATGAGGTAATATTTGCAAAACACTTAAGACAGTGTCTAGCATTTAGTAGGCTTGTGACTCTCATCTAGTAATTACTTCATATTACATTTTGTATGTTTTCTGTCTACTTCAGTGCACACACTATATACGCCTAACTCCAACCCTCCCCCACTCCCCCCCATGTTAGCACCTTGAGGGCAGGGACTGGTTTGTTTTTATATTCACTGTGTTTAGCATCTCCAAGCACTTTGCACAAAATGGACAAGGCACATCACGTGTCTTACTGAATTGAAAGTTTCACAGATAGAGTGAAGACCTAATTAGGAACTTAGTTAGAAACAACATTAGTACAGGTGGAATCTCCATGGACTTCTGTTGAAAAAAAAATCATTTTCTTTTAAATCTTTTGCTGAGATTGTCAGGGCCATTTTACAAGGACAGAATTTATAATCTGAATGACTATTTTAAGAAAGGTAAGAAAAAAGGAAGCTTTGTAAATTAAACCCCTCTAACACTATTGAGTTCAGACCATGACATTCACAAGATTATTATTGCAGAAATTAATGAGGGTCACACTAAAGGACATATTCTGCATAAAAGTTTAAGAAGATGACTGAAAGCTTAGTCATCCAAAGATAATAGTAGGAATGTTCTTCATAAGCTACCTTCTTTTCCCTCTCTCTTGAGCTTGGATATGGAGGTCATATCTTGATTTTGTTTCTTTATTTAAAATAATTTGAATATGTAGGATTGTTACCAAGATTCAGGAGATACATCCAAATACTGGCCACATCTAGTATGATATTCTTATCATTAGCTTAGAAAGGGGTCACAGTCTCAAGAGTCAGGCATAGGGTGTCCCTCTGCTGTGTATACTACTTGTATATGCTTCAATAACAGAATATTTGACAGACTGAAAGTCAGTAAAGGTTAGAAGCAGAAACAAAGATGTCTGAGATGTATTTGTAGCTTATACATGTGATATCATAATAAATAGGATAATGATTGATGATAGCTTTCAAACCTGTGATAAATATCCAATGTTATTAAGGGATTCAAAGTCAATTTTTAAAAATTGAGGCATTCAGATCCATGGGGATAGAGAAGAAATAAGAGAAGAGGGGAAAAGTAGATACTCTAAAAATAAATGAGTGGACATGTCTCCTTTGGAAGCTACACAAATGATAGAGTGTAGTGTGTACTACTCAGCTCCAGCAATTTTTATATAGGTAAAATCTGCCTAAAGTAAATGCCAGGATGCATGGTTTTGGAAGTGGGACAGGCTTTCCTTGTTGATAATGGCTTTTGAGTGGTAAATCAGGCAATTATTAATTGATTTAATATATACATATGAACTTGAGATTCTTCTTCGTAGCAATAGCTGAGGGACCTACTTCCTTGTCACCCCATAGCTGTCTCCTTGAGTTATTAATTAGCACCAGCATTTCATCCCATCAGGAGGGATCAAAGTATAGAGCCATCTGGACAAGGACATATGAGAACTGAGGTAGACTTTGATAGAAAGAAAGGAAGTGTAACATCTTATCACCCTTTCCAGAACTGATGAACAACTTTGAGGACATTCTCTCCCTTTGATTACTTCAGCTTCTAAATTCATATCCTATGACGATCTTCCCCAAATCCTAAGCTGACAGTTTCAAAGAATTAAAAAAAAAATGAGGACAATTCTCCTCATTTACAGCACCTTTATTTCTGCTCCACTTGAGCAATCCATGCATAAGCACAGACCCACGTTAGACCTTGATATTCACTAGAAGTAATCTCTTTCTAAGATCTTGAAGTTTGAAATTATTGTCTGACTTGTATTTCCACAGTATGTGCTCTTCATTTTCATTGTGGCTCCTGGTATTCAACCTCTCCCTTTTCTTCCGGTCCATTACCCTCATACTGTCTTCACTTTCTTCCACAATCCAGTTTTGAACACTTCATCCAGAACTTCAATGATACTTCTACCATCTCTCTAGAATTCATCTTTTTTTTGATCTTTTGATGTACTAGTATTAGCAAACCTTCACCCTCAGTAAACTTCATGATCTGTTTTCTCCCCTCCTTTTTCTGTCCAATGGGTATTCCAAAGAAGCCCCCAACCCTAACACTGCCTCTTCATCCTCAAAAGATGGTCTCACTTTAATAGAGAAAAATGTCAACTGAAGAGAGCTCTTTCCCTGTAATCCTTCCAAGCTTACTGTGTGCATAGGAATAGGGTTTAGGGATTGGATCTGTCATTTCCTTGGCATAGGGCACTCCCAGATGAGGAGATGCTCTCTACCAGCTCAGGTTAGTACCTTATTTGCAACTCATAGACTTAGAGCATTGCCCAGAATGGCGAGCCATTAAGTGACTTGTTCAGAATCACAAAGCCAAAGTGTGTCAGAAATCGAACTTGGACTCTGGTCTTTCAAGTTCCAAGGCTGGCTCTCCACCACTATGCATATTTCTACTACTTGGCATATATTTTATATTTATTTATCTATGTGCATGTTGTTCTTCCTCAGTGGAATATAAGCTCCTTGAGAGCAGGAACACTTAATTTTTTTCTCCATTATATTCCTAATGTATGCCATATACTAGGTACTTCATAAATGATTATTTGAATTAAATTATGTCAAGGATTTTGAAACAAGGGAAATAAGAGGGGGCGGAGCCAAGATGGCAGCGTAGCAGCAGCAACATATCGCAGCTCTCATATAGCCACCCCAAAATACCCATGGAATAGGACTCTGGACCAATTCTAGAACTTCAAAACGCACACAAAGATACTTCCCACTAAAGTCAGCTCTGCTAGGAGGAACCATATCAGCACTGCGATCCGAAACAAGCCTGGCCTGAAGCCGCAGCTGTGCCCCGGGGGCGGCTGGGCAGAAGGTGCAGAAAAGCCTCTGAGGTGAGCCGGATTAGCAACAGCTGTGAGTGAGGATTGTGAAAGGGGGAGATAAGCGTCCAGCCGAAAGGTCTCCAGAGCGGAAAAGCGAAAGGC